>JAQOWZ010000398.1:0-46225 GCA_035578165.1 Stenolophus ochropezus | reverse complement strand
ACGCGCTATCTCAGAGTACATTCAGAAACATGGTTTTGGACCTATACTATGGATAAAATATGATGAAAAATTATAAAATTCGTGCGCGGAAGCAAATATTTATATGATTTTTTACAAAAATAAAGTCAGATTTTACCTATTTTTGATGAATACGTTGTATATTGTAAGCTACATGGGCTGGATTCTAGAATACCTACCACATTTAAAATAGCAATTTTCATGTTGCAATGTATTCTCTTAGCTAAATTATGATAAAAAATCATAAAATTCGGGCGCGGAAGCAAATATTTATATGATTTTTTACAAAAATAAAGTCAGATTTAACCTATTTTTGAAATGGATATATTTGTTAGACATTCATAAACATGCTTTTCGACCTATACTATGGATAAAAAATGATGCAAAATTATAAAATTCGGGCGCGGAAGCAAATATTTATATAATTTTTTACAAAAATAAAGTCAGATTTTACCTATTTTTGATGAATACGTTGTATATTGTAAGCTTCATTGGCTGGATTCTAGAATACCTACCACACTTGAAATAGCAATTTTCTTGTTGCAGTGTTTTCTTTTACCTAAATTATGATGAAAAATCATAAAATTCGGGCGCGGAAGCAAATATTTATATGATTTTTTACAAAAATAATGTCAGATTTTACCTATTCTTGAAATGGATATTTTTGTTAAAACATTCATAATCATGCTTTTGGACCTATACTATGGATAAAATATGATGAAAAATTATAAAATTCGGGCGCGGAAGCAAATATTTATATGATATTTTACAAAAATAAAGACAGATTTTACCTATTTTTGATGAATACGTTGTATATTGTAAGCTACATAGGCTGGATTCTAGAATACCTATCACACTTGAAATAGCAATTTTCTTGTTGTAATGTTTTCTTTTAGCTAAAATATGATGAAAAATCATAAAATTCGCGCGCGGAAGCAAATATTTATATGATTTTTTTCAAAAATAAAGTCAGATTTTACATATTTTTGGAATGGATATTTTTGTTAAAACATTCATAAACATGCTTTTAAAACTATACTATGGATAAAATATGATGAAAAATTATAAAATTCGGTTATTTTTGTTAAAACAAAAAATTCGGGCGCGGAAGCAAATATTTATATGATTTTTTACAAAAATAAAGTTAGATTTTAACTTTTCTTGATATGGATATTTTTGTTAAAACATTCATAAACATGCTTTTGGACCTATTCTTTGGATAAAATATGATAAAAAATTATAAAATTCGGTCGCGGAAGTAAATATTTATATGAATTTTTACAAAAATAAAGTCGGATTTTACCTATTTTTGATGAATACTTTGTATATCGCAAGCTACATGGGCTGGATTCTAGAATACCTACCACACTTAAAATAACAATTTTCTTTTTGCAATGTTTTCTTTTACCTAAATTATGATGAAAAATTATAAAATTCGGGCGCGGAAGCATATATTTATATGATTTTTTACAAAAATAATTTCTGATTTTACCTATTCTTGAAATGGATATTTTTGTTAAAACACTCATAAACATGCTTTTGGACCTATACTATCAATAAAATATGATGAAAATTTATAAAATTCGGGTGCGGAAGCAAATATTTATATGATTTTTTACAAAAATAAAGTCAGATTTTACCTACTTTTGATGAATACGTTGTTTATTGTAAGCTACATGGGCTGGATTCTAGAATACCTACCACACTTAAAATAACAATTTTCTTGTTGCAATGTTTTCTTTTACCTAAATTATGATAAAAAATCATAAAATTCGGGCGCGGAAGCATATATTTATATGATTTTTTACAAAAATAATTTCAGATTTTACCTTTTCTTGAAATGGATATTTTTGTTAAAACACTCATAAACATGCTTTTGGACCTATACTATGGATAAAATATGATGAAAAATTATAAAATTCGGGCGCGGAAGCAAATATTTATATGATTTTTTACAAAAATAAAGTCAGATTTGACCTATTTTTGATGAATACGTTGTATATTGTAAGCTACATTGGCTGGATTCTAGAATACCTAGCACACTTGAAATAGCAATTTTTTTGTTGCAATGTTTTCTTTTACCTAAAATATGATGAAAAATCATAAAATTCGGGCGCGAAAGCAAATATTTATCTGATTTTTTACAAAAATAATGTCAGATTTTAGCTAGTCTTGAAATGGATATTTTTGTTAAAACATTCATAAACATGCTTGTGGACCTATACTTTGGATAAAATATGATGGAAAATTATAAAATTCGGTCGCGGAAGCAAATATTTATATGATTTTTTACAAAAATAAAGTCAGATTTTACCTATTTTTGATGAATAATTTGTATAATGTAAGCTACATGGGCTGGATTCTAGAATACCCACCACACTTGAAATAGCAATTTTCTTGTTGCAATGTTTTCTTTTAGCTAAAATATGATGAAAAATCATAAGATTTGGGCGCGGAAGCAAATATTTATATGATTTTTTACAAAAATAAAGTCAGATTTTACCAATTTTTGAAATGGATATTTTTGTTAAAACATTCAGAAACATGGTTTTGGACCTATACTATGAATAAAATATGATTAAAATTATAAAATTCGGGCGCGGAAGCAAATATTTATATGATTTTTTAAAAAAATTAAGTCAGATTTTACCTATTTTTGATTAATACGTTGTATATTGTAAGCTACATAGGCTGGATTCTAGAATACCGACCACACTTGAAATAGCAATTTTTTTGTTGCAATGTTTTAATTTACGTAAATTATGATGAAAAATCATAAAATTCGGGCGCGGAAGCAAATATTTATATGATTTTTTACAAAAATAAAGTCAGATTTTACCTATTTTTGAAATGGATATTTTTGTTAAAACATTCATAAACATGCTTTTGGACCTATACTATGGATAAAATATGATGCAAAATTATAAAATTCGGGCGCGGAAGCAAATATTTATATAATTTTTTACAAAAATAAAGTCAGATTTTACCTATTTTTGATGAATGCGTTGTATATTGTAAGCTTCATTGGCTGGATTCTAGAATACCTACCACACTTGAAATAGCAATTTTCTTGTTGCAGTGTTTTCTTTTACCTAAATTATGATGAAAAATCATAAAATTCGGGCGCGGAAGAAAATATTTATATGATTTTTTACAAAAATAAAGTCAGATTTTTCCTATTTTTGAAATGGTTATTTTTGTTAAAACATTAATGAACATATCTTTGGACCTATACTATGAATAATTTTTGCATTGAATACGCAAAAGTGACCATAACTTGGTACCAATCAGATAATAAACATTTTTTTTTTGGTGTCATTTTAATGAATACGTTGTATATTGTAAGCTACATGAGCTGGATTCTAGAATACCTACCACACTTAAAATAGCAATTTTCTTGTTGCAATGTTTTCTTTTACCTAAATTATGATGCAAAATCAAAAAATTTGGGCGCGGAAGCAAATATTTATATGATTTTTTACAAAAATAAAGTCAGATTTTACCTATTTTTGAAATGGATATTTTTGTTAAAACTTTCATAAACATGCTTTTAAAACTATACTATGGATAAAATATGATGAAAAATTATAAAATTCGGTCGCGGAACCAAATATTTTTATAATTTTTTACAAATATAAAGTCAGATTTTACCTATTTTTGATGAATACGTTGTATATTGTAAGCTTCATTGGCTGGATTCTAGAATACCTACCACACTTGAAATAGCAATTTTCTTGTTGCAATGTTTTCTTTTACCTAAATTATGATGAAAAATCATAAAATTCTGGCGCGGAAGCAAATATTTATATAATTTTTTACAAAAATAATGTTAGATTTTAACTATTCTTGATATGGATATTTTTGTTAAAACATTCATAAACATGCTTTTGGACCTATTCTTTGGATAAAATATGATAAAAAATTATAAAATTCGGTCGTGGAAGTAAATATTTATATGAATTTTTACAAAAATAAAGTCGGATTTTACCTATTTTTGATGAATACTTTGTATATCGCAAGCTACATGGGCCGGATTCTAGAATACCTACCACACTTAAAATAACAATTTCCTTTTTGCAATGTTTTCTTTTACCTAAATTATGATAAAAAATTATAAAATTCGGGCGCGGAAGCATATATTTATATGATTTTTTACAAAAATAATTTCTGATTTTACCTATTCTTGAAATGGATATTCTTGTTAAAACACTCATAAACATGCTTTTGGACCTATACTATCAATAAAATATGATGAAAAATTATAAAATTCGGGCGCGGAAGCAAATATTTATATGATTTTTTACAAAAATAAAGTCAGATTTTACCTACTTTTGATGAATACGTTGTATATTGTAAGCTACATGGGCTGTATTCTAGAATAACTACCACACTTGAAATAGCAATTTTCTTGTTGCAGTGTTTTCTTTTACCTAAATTATGATGAAAAATCATAAAATTAAAATGGATATTTTTCTTAAAACATTCTTAAACATGCTTTTGTACCTATACTATGGATAAAATTTGATTAAAAATTATAAAAATCAGGCGCGGAAGTAAATATTTATATGATTTTTTACAAAAATAAAGTCGGATTTTACCTATTTTTGATGAATACGTTGTATATCTCAAGCTACATGGGCTGTATTCTAGAATACCTACCACACTTGAAATAGCAATTTTCTTGTTGCAGTGTTTTCTTTTACCTAAATTATGATGAAAAATCATAAAATTCGGGCGCGGAAGCAAATATTTATATGATTTTTTACAAAAATAAAGTCAGATTTTACCTATTTTTGAAATGGATATTTTTGTTAAAACATTCAGAAACATGGTTTTGGACCTATACTTTGGATAAAATATGATAAAAATTATAATATTCGGTCGCGGAAGCAAATATTCATATGATTTTTTACAAAAATAAAGTCAGCTTTTACCTATTTTTGATGAATACGTTGTATATTGTAAACTACATGGGCTGGATTCTAGAATAACTACCACACTTGAAATAGCAATTTTCTTGTTGCAATGTTTTCTTTTACCTAAATTATGATGAAAAATCATAAATTTCGGGCCCGGAAGCAAATATTTATGTGATTTTTTACAAAAATAATGTCAGATTTTACCTATTTTTGAAATGGATATATTTGTTAGACATTCATAAATATGCTTTTGGACCTATACTATGGATAAAAAATGATGCAAAATTATAAAATTCGAGGGCGGAAGCAAATATTTATATAATTTTTTACAAAAATAAAGTCAGATTTTACCTATTTTTGATGAATACGTTGTATATTGTAAGCTTCATTGGCTGGATTCTAGAATACCTACCACACTTGAAATAGCAATTTTCTTGTTGCAGTGTTTTCTTTTACCTAAATTATGATGAAAAATCATAAAATTCGGGCGCGGAAACAAATATTTATGTGATTTTTTACAAAAATAATGTCAGAATTTAACTATTTTTGAAATGGATATTTTTGTTAGAACATTCATAAACATGCTTTTGGACCTATACTATGGATAAAATATGATGAAAAATTATAAAATTCGGGCGCGGAAGCAAATATTTATATGATTTTTTACAAAAATAAAGTCAGATTTTACCTATTTTTGATGAATACGTTGTATATTGTAAGCTACATGGGCTGGATTCTAGAATACCTACCACACTTGAAATAGCAATTTTCTTGTTGCAATGTTTTCTTTTAGCTAAAATATGATGAAAAATCATAAAATTCGGGCGCGGAAGCAAATATTTATATGGTTTTTTACAAAAATAAAGTCAGATTTTACCTATTTTTGAAATGGATATTTTTGTTGAAACATTCAGAAACATGGTTTTGGACATATACTATGGATAAAATATGGTGAAAAATTATAAAATTCGGCCGCGGAAGAAAATATTTATATGATTTTTTACAAAAATAATGTCAGATTTTACCTATTTTTGATGAATACGTTGTATATTGTAAGCTACATGGGCTGCATTCTAGAATACCTACCACACTTGAAATAGCAATTTTCTTGTTGCAATGTTTTCTTTTAGCTAAAATATGATAAAAAATCATAAAATTCGGGCGCGGAAGCAAATATTTATATGATTTTTTACAAAAATAAAGTCAGATTTTACCTATTTTTGAAATGGATATTTTTGATAAAACATTCATAAACATGCTTTTGGACCTATGCTATGGATAAAATATGATGAAACACTATAAAATTCGGGCGCGGAAGCAAATATTCATATGATTTTTTACAAAAATAAAGTCAGATTTTACCTATTTTTGATGAATACGTTGTATATTGTAAGCTACTTGGGCTGGATTCTAGAATACCTATCACACTTGAAATAGCAATTTTCTTGTTGCAAAGTTCTCTTTTAACTAATATATGATTAAAAATCATAAATTTCGGGCGCGGAAGCAAATTTTTATATGTTTTTTTGCAAAAATAAAGTCAGATTTTACCTATTTTTGAAATGGTTATTTTTGTTAAAATATTCATGAAAATACTTTTGTCCCTATACTTTGGATAAATTTAGCATTGGACATGCAAAAGTGACCATAACTTGGTACCAATCTGATAATAAAAATTTAATTTTTTTGTGTCATTTTAATGAATACGTTGTATATTGTAAGCTACATGGGCTGGATTCTAGAATACCTACCACACTTGAAATAGCAATTTTCTTGTTGCAATGTTTTCTTTTAGCTAAAATATGATGAAAAATTATAAAATTCAGGCACGGAAGCAAATATTTATATGATTTTTTACAAAAATAAAGTCAGATTTTACCAATTCTTAAAATGGATATTTTTCTTAAAACATTCTTAAACATGCTTTTGTACCTATACTATGGATAAAATTTGATTAAAAATTATAAAAATCAGGCGCGGAAGTAAATATTTATATGATTTTTTACAAAAATAAAGTCGGATTTTACCTATTTTTGATGAATACGTTGTATATCTCAAGCTACATGGGCTGGATTCTAGAATACCTACCACACTTAAAATAACAATTTTCTTGTTGCAATGTTTTCTTTTACCTAAAATATGATGAAAATTCATAAAATTCGGGCGCGGAAGCAAATATTTATATGATTTTTTACAAAAATAAAGTCAGATTTTACCTATTTTTGAAGTGGATATTTTTGATAAAACATTCATAAACATGCTTTTGGACCTATACTATGGATAAAATATGATGAAAAATTATAAAATTCAGGCGCGGAAGCAAATATTTATATAATTTTACAAAAATAAAGTCAGATTTTACCTATTTTTGATGAATACGTTGTATATTGTAAGCTACATGGGCTGGATTCTAGAATACCTACCACACTTGAAATAGCAATTTTGTTGTTGCAATGTTTTCTTTTAGCTAAAATGTGATAAAAAATCATAAAATTTGGGCGCGGAAGCAAATATTTATATGATTTTTTACAAAAATAAAGTCAGATTTTACCTATTCTTGAAATGGATATTTTTGTTAAAACACTCATAAACATGCTTTTGGACCTATACTATCAATAAAATATGATGAAAAATTATAAAACTTGGGCGCGGAAGCAAATATTTATATGATTTTTTACAAAAATAAAGTCAGATTTTACCTATTTTTGATAAATACGTTGTAGATTGTAAGCTAAATTGGCTGGAATCTAGAATACCTACCACACTTGAAATAGCAATTTTCTTGTTGCAATGTTTTCTTTTAGCTAAAATATGATGAAAAATCATAATATTCGGGCGCGGAAGCAAATATTTATACGATTTTTTACAAAAATAAAGTCAGATTGTACCTATTTTTGATGAATACGTTGTATATTGTAAGCTACATGGGCTGGATTCTAGAATACCTACCATACTTGAAATAGCAATTTTCTTGTTGCAATGTTTTCTTTTAGCTAAAATATGATGAAAAATCATTAAATTCGGGCGCGGAAGCAAATATTTATATGATTTTTTACAAAAATAATTTCAGATTTTACCTATTCTTGAAATGGATATTTTTGTTAGAACATTCAGAAACATGGTTTTGGACCTATACTATGGATAAAATATGGTGAAAAATTATAAAATTCGGGCGCGGAAGCAAATATTTATATAATTTTACAAAAATAAAGTCAGATTTTACCTATTTTTGATGAATACGTTGTATATTGTAAGCTACATGGGCTGGATTCTAGAATACCTACCACACTTGAAATAGCAATTTTGTTGTTGCAATGTTTTCTTTTAGCTAAAATGTGATAAAAAATCATAAAATTTGGGCGCGGAAGCAAATATTTATATGATTTTTTACAAAAATAAAGTCAGATTTTACCTATTCTTGAAATGGATATTTTTGTTAAAACACTCATAAACATGCTTTTGGACCTATACTATCAATAAAATATGATGAAAAATTATAAAACTTGGGCGCGGAAGCAAATATTTATATGATTTTTTACAAAAATAAAGTCAGATTTTACCTATTTTTGATAAATACGTTGTAGATTGTAAGCTAAATTGGCTGGAATCTAGAATACCTACCACACTTGAAATAGCAATTTTCTTGTTGCAATGTTTTCTTTTACCAAAATTATGATAAAAAATCATAAAATTCGGGCGCAGAAGCAAATATTTATACGATTTTTTATAAAAATAAAGTCAGATTTTACCTACTTTGATGAATACGTTGTATATTGTAAGCTACATGGGCTGGATTCTAGAATACATACCACACTTGAAATAGGAATTTTCTTGTTGCAATGTTTTCTTTTAGCTAAAATATGATGAAAAATCATAAAATTCGGGCGCGGAAGCAAATATTTATATGATTTTTTACAAAAATAAAGTCAGATTTTACCAATTCTTAAAAAGAATATTTTTGTTAAAACATTCTTAAACATGCTTTTGGACCTATACTATGGATAAAATTTGATTAAAATTTATAAAAATCGGGCGCGGAAGTAAATATTTATATGATTTTTTACAAAAATAAAGTCGGATTTTACCTATTTTTGATGAATACGTTGTATATCGCAAGCTACATGGGCTGAATTCTTGAATACCAATCACACTTAAAATAACAACTTTCTTGTTGCAATGTTTTCTTTTACCTAAATTATGATGAAAAATCATAAAATTCGGGCGCGGAAGCAAATATTTATATGATTTTTTACAAAAATTATTTCAGATTTTACCTATTCTTGAAATGGATATTTTGTTAAAACACTCATAAACATGCTTTTGGACCTATACATCAATAAAATATGATGAAAAATTATAAAACTTGGGCGCGGAAGCAAATATTTATATGATTTTTTACAAAAATAAAGTCAGATTTTACCTATTTTTGATGAATACGTTGTATATTGTAAGCTTCATTGGCTGGATTCTAGAATACCTACCACACTTGAAATAGCAATTTTCTTGTTGCAATGTTTTCTTTTAGCTAAAATATGATGAAAAATCTTAAAATTCGGGCGCAGAAGCAAATATTTATATGAATTTTTACAAGAATTAAGTCAAATTTTACCTATTTTTGATGAATGCGTTGTATATCGCAAGATACATGGGCTGGATTCTAGAATACCCACCACACTTGAAATAGCAATTTTCTTGTTGCAATGTTTTCATTTAGCTAAAATATGATAAAAAATCATAAAATTCGGGCGCGGAAGCAAATATTTATATGATTTATTACAATAATAAATTCAGATTTTACATATTCTTAAAATGGATATTTTTGTTAAAACATTCATAAACATGCTTTTGGACCTATACTATGGATAAAATATGATGAAAATTTAGAAAATTCGGGCGCGGAAGTAAATATTTATATGATTTTTTACAAAAATAAAGTCAGAATTTACCTATATTTGATGAATACGTTGTATTTTGTAAGCTACATGGGCTGGATTCTAGAATACCTATCACAATTGAAATAGCTATTTACTTGTTGCAATGTTTTCTTTTAACTAAAATATGATTAAAAATCATATAATTTGGGCGCGGAAGCAAATATTTATATGATTTTTTACAAAAATAAAGTCAGATTTTATCTATTTTTGATGAATACGTTGTATATCGCAAGCTATATGGGCTGGATTCTAGAATACCCACCACACTTGAAATAGCAATTTTCTTGTTGCAATGTTTTCTTTTAGCTAAAATATGATGAAAAAATCATAAAATTCGGGCCCGGAAGCAAATATTTATATGATTTTTTACAAAAATAAAGTCAGATTTTACATATTCTTCAAATGGATATTTTTGTTAAAACATACATAAACATGCTTTTGGACCTATACTATTGATAAAATGTGATGAAAAATTATAAAATTCGGACGCGGTAGCAAATATTTATATGATTTTTTACAAAAATAAAGTCAGATTTTACCTATTTTTGATAAATACGTTGTATATCGCAAGCTACATGGGCTGGATTCTAGAATACCCACCACACTTGAAATAGCAATTTTCTTGTTGCAATTTTTTCTTTTAGCTAAAATATGATGAAAAATCATAAAATTCAGGCGCGGAAGCAAATATTTATATGATTTTTTACAAAAATAAAGTCAGATTGTACATATTCTTGAAATGGCTATTTTTGTTAAAACATACATAAACATGCTTTTGCACCTATACTATGGATAAAATATGATGAAAAATTATAACATTCGGACGCGGAAGCAAATATTTATATGATTTTTTACAAAAATAAAGTCAGATTTTACCTATTTTTGATGAATACGTTGTATATTGTAAGCTTCATTGGCTGGATTCTAGAATACCTACCACACTTGAAATAGCAATTTTCTTGTTGCAGTGTTTTCTTTTACCTAAATTATGATGAAAAATAATAAAATTCGGGCGCGGAAGCAAATTTTTATATGATGTTTTACAAAAATAATGTCAGATTTTACCTATTCTTGAAATGGATATTTTTGTTAAAACATTCATAAACATGCTTTTGGACCTATACTTTGGATAAAATATGATAAAAAATTATAAAATTCGGGCGCGGAAGAAAATATTTATATGATTATTTACAAAAATAAAGTCAGATTTTACCTATTTTTGATGAATACGTTGTATATTGTAAGCTACATAGGCTGGATTCTACAATAACTATCACACTTGAAATAGCAATTTTCTTGTTGCAATGTTTTCTTTTAGCTAAAATATGATGAAAAATCATAAAATACACGCGCGGAAGCAAATATTTATATGATTTTTTACAAAAATAAAGTCAGATTTTACCTATTTTTGAAATGGTTATTTTTGTTAAAACATTCATGAACATATTTTTGGACCTATACTATAAATAATTTTAGCACTGGATATGCAAAAGTGACCATAACTTGGTACCAATCAGATAATAAACATTTTTTTTTTTGTGTCATTTTAATGAATACGTTGTATATTGTAAGCTACGTGGGCTGGATTCTAGAATACCTACCACACTTGAAATAGCAATTTTCTAGTTGCACTGTTTTCTTTTACCTAAATTATGATGAAAAATCATAAAATTCGGGCGCGAAAGCAAATATTTATATGATTTTTTACAAAAATATAGTCAGATTTTACCAATTTTTTAAATGGATATTTTTGTTAAAACATTCAGAAATATGGTTTTAGACCTATACTATGGATAAAATATAATAAAAAATTATAAAATTCGGGCGCGGAAGCAAATATTTATATGATTTTTTACAAAAATAAAGTCAGATTTTACCTATATTTGATGAATACGTTGTATATTGTAAGCTAAATGGGCTGGATTCTAGAATACCTACCACACTTGAAATAGCAATTTTCTGGTTGCAATGTTTTCTTTTACCTAAATTATGATGAAAAATCATAAATTTCGGGCGCGGAAGCAAATATTTATGTGATTTTTTACAAAAATAATGTCAGATTTTACATAGTCTTGAAATGGATATTTTTGTTAAAACATTCATAAACATGCTTTTGGACCTATACTATGGATAAAATATGATGAAAAACTATAAAATTCGGGCGCGGAAGCAAATATTCATATGATTTTTTACAAAAATAAAGTCAAATTTTACCTATTTTTGATGAATACGTTGTATATTGTGAGCTACATGGGCTGGATTCTAGAATACCTACCACACTTGAAATAGCAATTTTCTTGTTGCAATGTTTTCTTTTACCTAAATTATGATGAAAAATCATAAAATTCGGGCGCGGAAGCAAGTATTTATGTGATTTTTTACAAAAATAATGTCAGAATTTACCTATTCTTGAAATGGATATTTTTGTTAAAACATTCATAAACATACTTTTGGACCTATACTATTTATAAAATATGATGAAAAATTATAAAATTCGGGCGCGGAAGCAAATATTTATATGATTTTTTACAAAAATAAAGTCAGATTTTACCTATTTTTGATGAATACGTTGTATATTGTAAGCTACATGGGCTGGATTCTAGAATACCTACCACACTTGAAATAGCAATTTTCTTGTTGCAATGTTTTCTTTTACCTAAATTATGATGAAAAATCATAAAATTCGGGCGCGGAAGCAAATATTTATATGATTTTCTACAAATATAAAGTCAGATTTTACCTATTTTTGAAATGGATATCTTTGTTAAAACATTCAGACACATGGTTTTGGACATATACTATGGATAAAATATGGTGAAAAATTATAAAATTCGGCCGCGGAAGAAAATATTTATATGATTTTTTACAAAAATAATGTCAGATTTTACCTATTTTTGATGAATACGTTGTATATTGTAAGCTACATGGGCTGGATTCTAGAATACCTACCACACTTAAAATAGCAATTTTCATGTTGCAATGTATTCTCTTAGCTAAATTATGATAAAAAATCATAAAATTCGGGCGCGGAAGCAAATATTTATATGATTTTTTACAAAAATAAAGTCAGATTTAACCTATTTTTGAAATGGATATATTTGTTAGACATTCATAAACATGCTTTTGGACCTGTACTATGGATAAAAAATGATGCAAAATTATAAAATTCGGGCGCGGAAGCAAATATTTATATAATTTTTTACAAAAATAAAGTCAGATTTTACCTATTTTTGATGAATACGTTGTATATTGTAAGCTTCATTAGCTGGATTCTAGAATACCTACCACACTTGAAATAGCAATTTTCTTGTTGCAGTGTTTTCTTTTACCTAAATTATGATGAAAAATCATAAAATTCGGGCGCGGAAGCAAATATTTATATGATTTTTTACAAAAATAATGTCAGATTTTACCTATTCTTGAAATGGATATTTTTGTTAAACATTCATAAACATGCTTTTGGACCTATACTATGGATAAAATATGATGAAAAATTATAAAATTCGGGCGCTGATGCAAATATTTATATGATATTTTACAAAAATAAAGACAGATTTTACCTATTTTTGATGAATACGTTGTATATTGTAAGCTACATAGGCTGGATTCTAGAATACCTATCACACTTGAAATAACAATTTTCTTTTTGTAATGTTTTCTTTTAGCTAAAATATGATGAAAAATCATAAAATTCGCGCGCGGAAGCAAATATTTATATGATTTTTTTCAAAAATAAAGTCAGATTTTACATATTTTTGGAATGGATATTTTTGTTAAAACATTCATAAACATGCTTTTAAAACTATACTATGGATAAAATATGATGAAAAATTATAAAATTCGGTTATTTTTGTTAAAACAAAAAATTCGGGCGCGGAAGCAAATATTTATATGATTTTTTACAAAAATAAAGTTAGATTTTAACTTTTCTTGATATGGATATTTTTGTTAAAACATTCATAAACATGCTTTTGGACCTATTCTTTGGATAAAATATGATAAAAAATTATAAAATTTGGTCGCGGAAGTAAATATTTATATGAATTTTTACAAAAATAAAGTCGGATTTTACCTATTTTTGATGAATACTTTGTATATCGCAAGCTACATGGGCTGGATTCTAGAATACCTACCACACTTAAAATAACAATTTTCTTTTTGCAATGTTTTCTTTTACCTAAATTATGATGAAAAATTATAAAATTCGGGCGCGGAAGCATATATTTATATGATTTTTTACAAAAATAATTTCTGATTTTACCTATTCTTGAAATGGATATTTTTGTTAAAACACTCATAAACATGCTTTTGGACCTATACTATCAATAAAATATGATGAAAATTTATAAAATTCGGGTGCGGAAGCAAATATTTATATGATTTTTTACAAAAATAAAGTCAGATTTTACCTACTTTTGATGAATACGTTGTTTATTGTAAGCTACATGGGCTGGATTCTAGAATACCTACCACACTTAAAATAACAATTTTCTTGTTGCAATGTTTTCTTTTACCTAAATTATGATAAAAAATCATAAAATTCGGGCGCGGAAGCAAATATTTATATGATTTTTTACAAAAATAATTTCAGATTTTACCTTTTCTTGAAATGGATATTTTTGTTAAAACACTCATAAACATGCTTTTGGACCTATACTATGGATAAAATATGATGAAAAATTATAAAATTCGGGCGCGGAAGCAAATATTTATATGATTTTTTACAAAAATAAAGTCAGATTTGACCTATTTTTGATGAATACGTTGTATATTGTAAGCTACATTGGCTGGATTCTAGAATACCTACCACACTTGAAATAGCAATTTTTTTGTTGCAATGTTTTCTTTTACCTAAAATATGATGAAAAATCATAAAATTCGGGCGCGAAAGCAAATATTTATCTGATTTTTTACAAAAATAATGTCAGATTTTAGCTAGTCTTGAAATGGATATTTTTGTTAAAACATTCATAAACATGCTTGTGGACCTATACTTTGGATAAAATATGATGAAAAATTATAAAATTCGGTCGCGGAAGCAAATATTTATATGATTTTTTACAAAAATAAAGTCAGATTTTACCTATTTTTGATGAATAATTTGTATAATGTAAGCTACATGGGCTGGATTCTAGAATACCCACCACACTTGAAATAGCAATTTTCTTGTTGCAATGTTTTCTTTTAGCTAAAATATGATGAAAAATCATAAGATTCGGGCGCGGAAGCAAATATTTATATGATTTTTTACAAAAATAAAGTCAGATTTTACCAATTTTTGAAATGGATATTTTTGTTAAAACATTCAGAAACATGGTTTTGAACCTATACTATGAATAAAATATGATTAAAATTATAAAATTCGGGCGCGGAAGCAAATATTTATATGATTTTTAAAAAAAATTAAGTCAGATTTTACCTATTTTTGATTAATACGTTGTATATTGTAAGCTAAATAGGCTGGATTCTAGAATACCTACCACACTTGAAATAGCAATTTTTTTGTTGCAATGTTTTAATTTACGTAAATTATGATGAAAAATCATAAAATTCGGGCGCGGAAGCAAATATTTATATGATTTTTTACAAAAATAAAGTCAGATTTTACCTATTTTTGAAATGGATATTTTTGTTAAAACATTCATAAACATGCTTTTAGACCTATACTATGGATAAAATATGATGCAAAATTATAAAATTCGGGCGCGGAAGCAAATATTTATATAATTTTTTACAAAAATAAAGTCAGATTTTACCTATTTTTGATGAATGCGTTGTATATTGTAAGCTTCATTGGCTGGATTCTAGAATACCTACCACACTTGAAATAGCAATTTTCTTGTTGCAGTGTTTTCTTTTACCTAAATTATGATAAAAAATCATAAAATTCGGGCGCGGAAGAAAATATTTATATGATTTTTTACAAAAATCAAGTCAGATTTTACCTATTTTTGAAATGGTTATTTTTGTTAAAACATTAATGAACATATCTTTGGACCTATACTATGAATAATTTTTGCATTGAATACGCAAAAGTGACCATAACTTGGTACCAATCAGATAATAAACATTTTTTTTTTGGTGTCATTTTAATGAATACGTTGTATATTGTAAGCTACATGAGCTGGATTCTAGAATACCTACCACACTTAAAATAGCAATTTTCTTGTTGCAATGTTTTCTTTTAGCTAAAATATGATGAAAAATCATAAGATTCGGGCGCGGAAGCAAATATTTATATGATTTTTTACAAAAATAAAGTCAGATTTTACCAATTTTTGAAATGGATATTTTTGTTAAAACATTCAGAAACATGGTTTTGGACCTATACTATGAATAAAATATGATTAAAATTATAAAATTCGGGCGCGGAAGCAAATTTATATATGATTTTTTAAAAAAATTAAGTCAGATTTTACCTATTTTTGATTAATACGTTGTATATTGTAAGCTACATAGGCTGGATTCTAGAATACCTACCACACTTGAAATAGCAATTTTTTTGTTGCAATGTTTTAGTTTACGTAAATTATGATGAAAAATCATAAAATTCGGGCGCGGAAGCAAATATTTATATGATTTTTTACAAAAATAAAGTCAGATTTTACCTATTTTTGAAATGGATATTTTTGTTAAAACATTCATAAACATGCTTTTGGACCTATACTATGGATAAAATATGATGCAAAATTATAAAATTCGGGCGCGGAAGCAAATATTTATATAATTTTTTACAAAAATAAAGTCAGATTTTACCTATTTTTGATGAATGCGTTGTATATTGTAAGCTTCATTGGCTGGATTCTAGAATACCTACCACACTTGAAATAGCAATTTTCTTGTTGCAGTGTTTTCTTTTACCTAAATTATGATAAAAAATCATAAAATTCGGGCGCGGAAGAAAATATTTATATGATTTTTTACAAAAATAAAGTCAGATTTTACCTATTTTTGAAATGGTTATTTTTGTTAAAACATTAATGAACATATCTTTGGACCTATACTATGAATAATTTTTGCATTGAATACGCAAAAGTGACCATAACTTGGTACCAATCAGATAATAAACATTTTTTTTTTGGTGTCATTTTAATGAATACGTTGTATATTGTAAGCTACATGAGCTGGATTCTGGAATACCTACCACACTTAAAATAGCAATTTTCTACTCTGAGATAGCGCGTTTACCTAAATTATGATGCAAAATCAAAAAATTTGGGCGCGGAAGCAAATATTTATATGATTTTTTACAAAAATAAAGTCAGATTTTACCTATTTTTGAAATGGATATTTTTGTTAAAACTTTCATAAACATGCTTTTAAAACTATACTATGGATAAAATATGATGAAAAATTATAAAATTCGGTCGCGGAACCAAATATTTTTATAATTTTTTACAAATATAAAGTCAGATTTTACCTATTTTTGATGAATACGTTGTATATTGTAAGCTTCATTGGCTGGATTCTAGAATACCTACCACACTTGAAATAGCAATTTTCTTGTTGCAATGTTTTCTTTTACCTAAATTATGATGAAAAATCATAAAATTCTGGCGCGGAAGCAAATATTTATATAATTTTTTACAAAAATAATGTTAGATTTTAACTATTCTTGATATGGATATTTTTGTTAAAACATTCATAAACATGCTTTTGGACCTATTCTTCGGATAAAATATGATAAAAAATTATAAAATTCGGTCGTGGAAGTAAATATTTATATGAATTTTTACAAAAATAAAGTCAGATTTTACCTATTTTGATGAATACTTTGTATATCGCAAGCTACATGGGCCGGATTCTAGAATACCTACCACACTTAAAATAACAATTTCCTTTTTGCAATGTTTTCTTTTACCTAAATTATGATAAAAAATTATAAAATTCGGCGCGGAAGCATATATTTATATGATTTTTTTACAAAAATAATTTCTGATTTTACCTATTCTTGAAATGGATATTCTTGTTAAAACACTCATAAACATGCTTTTGGACCTATACTATCAATAAAATATGATGAAAAATTATAAAATTCGGGCGCGGAAGCAAATATTTATATGATTTTTTACAAAAATAAAGTCAGATTTTACCTACTTTTGATGAATACGTTGTATATTGTAAGCTACATGGGCTGTATTCTAGAATAACTACCACACTTGAAATAGCAATTTTCTTGTTGCAGTGTTTTCTTTTACCTAAATTATGATGAAAAATCATAAAATTAAAATGGATATTTTTCTTAAAACATTCTTAAACATGCTTTTGTACCTATACTATGGATAAAATTTGATTAAAAATTATAAAAATCAGGCGCGGAAGTAAATATTTATATGATTTTTTACAAAAATAAAGTCGGATTTTACCTATTTTTGATGAATACGTTGTATATCTCAAGCTACATGGGCTGGATTCTAGAATACCTACCACACTTAAAATAACAATTTTCTTGTTGCAATGTTTTCTTTTAGCTAAAATATGATGAAAAATCATAAAATTCGGGCGCGAATCAAATATTTATATGATTTTTTACAAAAATAAAATCAGATTTTACCTATTTTTAAAATGGATATTTTTGTTAAAACATTCATAAACATGCTTTTGGACCTATATTATGGATAAAATATGATGAAAAATTTTAAAATTCGGGCGCGGAAGCAAATATTTATATATTTTTTTACAAAAATAAAGTCAGATTTTACCTATTTTTGATGAATACGTAGTATATTGTAAGCTTCATTGGCTGAATTCTAGAATACCTACCACACTTAAAATAACAATTTTCTTGTTGCAATGTTTTCTTTTAGCTAAAATATGATGAAAAATCATAAAATTCGGGCGCGAATCAAATATTTATATGATTTTTTACAAAAATAAAATCAGATTTTACCTATTTTTAAAATGGATATTTTTGTTAAAACATTCATAAACATGCTTTTGGACCTATACTATGGATAAAATATGATGAAAAATTATAAAATTCCGGCGCGGAAGCAAATATTTATATGATATTTTACAAAAATAAAGTCAGATTTTACCTATTTTTGATGAATACGTTGTATATTGTAAGCTACATGGGCTGTATTCTAGAATACCTACCACTCTTGAAATAGCAATTTTCTTGTTGCAGTGTTTTCTTTTACCTAAATTATGATGAAAAATCATAAAATTCGGGCGCGGAAGCAAATATTTATATGATTTTTTACAAAAATAAAGTCAGATTTTACCTATTTTTGAAATGGATATTTTTGTTAAAACATTCAGAAACATGGTTTTGGACCTATACTTTGGATAAAATATGATAAAAATTATAAAATTCGGTCGCGGAAGCAAATATTCATATGATTTTTTACAAAAATAAAGTCAGCTTTTACCTATTTTTGATGAATACGTTGTATATTGTAAACTACATGGGCTGGATTCTAGAATAACTACCACACTTGAAATAGCAATTTTCTTGTTGCAATGTTTTTCTTTTACCTAAATTATGATGAAAAATCATAAATTTCGGGCCCGGAAGCAAATATTTATGTGATTTTTTACAAAAATAATGTCAGATTTTACCTATTTTTGAAATGGATATATTTGTTACACATTCATAAATATGCTTTTGGACCTATACTATGGATAAAAAATGATGCAAAATTATAAAATTCGAGGGCGGAAGCAAATATTTATATAATTTTTTACAAAAATAAAGTCAGATTTTACCTATTTTTGATGAATACGTTGTATATTGTAAGCTTCATTGGCTGGATTCTAGAATACCTACCACACTTGAAATAGCAATTTTCTTGTTGCAGTGTTTTCTTTTACCTAAATTATGATGAAAAATCATAAAATTCGGGCGCGGAAACAAATATTTATGTGATTTTTTACAAAAATAATGTCAGAATTTACCTATTCTTGAAATGGATATTTTTGTTAAAACATTCATAAACATGCTTTTGGACCTATACTATGGATAAAATATGATGAAAAATTATAAAATTCGGGCGCGGAAGCAAATATTTATATGATTTTTTACAAAAATAAAGTCAGATTTTACCTATTTTTGATGAATACATTGTATATTGTAAGCTACATGGGCTGGATTCTAGAATACCTACCACACTTGAAATAGCAATTTTCTTGTTGCAATGTTTTCTTTTAGCTAAAATATGATGAAAAATCATAAAATTCGGGCGCGGAAGCAAATATTTATATGATTTTTTACAAAAATAAAGTCAGATTTTACCTATTTTTGAAATGGATATTTTTGTTGAAACATTCAGAAACATGGTTTTGGACATATACTATGGATAAAATATGGTGAAAAATTATAAAATTCGGCCGCGGAAGAAAATATTTATATGATTTTTTACAAAAATAATGTCAGATTTTACCTATTTTTGATGAATACGTTGTATATTGTAAGCTACATGGGCTGCATTCTAGAATACCTACCACACTTGAAATAGCAATTTTCTTGTTGCAATGTTTTCTTTTAGCTAAAATATGATAAAAAATCATAAAATTCGGGCGCGGAAGCAAATATTTATATGATTTTTTACAAAAATAAAGTCAGATTTTACCTATTTTTGATGAGTACGTTGTATATTGTAAGATACATTGGCTGTATTCTAGAATACCTATCACACTTGAAATAGCAATTTTCTTGTTGCAATGTTTCCTTTTAGCTAAAATATGATAAAAATCATAAAATTCGGGCGCGGAAGCAAATATTTATATGATTTTTTACAAAAATAAAGTCAGATTTTACCTATTTTTGAAATGGTTATTTTTGTTAAAACATTCATGAACATACTTTTGGACCTATACTATGGATAATTTTAGCATTGGACATGCAAAAGTGACCATAACTTGGTACCAATCAGATAATAAAAGTTTAATTTTTTGGTGTCATTTTAATGAATACGTTGTATATTGTAAGCTACATGGGCTGGATTCTAGAATACCTACCACACTTGAAATAGCAATTTTCTTGTTGCAATGTTTTCTTTTAGCTAAAATATGATGAAAAATCATAAAATTCGGGCGCGGAAGCAAATATTTATACGATTTTTTATAAAAATAAAGTCAGATTTTACCAATTCTTAAAAAAAATATATTTGTTAAAACATTCTTAAAAATGCTTTTGGACCTAAACTATGGATAAAATATGATAAAAAATTATTAAATTCGGGCGCGGAAGTTAATATTTTTATTATTTTTTACAAAAATAAAGTCGGATTTTACCTATTTTTGATGAATACTTTGTATATCGCAAGCTACATGAGCTGGATTCTAGAATACCTACCACACTTAAAATAACAATTTTCTTGTTGCAATGTTTTCTTTTACCTAAATTATGATAAAAAATCATAAAATTCGGGCGCGGAAGCAAATATTTATATGTTTTTTTAGAAAAATAATTTCAGATTTTACCTATTCTTGAAATGGATATTTTTGTTAAAACACTCATAAACATGCTTTTGGACCTATACTATGGATAAAATATGATGAAAAATTATAAAATTCAGGCGCGGAAGCAAATATTTATATAATTTTTTACAAAAATAAAGTCAGATTTTACCTATTTTTGATGAATACGTTGTATATTGTAAGCTACTTGGGCTGGATTCTAGAATACCTATCACACTTGAAATAGCAATTTTCTTGTTGCAATGTTCTCTTTTAACTAAAATATGATTAAAAATCATAAAATTCGGGCGCGGAAGCAAATATTTATATGATTTTTTGCAAAAATAAAGTCAGATTTTACCTATTTTTGAAATGGTTATTTTTGTTAAAATATTCATGAAAATACTTTTGTCCCTATACTATGGATAAATTTAGCATTGGACATGCAAAAGTGACCATAACTTGGTACCAATCTGATAATAAAAATTTAATTTTTTGGTGTCATTTTAATGAATACGTTGTATATTGTAAGCTACATGGGCTGGATTCTAGAATACCTACCACACTTAAAATAACAATTTTCTTGTTGCAATGTTTTCTTTTACCTAAAATATGATGAAAATTCATAAAATTCGGGCGCGGAAGCAAATATTTATATGATTTTTTACAAAAATAAAGTCAGATTTTACCTATTTTTGAAATGGATATTTTTGATAAAACATTCATAAACATGCTTTTGGACCTACTATGGATAAAATATGATGAAAAATTATAAAATTCGGGCGCGGAAGCTAATATTTATATGATTTTTTACAAAAATAATGTCAGATTTTACCTATTCTTAAAATGGATATTTTTGTTAAAACATTTTTAAACATGCTTTTGGACCTATACTATGGATAAAATATGATGAAAAATTATAAAATTATAAAATTCGGACGCGAAAGCAAATTTTATATAATTTTTTACAAAAATAAAGTCAGATTTTACCTATTTTTGATGAATACGTTGTATATCGCAAGCTACATGGGCTGGATTCTAGAATACCTACCACACTTAAAATAACAATTTTCTTGTTGCAATATTTTCTTTTACCTAAATTATGATAAAAAATCATAAAATTCGGGCGCGGAAGCAAATATTTATATGATTTTTTACAAAATTAATTTCAGATTTTACCTCTTCTTGAAATGGATATTTTTGTTAAAACACTCATAAACATGGTTTTGGACCTATACTATGGATAAAATATGATGAAAAATTATAAAATTCTGGCGCGGAAGCAAATATTTATATGATTTTTTACAAAAATAAAGTCAGATTTGACCTATTTTTGATGAATACGTTGTATATTGTAAGCTACATGGGCTAGATTCTAGAATACCTACCACACTTGAAATAGCAATTTTCTTGTTGCAATGTTTTCTTTTACCTAAATTATGATGAAATATCATAAAATTCGGGCGCGGAAGCAAATATTTATATGATTATTTTATAAAAATAATGTCAGATTTTACCTAGTCTTGAAATGGATATTTTTGTTAAAACATTCATAAACATGCTTTTGGACCTATACTATGGATAAAATATGATGAAAAACTATAAAATTCGGGCGCGGAAGCAAATATTTATATGATTTTTTACAAAAATAAAGTCAGATTTTACCTATTTTTGATGAGTACGTTGTATATTGTAAGATACATTGGCTGTATTCTAGAAAACCTATCACACTTAAAATAACAATTTTCTTGTTGCAATGTTTTCTTTTACCTAAATTATGATGAAAAATCATAAAATTCGGGCGCGGAAGCAAATATTTATATGTTTTTTTAGAAAAATAATTTCAGATTTTACCTATTCTTGAAATGGATATTTTTGTTAAAACACTCATAAACATGCTTTTGGACCTATACTATCAATAAGATATGATGAAAAATTATAAAACTTGGGCGCGGAAGCAAATATTTATATGATTTTTTACAAAAATACAGTCAGATTTTACCTATTTTTGATGAATACGTTGTATATTGTAAGCTATATGGGCTGAATTCTAGAGTACCTATCACACTTGAAATAGCAATTTTCTTGTTGCAATGTTTCCTTTTAGCTAAAATATGATGAAAAATCATAAAATTCGGGCGCGGAAGCAAATATTTATATGATTTTTTACAAAAATAAAGTCAGATTTTACCTAATTTTGAAATGGATGTTTTTGTTAAAACATTCATAAACATGCTTTTGGACCTATACTATGGATAAAATATGATGAAAAATTATAAAATTCGGGCGCGGAAGCAAATATTTATTTGATTTTTTACAAAAATAAAGTCAGATTTTACCTATTTTTGATGAATACGTTGTATATTGTAAGCTACATGGGCTGGATTCTACAATACCTACCACACTTGAAATAGCAATTTTCTTGTTGCAATGTTTTCTTTTACCATAATTATGATGAAAAATCATAAAATTCAGGCGCGGAAGCAAATGTTTATATGATTTTTTACAAAAATAAAGTCAGATTTTACCTATTTTTGAAATGGATATTTTTGTTAAAACATTCAGAAACATGGTTTTGGACCTATACTATGGATAAAATATGGTGAAAAATTATAAAATTCGGGCGCGGAAGAAAATATTTATATGATTTTTTACAAAAATAATGTCAGATTTTACCTATTTTTAATGAATACGTTGTATATTGTAAGCTACATGGGCTGCATTCTAGAATACCTACCACACTTGAAATAGCAATTTTCTTGTTGCAATGTTTTCTTTTAGCTAAAATATGATGAAATATCATAAAATTCGGGCGCGGAAGCAAATATTTATATGATTTTTTACAAAAGTAAAGTCAGATTTTACCTATTTTTGAAATGAATATTTTTGATAAAACATTCATAAACATGCTTTTGGACCTATACTGTGGATAAAATATGATGAAAAATTATAAAATCTTAAAATTCGGACGCGGAAGCAAATATTTATATAATTTTTTACAAAAATAAAGTCAGATTTTACCTATTTTTGATGAATACGTTGTATATTGTAAGCTACATGGGCTGGATTCTAGAATACCTACCACACTTAAAATAGCTACTTTCTTGTTGCAATGTTTTCTTTTAGCTAAAATATGATGAAAAATCATTAAATTAGGGCGCGGAAGCAAATATTTATATGATTTTTTACAAAAATATTTTCAGATTTTACCTATTCTTGAAATGGATATTTTTGTTAAAACATTCATAAACATGCTTTTGGACCTATACTATGGATAAAATATGATGAAAAATTATAATATTCGGGCGCGGAAGCAAATATATATAATTTTTTGCAAAAAAAAGTCTGATTATACCTATATTTGATGAATACGTTGTATATTGTAAGCTTTATTGGCTGGATTCTAGAATACCTACCACACTTGAAATAGCAATTTTCTTGTTGCAATGTTTCCTTTTAGCTAAAATATGATGAAAAATCATAAAATTCGGGCGCGGAAGCAAATATTTATATGATTTTTTACAAAAATAAAGTCAGATTTTACCTAATTTTGAAATGGATGTTTTTGTTAAAACATTCATAAACATGCTTTTGGACCTATACTATGGATAAAATATGATGAAATATCATAAAATTCGGGCGCGGAAGCAAATATTTATATGATTTTTTACAAAAGTAAAGTCAGATTTTACCTATTTTTGAAATGAATATTTTTGATAAAACATTCATAAACATGCTTTTGGACCTATACTGTGGATAAAATATGATGAAAAATTATAAAATCTTAAAATTCGGACGCGGAAGCAAATATTTATATAATTTTTTACAAAAATAAAGTCAGATTTTACCTATTTTTGATGAATACGTTGTATATTGTAAGCTACATGGGCTGGATTCTAGAATACCTACCACACTTAAAATAGCTACTTTCTTGTTGCAATGTTTTCTTTTAGCTAAAATATGATGAAAAATCATTAAATTAGGGCGCGGAAGCAAATATTTATATGATTTTTTACAAAAATATTTTCAGATTTTACCTATTCTTGAAATGGATATTTTTGTTAAAACATTCATAAACATGCTTTTGGACCTATACTATGGATAAAATATGATGAAAAATTATAATATTCGGGCGCGGAAGCAAATATATATAATTTTTTGCAAAAAAAAGTCTGATTATACCTATATTTGATGAATACGTTGTATATTGTAAGCTTTATTGGCTGGATTCTAGAATACTTACCACACTTGAAATAGCAATTTTCTTGTTGCAATGTTATCTATTATCTAAATTATGATGAAAAATCATAAAATTCGGGCGCGGAAGCAAACATTTAAATGATTTTTTACAAAAATTAAGTCAGATTTTACCTATTTTTGATGAATACGTTGTATATTGTAAGCTTCATTGGCTGGATTCTAGAATACCTACCACACTTGAAATAGCAATTTTCTTGTTGCAATGTTTTCTTTTACCTAAATTATGATGAAAAATCATAAAATTCGGGCGCGGAAGCAAATATTTATATGATTTTTTACAAAAATAAAGTTAGATTTTAACTATTTTTGATATGGATATTTTTGTTAAAACATTCATAAACATGCTTTTGGACCTATTCTTTGGATAAAATATGATAAAAAATTATAAAATTCGGTCGCGGATGTAAATATTTATATTAATTTTTACAAAAATAAAGTCGGATTTTACCTATTTTTGATGAATACTTTGTATATCGCAAGCTACATGGGCCGGATTCTAGAATACCTACCACACTTAAAATAACAATTTTCTTTTTGCAATGTTTTCTTTTACCTAAATTATGATGAAAAATTATAAAATTCGGGCGCGGAAGCATATATTTATATGATTTTTTACAAAAATAATTTCTGATTTTACCTATTCTTGAAATGGATATTCTTGTTAAAACACTCATAAACATGCTTTTGGACCTATACTATCAATAAAATATGATGAAATATTATAAAATTCGGGCGCGGAAGCAAATATTTATATAATTTTTTCAAAAATAAAGTCAGATTTTACCTATTTTTAATGACTACGTTGTATATTGTAAGCTACATGGGCTGGATTCTAGAATACCTACCACACTTGAAATAGCAATTTTCTTGTTGGAATGTTTTCTTTTAGCTAAAATATGATAAAGAATCATAAAATTCGGGCGCGGAGGCAAATATTTAAATGATATTTTGTAAAAATAAAGTCAGATTTTACCTATTTTTGAAATGGATATTTTTGTTAAAACATTCATAAATATGCTTTTGGACCGATACTATGGATAAAATATAATAAAAAATATAAAATTCGGGCGCGGAAGCAAATATTTATATAATTTTTTACAAAAATAAAGTCAGATTTTACCTATTTTTGATGAATACGTTGTATATCGCAAGCTACATGGGTTGGATTCTAGAATAACCACCACATTTGAAATAGGAATTTTCTTGTTGCAATGTTTTCTTTTAGCTAAAATATGATGAAAAATCATGAAATTCGGGCGCGGAAGCAAATATTTATATGATTTTTTACAAAAATAAAGTCAGATTTTACCTATTTTTTAAATAGATATTTTTGTTAAAACATTTATAAATATGCTTTTAAACCTATACTATGGATAAAATATGATGCTAAATAATAAAATTCGGGGGCGGAAGCAAATATTTCTATAATTTTTTACTAAAATAAAGTCAGATTTTAAGTATCTTTGATGAATACGTTGTATATTGTAAGCTTCATTGGCTGGATTCAGAATACCTACCACACTTGAAATAGCAATTTTCTTGTTGCAATGTTTTCTTTTACCTAAATTATGATAAATAATCAAAAAATTCGGGCGCGGAAGCAAATATTTATATGATTTTTTCCAAAAAAATTCAGATTTTACCTATTCTTGAAATGGATATTTTTGTTAAAACATTCATAAACATGCTTTTAGACCTATACTATGGATAAAATATGATGAAAAATTATAAAATTCGTGCGCGGAAGCAAATATTTATATGATTTTTTACAAAAATAAAGTCAGATTTTACCTATTTTTGATGAATACGTTGTATATTGTAAGCTACATGGGCTGGATTGTAGAATACCTATCACAATTGAAATACCAATTTTCTTGTTGCAATGTTTCTTTTAGCTAAAATATGATGAAAAATCATAAAATTCGGGCGCGGAAGCAAATATTTATATGATTTTTTACAAAAGTAAAGTCAGATTTTACCTATTTTTGAAATGGATATTTTTGATAATACATTCATAAACATGCTTTTGGACCTATACTGTGGATAAAATATGATGAAAAATTATAAAATCTTAAAATTCGGACGCGGAAGCAAATATTTATATAATTTTTTACAAAAATAAAGTCAGATTTTACCTATTTTTGATGAATACGTTGTATATTGTAAGCTACATGGGCTGGATTCTAGAATACCTACCACACTTAAAATAGCTACTTTCTTGTTGCAATGTTTTCTTTTAGCTAAAATATGATGAAAAATCATTAAATTAGGGCGCGGAAGCAAATATTTATATGATTTTTTACAAAAATATTTTCAGATTTTACCTATTCTTGAAATGGATATTTTTGTTAAAACATTCATAAACATGCTTTTGGACCTATACTATGGATAAAATATGATGAAAAATTATAATATTCGGGCGCGGAAGCAAATATATATAATTTTTTGCAAAAAAAAGTCTGATTATACCTATATTTGATGAATACGTTGTATATTGTAAGCTTTATTGGCTGTATTCTAGAATACCTACCACACTTGAAATAGCAATTTTCTTGTTGCAATGTTATCTATTATCTAAATTATGATAAAAAATCATAAAATTCGGGCGCGGAAGCAAATATTTAAATGATTTTTTACAAAAATTAAGTCAGATTTTACCTATTTTTGATGAATACGTTGTATATTGTAAGCTTCATTGGCTGGATTCTAGAATACCTACCACACTTGAAATAGCAATTTTCTTGTTGCAATGTTTTCTTTTATCTAAATTATGATGAAAAATCATAAAATTCGGGCGCGGAAGCAAATATTTATATGATTTTTTACAAAAATAAAGTTAGATTTTAACTATTTTTGATATGGATATTTTTGTTAAAACATTCATAAATATGCTTTTGGACCTATTCTTTGGATAAAATATGATAAAAAATTATAAAATTCGGTCGCGGAAGTAATATTTATATTAATTTTTACAAAAATAAAGTCGGATTTTAAGTATTTTTGATGAATACTTTGTATATCGCAAGCTACATGGGCCGGATTCTAGAATACCTACCACACTTAAAATAACAATTTTCTTTTTGCAATGTTTTCTTTTACCTAAATTATGATGAAAAATTATAAAATTCGGGCGCGGAAGCATATATTTATATGATTTTTTACAAAAATAATTTCTGATTTTACCTATTCTTGAAATGGATATTCTTGTTAAAACACTCATAAACATGCTTTTGGACCTATACTATCAATAAAATATGATGAAATATTATAAAATTCGGGCGCGGAAGCAAATATTTATATAATTTTTTACAAAAATAAAGTCAGATTTTACCTATTTTTAATGACTACGTTGTATATTGTAAGCTACATGGGCTGGATTCTAGAATACCTACCACACTTGAAATAGCAATTTTCTTGTTGGAATGTTTTCTTTTAGCTAAAATATGATAAAGAATCATAAAATTTGGGCGCGGAGGCAAATATTTAAATGATATTTTGTAAAAATAAAGTCAGATTTTACCTATTTTTTAAATGGATATTTTTGTTAAAACATTCATAAATATGCTTTTGGACCGATACTATGGATAAAATATAATAAAAAATATAAAATTCGGGCGCGGAAGCAAATATTTATATAATTTTTTACAAAAATAAAGTCAGATTTTACCTATTTTTGATGAATACGTTGTATATCGCAAGCTACATGGGTTGGATTCTAGAATAACCACCACATTTGAAATAGGAATTTTCTTGTTGCAATGTTTTCTTTTAGCTAAAATATGATGAAAAATCATGAAATTCGGGCGCGGAAGCAAATATTTATATGATTTTTTACAAAAATAAAGTCAGATTTTACCTATTTTTTAAATAGATATTTTTGTTAAAACATTTATAAATATGCTTTTAAACCTATACTATGGATAAAATATGATGCTAAATAATAAAATTCGGGGGCGGAAGCAAATATTTCTATAATTTTTTACTAAAATAAAGTCAGATTTTAAGTATCTTTGATGAATACGTTGTATATTGTAAGCTTCATTGGCTGGATTCAGAATACCTACCACACTTGAAATAGCAATTTTCTTGTTGCAATGTTTTCTTTTACCTAAATTATGATAAATAATCAAAAAATTCGGGCGCGGAAGCAAATATTTATATGATTTTTTCCAAAAAAATTCAGATTTTACCTATTCTTGAAATGGATATTTTTGTTAAAACATTCATAAACATGCTTTTAGACCTATACTATGGATAAAATATGATGAAAAATTATAAAATTCGTGCGCGGAAGCAAATATTTATATGATTTTTTACAAAAATAAAGTCAGATTTTACCTATTTTTGATGAATACGTTGTATATTGTAAGCTACATGGGCTGGATTGTAGAATACCTATCACAATTGAAATACCAATTTTCTTGTTGCAATGTTTCTTTTAGCTAAAATATGATGAAAAATCATAAAATTCGGGCGCGGAAGCAAATATTTATATGATTTTTTACAAAAGTAAAGTCAGATTTTACCTATTTTTGAAATGGATATTTTTGATAAAACATTCATAAACATGCTTTTGGACCTATACTGTGGATAAAATATGATGAAAAATTATAAAATCTTAAAATTCGGACGCGGAAGCAAATATTTATATAATTTTTTACAAAAATAAAGTCAGATTTTACCTATTTTTGATGAATACGTTGTATATTGTAAGCTACATGGGCTGGATTCTAGAATACCTACCACACTTAAAATAGCTACTTTCTTGTTGCAATGTTTTCTTTTAGCTAAAATATGATGAAAAATCATTAAATTAGGGCGCGGAAGCAAATATTTATATGATTTTTTACAAAAATATTTTCAGATTTTACCTATTCTTGAAATGGATATTTTTGTTAAAACATTCATAAACATGCTTTTGGACCTATACTATGGATAAAATATGATGAAAAATTATAATATTCGGGCGCGGAAGCAAATATGAGTATATATAATTTTTTGCAAAAAAAAGTCTGATTATACCTATATTTGATGAATACGTTGTATATTGTAAGCTTTATTGGCTGTATTCTAGAATACCTACCACACTTGAAATAGCAATTTTCTTGTTGCAATGTTATCTATTATCTAAATTATGATGAAAAATCATAAAATTCGGGCGCGGAAGCAAATATTTAAATGATTTTTTACAAAAATTAAGTCAGATTTTACCTATTTTTGAAATGGATATTTTTGATAAAACATTCATAAACATGCTTTTGGACCTATACTGTGGATAAAATATGATGAAAAATTATAAAATCTTAAAATTCGGACGCGGAAGCAAATATTTATATAATTTTTTACAAAAATAAAGTCAGATTTTACCTATTTTTGATGAATACGTTGTATATTGTAAGCTACATGGGCTGGATTCTAGAATACCTACCACACTTAAAATAGCTACTTTCTTGTTGCAATGTTTTCTTTTAGCTAAAATATGATGAAAAATCATTAAATTAGGGCGCGGAAGCAAATATTTATATGATTTTTTACAAAAATATTTTCAGATTTTACCTATTCTTGAAATGGATATTTTTGTTAAAACATTCATAAACATGCTTTTGGACCTATACTATGGATAAAATATGATGAAAAATTATAATATTCGGGCGCGGAAGCAAATATGAGTATATATAATTTTTTGCAAAAAAAAGTCTGATTATACCTATATTTGATGAATACGTTGTATATTGTAAGCTTTATTGGCTGTATTCTAGAATACCTACCACACTTGAAATAGCAATTTTCTTGTTGCAATGTTATCTATTATCTAAATTATGATGAAAAATCATAAAATTCGGGCGCGGAAGCAAATATTTAAATGATTTTTTACAAAAATTAAGTCAGATTTTACCTATTTTTGATGAATACGTTGTATATTGTAAGCTTCATTGGCTGGATTCTAGAATACCTACCACACTTGAAATAGCAATTTTCTTGTTGCAATGTTTTCTTTTATCTAAATTATGATGAAAAATCATAAAATTCGGGCGCGGAAGCAAATATTTATATGATTTTTTACAAAAATAAAGTTAGATTTTAACTATTTTTGATATGGATATTTTTGTTAAAACATTCATAAATATGCTTTTGGACCTATTCTTTGGATAAAATATGATAAAAAATTATAAAATTCGGTCGCGGAAGTAATATTTATATTAATTTTTACAAAAATAAAGTCGGATTTTACCTATTTTTGATGAATACTTTGTATATCGCAAGCTACATGGGCCGGATTCTAGAATACCTACCACACTTAAAATAACAATTTTCTTTTTGCAATGTTTTCTTTTACCTAAATTATGATGAAAAATTATAAAATTCGGGCGCGGAAGCATATATTTATATGATTTTTTACAAAAATAATTTCTGATTTTACCTATTCTTGAAATGGATATTCTTGTTAAAACACTCATAAACATGCTTTTGGACCTATACTATCAATAAAATATGATGAAATATTATAAAATTCGGGCGCGGAAGCAAATATTTATATAATTTTTTACAAAAATAAAGTCAGATTTTACCTATTTTTAATGACTACGTTGTATATTGTAAGCTACATGGGCTGGATTCTAGAATACCTACCACACTTGAAATAGCAATTTTCTTGTTGGAATGTTTTCTTTTAGCTAAAATATGATAAAGAATCATAAAATTCGGGCGCGGAGGCAAATATTTAAATGATATTTTGTAAAAATAAAGTCAGATTTTACCTATTTTTGAAATGGATATTTTTGTTAAAACATTCATAAATATGCTTTTGGACCGATACTATGGATAAAATATAATAAAAAATATAAAATTCGGGCGCGGAAGCAAATATTTATATAATTTTTTACAAAAATAAAGTCAGATTTTACCTATTTTTGATGAATACGTTGTATATCGCAAGCTACATGGGTTGGATTCTAGAATAACCACCACATTTGAAATAGGAATTTTCTTGTTGCAATGTTTTCTTTTAGCTAAAATATGATGAAAAATCATGAAATTCGGGCGCGGAAGCAAATATTTATATGATTTTTTACAAAAATAAAGTCAGATTTTACCTATTTTTTAAATAGATATTTTTGTTAAAACATTTATAAATATGCTTTTAAACCTATACTATGGATAAAATATGATGCTAAATAATAAAATTCGGGGGCGGAAGCAAATATTTCTATAATTTTTTACTAAAATAAAGTCAGATTTTAAGTATCTTTGATGAATACGTTGTATATTGTAAGCTTCATTGGCTGGATTCAGAATACCTACCACACTTGAAATAGCAATTTTCTTGTTGCAATGTTTTCTTTTACCTAAATTATGATGAATAATCAAAAAATTCGGGCGCGGAAGCAAATATTTATATGATTTTTTCCAAAAAAATTCAGATTTTACCTATTCTTGAAATGGATATTTTTGTTAAAACATTCATAAACATGCTTTTAGACCTATACTATGGATAAAATATGATGAAAAATTATAAAATTCGGGCGCGGAAGCAAATATTTATATGATTTTTTACAAAAATAAAGTCAGATTTTACCTATTTTTGATGAATACGTTGTATATTGTAAACTACATGGGCTGGATTGTAGAATACCTATCACAATTGAAATACCAATTTTCTTGTTGCAATGTTTCTTTTAGCTAAAATATGATGAAAAATCATAAAATTCGGGCGCGGAGGCAAATATTTATATGATTTTTTACAAAAATAAAGTCAGATTTTGCCTATTTTTGAAATGGATATTTTTGTTAAAACATTCATGAACATACTTTTGGACCTATACTATAAATAATTTTAGTATTGCACATGCAAAAGTGACCATAACTTGGTACCAATCAGATAATAAACATTTAATTTTTTTTGTCATTTTAATGAATACGTTGTATATTGTAAGCTACATAGGCTGTATTCTAGAATACCTACCACACTTGAAATAGCAATTTTTTTGTTGCAATGTTTTCTTTCAGCTAAAATATGAAGAAAAATCTTAAAATTCGGGCGCGGAAGCAAATATTTATCTGATTTTTTACAAAAATGAAGTCAGATTTTACCTATACTTAAAATGGATATTTTTGTTAATACATTCTTAAATATGCTTTTGGACCGATACTATGGATAAAATATAATAAAAAATATAACATTCGGGCGCGGAAGCAAATATTTATATAATTTTTTACAAAAATAAAGTCAGATTTTACCTATTTTTGATGAATACGTTGTATATCGCAAGCTACATGGGTTGGATTCTAGAATAACCACCACATTTGAAATAGGAATTTTCTTGTTGCAATGTTTTCTTTTAGCTAAAATATGATGAAAAATCATGAAATTCGGGCGCGGAAGCAAATATTTATATGATTTTTTACAAAAATAAAGTCAGATTTTACCTATTTTTTAAATAGATATTTTTGTTAAAACATTTATAAATATGCTTTTAAACCTATACTATGGATAAAATATGATGCTAAATAATAAAATTCGGGGGCGGAAGCAAATATTTCTATAATTTTTTACTAAAATAAAGTCAGATTTTAAGTATCTTTGATGAATACGTTGTATATTGTAAGCTTCATTGGCTGGATTCAGAATACCTACCACACTTGAAATAGCAATTTTCTTGTTGCAATGTTTTCTTTTACCTAAATTATGATGAATAATCAAAAAATTCGGGCGCGGAAGCAAATATTTATATGATTTTTTCCAAAAAAAATCAGATTTTACCTATTCTTGAAATGGATATTTTTGTTAAAACATTCATAAACATGCTTTTAGACCTATACTATGGATAAAATATGATGAAAAATTATAAAATTCGGGCGCGGAAGCAAATATTTATATGATTTTTTACAAAAATAAAGTCAGATTTTACCTATTTTTGATGAATACGTTGTATATTGTAAGCTACATGGGCTGGATTGTAGAATACCTATCACAATTGAAATACCAATTTTCTTGTTGCAATGTTTCTTTTAGCTAAAATATAATAAAAAATCAAAAAATTCGGGCGCGGAAGCAAATATTTATCTGATTTTTTACAAAAATAAAGTCAGATTTTACCTATTCTTAAAATGGATATTTTTGTTAAAACATTCTTAAATATGCTTTTGGACCTATACTATGGATAAAATATGATAAAGAATTATAAAATTCGGGCGCGAAAGCAAATATTTATATGATTTTTTACAAAAATAAAGTCAGATTTTACCTATTTTTGATGAATACGTTGTATATTGTAAGCTACATGGGCTGGATTCTAGAATACCTATCACAATTGAAATACCAATTTTCTTGTTGCAATGTTTCTTTTAGCTAAAATATGATGAAAAATCATAAAATTCGGACGCGAAAGCAAATATTTATATGACTTTTTACAAAAATAAAGTCAGATTTTACCTATATTTGATGAATACGTTGTATATCGCAAGCTACACGGACTGGATTCTAGAATACCCGCCACACTTGAAATATCAATTTTCTTATTGCAATGTTTTCTTTTAGCTAAAATATGATGAAAAATCATAAAATTCGGGCGCGGAAGCAAATATTTATATGATTTTTTACAAAAATAAAGTCAGATTTTACTTATTTTTTAAATGGATATTTTTGTTAAACCATTCATAAACATGCTTTTAAACCTATACTGTGGATAAAATATGATAAAAAATTAAAATTCGGGCGCGGAAGCAAATATTTTTATATAATTTTTTACAAAAATAAAGTCATATTTTACCTATAGTCCAGGCAACGAAGAAGGAAAAATAGCGGAAATAATTCATGTAGAAGCCAAAATTGGTACAGTTGTAGGGGAAGGTATCCTTAACAATATACTAAAAGTACTGAGGGGTGGGGGTGGAGCTAAGTGTGGGGGGCGTCTCGAAAGGTCCATTTTTTAAATTTTTCGTTAATAACTCAAAAACCACTGCTTCTATCAAAAAAATGTTTATATACTAAATTAATCCACATAAAATTCTCTACAATAAAGATTCTATACGCTTTTTTGATAGGATCAAAGCTTAAGGAAATATGGAGGAGGTAAATAGAAAATTAAAAAATAAACAGTTTTTATTGTTAAAAATGAAATCAATACAGCTTAAGGAAATATATATATATATATATATATATATATATATATATATATATATATATATATATATTAAACATTAAATTTCGTCGAAATCCAAATTTTCATCTTCATCGAAGATATTTTCGACGGGAGCTCCGTTAGTACATGAATCGATGCAGCCGCAGGCACTTTAGCAGGCAATCCCTGCTTTGCGGCAACCGCAGCGCACCCCACACCCAGTCGTGCATCGGCAAAATATCATGTTCAAATCGGAGTCGGGGGCCGCAAGGTCGTTCGTTTTAACTGCGTAATGGATCCCATCTTCTCCCTTCACCCAACCCCATTGGATGGGCGGTAGGGGGTTGCCGAGCCACTGTTGTACCTGTAAGAAAGTAATGATACCAACTTAAGTATTCATCACAAACTAATATTTGTAAGGTAAAGAATAAACTATATTTAAATGAATTTACCTGTAGATATACTCTGAACGAGAGTTGCTTTGAAGCTCCTCTGGAGGGAGGAAGAGTGGCCAAGTCTAATTTGGGCTTCGTTGACGCCTTCAAAAACGCCAAGTACCTATGTTTGTTCAGGTTGTCTTGATGTGCAGGCGCTTTGTATACAACCAAAAAAAGCTTCTCGCCAGCCTTTTCAATATCCTCAGGTGATGCTGAGGGATCTGTGAATATTGCTGAAATTTCTTGAGTGAGGGCAGGGTTTTGTGTGAAAAGCTTAGCGATTCCTACTTTACTCTTTCCATGTATCGCCGAGGTGGTGTCGCATCCGGAGAAGCTATGAAGAAGGAGAATCGTTTTGGAAATTGGAAGCTGTTGAAGTTTTCGCACTGAGAATAATTTGGTCTCCACATTCCCACGGCCTGGCTTCATGAAGTTCATATTGATAGATGGTGGTGCCAATCCCATCAGGAGAACTATCAAGTCTACATCCTCCGCAACTATTGTTACAGTTGGATGTACAGCAGCTTTATCCAACCCACACCTTACAATAGTGATGTCGGCATCTCCTGTAGCAACAACTGTTTCTATCCCGGCTGCTGTCATTTTCTCACTGAGCAAGTGAATCAGCTTTGTTTTGTTTCTTTCATTAATAAGAAAATGCTCTTGTTGAACTGTGATAGTCGTGCTTTCATGAAAGTTGATGTCAACAGAAGTTTTTGTGAGCGCTCTTCGCTTCTGCTCTGCTCGTTTGGTGCTGTTGGCATCACCATATCCATCAAAAAGTACCGAACAATTTTTACCGTAATGTTTATGTACGTAGGCAATGTACTGATGGCAAATTGATAATATGCTGGAAGACTGTTTCCATTTCATGCGTTGGAGTAGGAAACCACCGCCTACTACATTGAAGCTGTGGGTGAGATCCACTGTTGCGTTGTCCTCTACAGGCAAAATATCATAGAGTAATGATTTTTTCCCTTTTCGCATTCCGCCCTCGCTGAACAGGGCCAGGGGGTACGGAGTTAATTCATATGCCAAAAGCTCTTCTACATCTTTATCGTCCTTTTTTGATATGACAATTCTTTGGAAAATTGTCAGAGGGTTAACTGTAACTTTATCACCATTGATTTTAATTGTGCTGCTCATACTGGCTAGTGACAAGACCACATTATTTTTAGATTGCTTCATTCAAATTTACTGCCGATAAAACTTTGCATAGTTTTAGTTCCAATATCCAGGGCTTGGTGGCAATTTATTTTGGAATTTCCCACGATACCTGCTGATAGTGACATCAGTGAATCCAACTTTGGAAAAGGGGGATGATCATTGAACCATTCGCGTATTTTACCTCGATCTCGTGAATCTCTCGTTTGCCGTGATACCCGGATATCAACGTGCTGCTCTCCAGTTGCAAAGACCACTTCAGCAAACTCCTCTAATGACGAACATATGGCGGTGCCTCCCGGTGATCCACAAACCCACTTGGCGAGTACTGAATCAGTAATTCCTCTTTCTCGCGTTAAGCCACCTGAACTTTTCATGGAGCGCATAAGAGTTTGTTCTATGATCTTATCCGACCAATTACCTGCCCAAGGTATACCTGTGCGATTAATACTGAAGTACCCCTTATCTGAAAACTCATTGTACGCCTCCGGATGGCTAGTTTTCAGTTGTATCATATCTTGGACATAGAGATGAGCACATTTTGCGTACTTGAAGTGCCCACTTGCATGGAAGAATGGGATCATCTGCTGCACACACTGTAAGTGCCCGTCCCAAATACCACGACGCTTAGAATCGATGAACTTCTTTATCAGGGTAACCATGTTGAAATATTGAACCCACAAAGCAGCGGTAGGACCTTTATCCTTCAGCGATTTCAGATGATTCTGAAATTTTGTCAAAGCTGACACCAAGGAAGCATTCTCTTCAACTTTGTCCGGAGTAAGTTCCTCCATGTTGGTCAGCATAGTCAAGATCTCTCTCTGCTCTTCCTCTGAAACATTGGCTCCTTTCAGAACAATTTGGCATAAAACAAGCTGAACAAGCAAATGTCCTCGAACAGGTCGGCTGTACGCGTGGCCTGTTAACATCTTGTCAACAGAATTAGCAGCGAATACTTGGCATAATACATCTTTCAGTCCAGATCCAGCCATTGTGTGACCAATGCATCCCATGAAGGATATTAGGGTGTGAAACCCACCAAGTCTCACAACAATGTTCCCAAACGCGATTTCTCTAGCCTTTAGGTATAAAGTCTGGTCGAATGTTACGAAGCAAACTGTGGCCCCTATCTCTTGACTATTTTTTAAAGCATACTGTAACGCTGTATGTACTGTGCTGTACTCGTCAGGTGGTGCATTGATGAATGGGAGAAAGGTTACCGAAGTTTTCTCTTTGTTAATGACTTTACTCACCAATTGCATGAAACCCTTCCATTCTGGAACGGTTGGCACTTCTGCAATGGGGTTCACCTCCTGGAGCCACTTACCACTCATCCACAGGAAATCTTGAACAGTGGGTGTGAATATGTCACAAGGGATGGGCATCAACACGCTCAAGTCTTCGATAGTAATTTGCTGCAATGCGTTGGTTCCCCTTCCCTCAAATTCTTGCAGCTCCAGAACTCCCAGCTGGCCCACTTCTTCCTGGGGGGGAACAAATTTCAGTCTTTCCACTTTCGTGGATGTAAGGAAAGCATGGGTTGGTGTAACACATTTGATTCCTCCCATGCTGTGGAAGGTATTCTAGCCATCGAGAGTGGATACATTGAAGTCTGCGTTATCAAAGATGTACTGGCAAAATGTGTCACTTGGGATAGGCTCTTGCGGATGGTGGATGGTGGAGAGCTGTAGCTGCAGAGCCTCGTAGTAAGAGGCACTTAATCCCAACTTCGATAGTAGGGACACCAAGTTCTTTGATCCGACTTTTCTGTATATGAACAGAGCGATGCTGGCCAGAATCGGGGATATGAAACATCGAGGGCGAACAGCAGCAATAAGAGCATGAGCAATAGTTGTCATCTTTTTCCCCACTGCCTCTTTTGACCTTTTTTTCCTTGCAATGCAATCCATGAAGACTTTAAGAGATTTAGGTATTAATTGATCAGCCTCACTGCAAAAGCTAGATGAAGGGGGATAGGCACTGTTGTCGTAAGCCATGGATTCAATGTCTTCCAAGATAATTTCAGCAGCTTTTTGTACAATCCTCTCACGTTCTCTTTGTTCATCTTTACACCTTGAAGTGTACCATGAGTCGTTCAAGATTTTATCACTAAAACTACGAAAGGAGACGACAATTTGTCTAGTGCGAATAGTACTGAAATATATTTGGTCCCCATATTTTTCCCTCAATTGATCTTTAATGGTCTTCATATGTGGTGGTTCCCCTGCAATAACCTGTTCCAACAACTCGTCCATCGAGTATTGGCAATTATCAGTCATTTTAATATAATCATATATTTCTTCCATAGCTTCTGAAATCCCTTCATCTTGTGGACGTCCAGCTTTTCTTTTTGAAGGTACAGAGGTTAACATGAATCTTTTGTAACAATCTTCGTGATATATTGCATCTGCTGCGTGTAAATCCCCAACAGTACAGATACGTCTCACTACATCGTTTCCCCACTCATCCTTTTTTTCCTGCCCACGATTCAAAATAGAATTGTGAAACGCAACCGTACGAACATAAAAAACTGTTCGGCGATTAGCATACGGTTTTTTAATCTCCTTTTTTTCGTCATACGTTTCCGTGCAGAAGAAACACGTTGTTTTAAAATCAAATTTCATTTGTCCTGAACGCAAAGACGAAGCATCACGTGATGTTGAAGGTTCATCTGAGAGAGTGTCTCGCAAAAATCTTTTTATTGAGTCAGTTCTGACGTATTCTCTTCTGCAAGAATTATGAACAACACCATTTGTCCTATCCCTGAAACCTTTATCTTTCCCATCTTTCCTTAATACACTTGCCTTCACTAATCCAATTATCCCTTTTTTTCCAACGTTGCACAAATCACTTTCAACTTCACTCTCACAAATTAAACACTTCTCAGCCATTGTCACATACACACTGGAAATATTAATGTTATATTAAACGCGTGCAAATATATATGTCGGGGATGGAATGGAATATTCACCCTGAATTCATTTATACGTTGGCTTACTCTAAAACGTGAGATAACTATACACGTAAAAACACGCTTGGTGTTTTGGCAAAAGTCTTTCGTAAACTAATATAAACTTATAAACAAATGCACACTGCCGGAGAATGGCTTGAGAAAATAAATCACTTGTGATTGAATTGTTGTCGGGTTAAGTACCTGTAATTTAAAGAAACTCCCTCCATATTTTCTTAAGCTTTGATACTTTCAAAAAAGTGTATAGAATCTATACTGTAGAGAATTTTATGTAGATAAATATTTTTTGATAGAAGCAGTGGTTTTTGAGTTATTAACGAAAAATTTTGAAAATGGACCTTTCGAGACGGCCCCCACCCTTAGGTTCACCCCCACCCCTAAGTACTTTTAGTATGTTGTTAAGGATACCTTCCCCCACAACTGTACCAATTTTGTCTTCTACATAAATTATTTCCGCTATTTGGTATTTTTTGGTCTTCGTTGCCTGGACTACTATTATTGATGAATACGTTGTATAATTTAAGCTTCATTGGCTAGATTCTAGAATACCTACCACACTTGAAATAGCAATTTTCCTGTTGCAATGTTTTATTTACCTAAATTATGATGAAAAATCATAAAATTCGGGCGCGGAAGCAAATATTTATATGATTTTTTACAAAAATTAAGTCAGATATTACCTATTCTTGAAATGGATATTTTTGTTAAAACATTCATAAACATGCTTTTGGACCTATACTTTGGATAAAATATGATGAAAAATTATAAAATTCGGTCCAGGAAGCAATTATTTATATGATTTTTTACAAAAATAAAGTCAGATTTTACCTATTTTTGATTAATACGTTGTATATTGTAAGCTACATGGGCCGGATTCTAGAATACCTACCACACTTGAAATAGCAATTTTCTTGTTGCAATGTTTTCTTTTAGCTAAAATATGATGAAAAATTATAAAATTCGGGCGCGGAAGCAAATATTTATATGATTTTATACAAAAATAAAGTCAGATTTTACCTATTTTTGAAATGGATATTTTTTTTAAAACATTTATGAACATACTTTTGGACCTATATTTTGGATAAAATATGATGAAAAATTATAAAATTCGGGCGCGGAAGCAAAAATTTATATAATTTTTTACAAAAATAAAGTCAGATTTTACCTATTTTTGATGAATACGTTGTAAATTGTAAGCTTCATTGGCTGGATTCTAGAATACCTACCACACTTGAAGTAGCAATTTTCATGTTGCATGTTTTCTTTTACCTAAATTATGATGAAAAATCATAAAATTCGGGCGCGGAAGCAAATATTTATATGATTTTTTACAAATATAAAGTCAGATTTTACCTATTCTTAAAATGGATATTTTTGTTAAAACATTTTTAAACATGCTTTTGGACCTATACTTTGGATAAAATATGATGAATGAATGATATTTTTGTTAAAACATTCATAAAAATGCTTTTGGACCTATACTATGGATAAAATATGATGAAAAAATTATAAAATTCGGGCGCGGAAGCAAATATTTATATGATTTTTTACAAAAATAAAGTCAGATTTTTCCTATTTTTGATGAATACGTTGTATATTGTAAGCTACATAGGCTGGATTCTAGAATACCTACCACACTTGAAATAGCAATTTTCTTGTTGCAATGTTTTCTTTTAGCTACAATATGATGAAAAATCATAAAATTCGGGCGCGGAAGCAAATATTTATATGATTTTTTACAAAAATAAAGTCAGATTTTACCTATTTTTGAAATGGACATTTTTGTTAAAACATTCATAAACTTGCTTTTGGACCTATACTTTGGATAAAATATGATGAAAAATTATAAAATTCGGTCGCGGAAGCAAATATTTATATGATTTTTTACAATAATAAAGTCAGATTTTACCTATTCTTGAAATGGATATTTCTGTTAAAACATTCATAAACATGCTTTTGGACCTATACTTTGGATAAAATATGATGAAAAATTATAAAATTCGGTCGCGGAAGCAAATATTTATATGATTTTTTACAAAAATAAAGTCAGATTTTACCTATTTTTGATGAATACATTTTATATTGTAAGCTACATGGGCTGGATTCTAGAATACCTACCACACTTTAAATAGCAATTTTCTTATTGCAATGTTTTCTTTTAGCTAAAATATGATTTTAAATCATAAAATTCGGGCGCGAAAGCAAATATGTATATGATTTTTTACAAATATAAAGTAAGATTTTACCTATTTTTGATGAAAACGTTGTATATCGCAAGCTACATGGGCTGGATTCTAGAATCCCCAGCACACTTGAAATAGCAATTTTCTTGTTGCAATAATTTTTTTTAGCTAAAATATGATGAAAAATCATAAAATTTGGGCGCGGAAGCAAATACTTATATGATTTTTTACAAAAATAAAATCAGATTTTACCTATTTTTTAAATTGATATATTTGTTAAAACATTTAGAAACATGATTTTAAACCTATACTATGGATAAAATATGATAAAAAATTATAAAATTTAGGCGCGGAAGAAAATATTTATATGATTTTTTTACAAAAATAAAGTCAGATTTTTCCTATTTTTGATGAATACGTTGAATATTGTAAGCTACATAGGCTGGATTCTAGAATACCTACCACACTTGAAATAGCAATTTTCTTGTTGCAATGTTTTCTTTTAGCTACAATATGATGAAAAATCATAAAATTCGGGCGCGGAAGCAAATATTTATATGATTTTTTACAAAAATAAAGTCAGATTTTACCTATTTTTGAAATGGACATTTTTGTTAAAACATTCATAAACTTGCTTTTGGACCTATACAATGGATAAAATATGATAAAAAATTATAAAATTCGGGCGCGAAAGCAAATATCTATATGATTTTTTACAATAATAAAGTCAGATTTTACCTATTCTTAAAATGGATATTTTTGTTAAACATTCCTAAACATGCTTTTGGACTTATACTATGGATAAAATATGATAAAAAATCATAAAATTCGGGCGCGGAAGCAAATATTTATATGATTTATTACAAAATTAAAATCAGATTTTACCTATTTTTGATGAATACGTTGTATATTGTAAGCTACATGGGCTGGATTCTAGAATACCTACCACACTTGAAATAGCAATTTTCTTGTTGCAATGTTTTCTTTTACCTAAATTATGATGAAAAATTATAAAATTCGGTCGCGGAAGCAAATATTTATATGATTTTTTACAAAAATAAAGTCAGATTTAACATATTTTTGAAATGGATATTTTTGTTAAAACGTTCATAAACATGCTTTTGGACCTATACTATGGATAAAATATGATGAAAAATTATAAAATTCGAGCGCGGAAGCAAATATTTATTTAATTTTTTACAAAAATAAAGTCAGATTTTACCTATTTTTGATGAATACGTTGTATATTGTAAGCTTCATTGGCTGGATTCTAGAATATCTATCACACTTGAAATAGCAATTTTATTGTTGCAATGTTTTCTTTTACCTAAATTAAGATAAAAAATCATAAAATTCGGGCGCGGAAGCAAATATTTATATGATTTTTTACAAAAATAAAGTCAGATTTTACATATTCTTGAAATGGATATTTTTGTTAATACATTCATAAACATGCTTTTAGACCTATACTGTGGATAAAATATGATGAAAAATTATAAAATTCGGGCGCGGAAGAAAATATTTATATGATTTTTTACAAAAAAAAAGTCAGATTTTACCTATTTTTATGAATACGTTGTATATTGTAAACTTCATTGACTGGATTCTAGAATACCTACCACACTTGAAATAGCAATTTTTTTGTTGCAATGTTTTCTTTTAGCTAAAATATGATGAAAAATTATAAAATTCGGGCGCGGAAGCAAATATTTATATAATTTTTACAAAAATAAAGTCAGGTTTTACCTTTTTTTAATGAAATCGTTGTATATCGCAAGCTACATGGGCTGGATTCTAGAATCCCCAGCACACTTGAAATAGCAATTTTCTTGTTGCAATGTTTTCTTTTAGCTAAAATATGATGAAAAATCATAAAACTCGGGCGCGGAAGCAAATATTTATATGATTTTTTACAAAAATAAAGTCAGATTTTACCTAATTTTGAATTGACATTTTTGTCAAAACATTCAGAAACATGGTTTTGGACCTATACTATGGATAAAATATAATGAAAAATTATATAATTCGGGCGCGGAAGCAAATATTTATATGATTTTTTACAAAAATAAAGTCAGATTTTTCCTATTTTTGATGAATACTTTGTATATTGTAAGCTACATAGGCTGGATTCTAGAATACCTACCACACTTGAAATAGCAATTTTCTTATTGCAATGTTTTCTTTTAGCTACAATATGATGAAAAATTATAAAATTCGGGCGCTTAAGCAAATATTTATATGATTTTTTACAAAAATAAAGTCAGATTTTACCTACTTTTGAAATGGATATTTTTGTTAAAACATTCATAAACTTGCTTTTGGACCTATACTATAGATAAAATATGATGAAAAATTATAAAATTCGGGCGCGGAAGCAAATATTTATATGATTTTTTACAAAAATAAAGTCAGATTTTACTTGTTTTTGAAATGGATATTTTTGTTAAAACATTCATAAACTTGCTTTTGGGCCTATACTATGGATAAAATATGATGAAAAATTATAAAATTCGGGCGCGGAAGCAAATGTTTATATGATTATTTACAAAAATAAAGTCAGATTTGACCTATTTTTGATAAATACGTTGTATATTGTAAGCTACATGGGCTGAATCCTAGACTACCTACCACACTTAAAATAGCAATTTTCTTGTTGCAATGTTTTTTTTTAGCTAAAGTATGATAAAAAATCATAAAATTCGGGCGCGGAAGCAAATATTTATGATTTTTTACAAAAATAAAGTCTGATTTTACCTATTTTTGAAATGGATATTTTTGTTAAAACATTCAGAAACATGGTTTTGGATCTACACTATGGATAAAATATGATCAAAAATTATAAAATTCGGGCGCGGAGGCAAATATTTATATGATTTTTTACAAAAATGATGTCAGATTTTACCTATTTTTGATGAAAACGTTGTATATTGTAAGCTACATGGGCTGGAGTCTAGAATACCTACCACACTTAAAATAGCAATTTTCTTGTTGCAATGTTTTCTTTTAGCTAAAATATGATGAAAAATCATAAAATTCGGGCGCGGAAGCAAATATTTATATGAGTTTTTAACAAAAATAAAGTCAGATTTTACCTATTTTTGAAATGGATATTTTTGTTAAAACATTTATAAATATGCTTTTGGACCTATACTATGGATAAAATATGATGAAAAGTTATAAAATTCGGGCGCGGAAGCAAATATTTATATAATTTTTTACAAAAATAAAGTCAGATTTTACCTATTTTTGAGGAAAACGTTGTATATCGCAAGCTACATTGGCTGGATTCTAGAATCCCCAGCACACTTGAAATAGCAATTTTCTTGTTGCAATGTTTTCTTTTAGCTAAAATATGATGAAAAATCATAAAATTCAAGCGCGGAAGCAAATATTTATATGATTTTTTACTGAAATAAAGTCAGATTTTACCTATTTTTGAAAAGGATATTTTTGTTAAAACATTCATAAACATGCTTTTAAACCTATCCTATGGATAAATATGATGAAAAATTTTAAAATTCGGGCGCGGAAGCAAATATTTATATATTTTTTTACAAAAATATAGTCAGATTTTACCTATTTTTGATGAAAACGTTGTATATTGTAAGCTTCATTGGCTGGATTCTTGAATACCTACCACACTTGAAATAGCAATTTTCTTGTTGCAATGTTTTCTTTTACCTAAATTATGATGAAAAATTATAAAATTTGGTCGCGGAAGCAAATATTTATATGATTTTTTACAAAAATAAAGTCAAATTTTACCTATTTTTGATGAATACGTTTTATATTGTAAGCACTCTGAGATAGCGCGT
>JAQOWZ010000397.1:0-46278 GCA_035578165.1 Stenolophus ochropezus | reverse complement strand
ACGCGCTATCTCAGAGTCGGGCGCGGAAGCCAATATTTATATGATTTTTTACAAGAAATAAAGTCAGACTTTACCTATATTTAATGAATACGTTGTATATTGTAAGCTACATGGGCTGGATTCTAGAATACCTACCACACTTGAAATAGCAATTTTTTTGTTGCAATGTTTTCCTTTAGCTAAAATATGATGAAAAATTATAATATTCGGTCGCGAAAGCAAATATTTATATGATTTTTTACAAAAATAAAGTCAGATTTTACCTATTTTTGATGAATACGTTGCATATTGTAAGCTTCATTGGCTTGATTCTAGAATACCACCATACTTGAAATAGAAATTTTCTTGTTGCAATGTTTTCTTTAAGCTAAAATATGATAAAAAATTATAAAATTCGAGCGCGGAAGCAAATATTTATATAATTTTTTACAAAAATAAAGTCAGATTTTACCTATTTTTAAAATGGATATTTTTGTTCAAACATTCATAAACATGCTTTTAGACCTATACTATGGATAAAATATGATGAAAAATTATAAAATTCAGGCACGGAAGCAAATATTTATATAATTTTTTACAAAAATTAAGTCAGATTTTACTTATTTTTGAAATGGATATTTTTGTTAAAACATTCATAAACATGCTTTTGGACCTATACTATGGATAAAATATTATGAAAAATTATAAAATTCGGGCGCGGAAGCAAATATTTATATGATTTTTTACAAAATAAAGTCAGATTTTAACTATTTTTAATGAATACGTTGTATATTGTAAGCTACATGGCTGGATTCTAGAATACCTACCACAATTGAAATAGCAATTTTCTTGTAGCAATGTTTTCTTTTAGCTAAAATATGATGAAAAATCATAAAATTCGGGCGCAGAAGCAAATATTTTTATGATTTTTTACAAAAAGAAAGTCAGATTTTACCTATTCTTGAAATGGATATTTTTGTTAAAATAATCATAAACATGCTTTTGCACCTATACTATGGATAAAATATGATGAAAAATTATAAAATTCGGTCGCGAAAGCAAATATTTATATGATTTTTTACAAAAATAAAGTCAGATTTTACCTATTTTTGATGAATACGTTGCATATTGTAAGCTTCATTGGCTTGATTCTAGAATACCACCACACTTGAAATAGCAATTTTTTTGTTGCAATGTTTTTCTTTAAGCTAAAATATGATAAAAAATTATAAAATTCGGGCGCGGAAGCAAATATTTATATGATTTTTTACAAAAATAAAGTCAGATTTTACCTATTTTTAAAATGGATATTTTTGTTAAAACATTCATAAACATGCTTTTGGACCTATACTATGGATAAAATATAATGAAAAATTATAAAATACAGGCGCGGAAGCAAATATTTATATAATTTTTTACAAAAATTAAGTCAGATTTTACCTATTTTTGATGAATACGTTGTATATTGTAAGCTTCATTGGCTGGATTCTAGAATACCTACCTCACTTGAAATAGCAATTTTCTTGTTGCAATGTTTTCTTTTACCTAAATTATGATGAAATATCATAAAATTCGGACGCGGAAGAAAATATTTATATGATTTTTTACAAAAATAAAGTCAGATTTTACCTATTCTTGAAATGGATATTTTTGTTAAACATTCATAAACATGCTTTTAGACCTATACTATGGATAAAATATGATGAAAAATTATAAAATTCGGGCGCGGAAGCAAATATTTAAATGATTTTTTACAAAAATAAAGTCAAATTTTACCTATTTTTAATGAATACGTTGTATATTGTAAGCTACATGGGCTGGATTCTAGAATACCTACCACAATTGAAATAGCAATTTTCTTGTAGCAATGTTTTCTTTTAGCTAAAATATGATGAAAAATCATAAAATTCGGGCGCGGAAGCAAATATTTATATGATTTTTTACAAAAAGAAAGTCAGATTTTACCTATTCTTGAAATGGATATTTTTGTTAAAATAATCATAAACATGCTTTTGCACCTATACTATGGATAAAATATGATGAAAAATTATAAAATTCGGTCGCGAAAGCAAATATTTATATGATTTTTTACAAAAATAAAGTCAGATTTTACCTATTTTTGATGAATACGTTGCATATTGTAAGCTTCATTGGCTTGATTCTAGAATACCACCACACTTGAAATAGCAATTTTTTTGTTGCAATGTTTTCTTTAAGCTAAAATATGATAAAAAATTATAAAATTCGGGCGCGGAAGCAAATATTTATATGATTTTTTACAAAAATAAAGTCAGATTTTACCTATTTTTAAAATGGATATTTTTGTTAAAACATTCATAAACATGCTTTTGGACCTATACTATGGATAAAATATAATGAAAAATTATAAAATACAGGCGCGGAAGCAAATATTTATATAATTTTTTACAAAAATTAAGTCAGATTTTACCTATTTTTGATGAATACGTTGTATATTGTAAGCTTCATTGGCTGGATTCTAGAATACCTACCTCACTTGAAATAGCAATTTTCTTGTTGCAATGTTTTCTTTTACCTAAATTATGATGAAAAATCATAAAATTCGGACGCGGAAGAAAATATTTATATGATTTTTTACAAAAATAAAGTCAGATTTTACCTATTCTTGAAATGGATATTTTTGTTAAACATTCATAAACATGCTTTTAGACCTATACTATGGATAAAATATGATGAAAAATTATAAAATTCGGGCGCGGAAGCAAATATTTAAATGATTTTTTACAAAAATAAAGTCAGATTTTACCTATTTTTAATGAATACGTTGTATATTGTAAGCTACATGGGCTGGATTCTAGAATACCTACCACAATTGAAATAGCAATTTTCTTGTAGCAATGTTTTCTTTTAGCTAAAATATGATGAAAAATCATAAAATTCGGGCGCGGAAGCAAATATTTATATGATTTTTTACAAAAAGAAAGTCAGATTTTACCTATTTTTAATGAATACGTTGTATATTGTAAGCTACATGGGCTGGATTCTAGAATACCTACCACACTTGAAATAGCAATTCTTTTGTTGCAATGTTTTCTTTTACCTAATATATGATGAAAAATTATAAAATTCGGTCGCGAAAGCAAATATTTATATGATTTTTTACAAAAATATAGTCAAATTTTACCTATTTTTGATGAATACGTTGCATATTGTAAGCTTCAATGGCTTGATTGGCTTGATTCTAGAATACCACCACACTTGAAATAGCAATTTTCTTGTTGCAATGTTTTCTTTTAGCTAAAATATGATGAAAAATTATAAACTTCGGTCGCGAAAGCAAATATTTATATGATTTCTTACAAAAATAAAGTCAGATTTTACCTATTTTTGATGAATACGTTGCATATTGTAAGCTTCATTGGCTTGATTCTAGAATACCACCACACTTAAAATAGCAATTTTCTTGTTGCAATGTTTTCTTTTAGCTAAAATATGATGAAAAATTATAAAATTCGGGCGTGGAAGCAAATATTTATATGATTTTTTACAAAAATAAAGTCAGATTTTACCTATTTTTGAAATGGATATTTTTGTTAAACATTCATAAACATGCTTTTGGACCTATACTATGGATAAAATATGATGAAAAATTATAAAATTCGGGCAAGGAAGCAAATATTTAAATGATTTTTTTACAAAAATAAAGTCAGATTTTACAAATTTTTAATGAATACGTTGTGTATTGTAAGCTACATGGGCTGGATTCTAGAATACCTACCACAATTGAAATAGCAATTTTCTTGTAGCAATGTTTTCTTTTAGCTAAAATATGATGAAAAATCATAAAATTCGGGCGCGGAAGCAAATATTTATATGATTTTTTACAAAAAGAAAGTCAGATTTGACCTATTTTTAATGAATACGTTGTATATTGTAAGCTACATGGGCTGGATTCTAGAGTACCTACCACACTTGAAATAGCAATTCTTTTGTTGCAATGTTTTCTTTTACCTAATATATGATGAAAAATTATAAAATTCGGTCGCGAAAGCAAATATTTATATGATTTTTTACAAAAATAAAGTCAAATTTTACCTATTTTTGATGAATACGTTGCATATTGTAAGCTTCATTGGCTTGATTCTAGAATACCACCACACTTGAAATAGCAATTTTCTTGTTGCAATGTTTTCTTTTAGCTAAAATATGATGAAAAATTATAAACTTCGGTCGCGAAAGCAAATATTTATATGATTTCTTACAAAAATAAAGTCAGATTTTACCTATTTTTGATGAATACGTTGCATATTGTAAGCTTCATTGGCTTGATTCTAGAATACCACCACACTTAAAATAGCAATTTTCTTGTTGCAATGTTTTCTTTTAGCTAAAATATGATGAAAAATCACAAAATTCGGGCGCGGAAGCAAATATTTATATGATTTTTTACAAAAAGAAAGTCAGATTTTACCTATTTTTAATGAATACGTTGTATATTGTAAGCTACATGGGCTGGATTCTAGAATACCTACCACACTTGAAATAGCAATTCTTTTGTTGCAATGTTTTCTTTTACCTAATATATGATGAAAAATTATAAAATTCGGTCGCGAAAGCAAATATTTATATGATTTTTTACAAAAATAAAGTCAAATTTTACCTATTTTTGATGAATACGTTGCATATTGTAAGCTTCATTGGCTTGATTCTAGAATACCACCACACTTGAAATAGCAATTTTCTTGTTGCAATGTTTTCTTTTAGCTAAAATATGATGAAAAATTATAAACTTCGGTCGCGAAAGCAAATATTTATATGATTTCTTACAAAAATAAAGTCAGATTTTACCTATTTTTGATGAATACGTTGCATATTGTAAGCTTCATTGGCTTGATTCTAGAATACCACCACACTTAAAATAGCAATTTTCTTGTTGCAATGTTTTCTTTTAGCTAAAATATGATGAAAAATTATAAAATTCGGGCGTGGAAGCAAATATTTATATGATTTTTTACAAAAATAAAGTCAGATTTTACCTATTTTTGAAATGGATATTTTTGTTAAACATTCATAAACATGCTTTTGGACCTATACTATGGATAAAATATGATGAAAAATTATAAAATTCGGGCAAGGAAGCAAATATTTAAATGATTTTTTACAAAAATAAAGTCAGATTTTACAAATTTTTAATGAATACGTTGTGTATTGTAAGCTACATGGGCTGGATTCTAGAATACCTACCACACTAGAAATAGCAATTTTCTTGTTGCAATGTTTTCTTTTAGCTAAAATATGATGAAAAATTATAAAATTCGGGCGCGGAAGCAAATATTTATAAGATTTTTTACAAAAATAAAGTCAGATTTTACCTATTTTTGATGAATACGTTGCATATTATGTAAGCTTCAATGGCTTGATTGTAGAATACCACCACACTTGAAATAGGAATTTTCTTGTTGCAATGTTTTCTTTTACCTAAATTATGATAAAAAATCATAAAATTCGGACGCGGAAGAAAATAATTATATGATTTTTTACAAAAATAAAGTCAGATTTTACCTATTCTTGAAATGGACATTTTTGTTATACATTCATAAACATGCATTTGGACCTATACTATGGATAAAATATAATGAAAAATTATAAAATGCGGGCGCGGAAGCAAATATTTATATGATTTTTTACAAAAATAAAGTCAGATTTTACAAATTTTTAATGAATACGTTGTGTATTGTAAGCTACATGGGCTGGATTCTAGAATACCTACCACACTTGAAATAGCAATTTTCTTGTTGCAATGTTTTCTTTTAGCTAAAATATGATGAAAAATTTTAAAATTCTGGCGCGGATGCAAATATTTGTATGATTTTTTACAAAAATAAAGTCAGATTTTACCTATTTTTAATGAAAACGTTGTATATTGTAAGCTACATGGGCTGGATTCTAGAATACCTACCACACTTGAAATAGCAATTTTCTTGTTTCAATGTTTTCTTTTAGCTAAAATATGATGAAAAATTATAAAATTCGGGCGCGGAAGCAAATATTTATATGATTTTTTACTAAAATAAAGTCAGATTTTACCTATTTTTGAAATGGATCTTTTTGTTAAAACAATCATAAACATGATTTTGGACGTATACTATGGATAAAATATAATGAAAAATTATAAAATTCGGGCAAGGAAGCAAATATTTAAATGATTTTTTACAAAAATAAAGTCAGATTTTACAAATTTTTAATGAATACGTTGTGTATTGTAAGCTACATGGGCTGGATTCTAGAATACCTACCACACTTGAAATAGCAATTTTCTTGTTGCAATGTTTTCTTTTAGCTAAAATATGATGAAAAATTATAAAATTCGGGCGCGGATGCAAATATTTATGATTTTTTACAAAAATAAAGTCAGATTTTACCTATTTTTAAAATGGATATTTTTGTTAAAACATTCATAATCATGCTTTTAGACCTATACTATCGATAAAATATAATGAAAAATTATAAAATTCGGGCGCGGAAGCAAATATTTATATAATTTTTTACAAAAATTAAGTTAGATTTTACCTATTTTTGATGAATATGTTGTATATTGTAAGCTTCATTGGCTGGATTCTAGAATACCTACCACACTTGAAATAGCAATTATTTTGTTGCAATGTTTTCTTTTACCTAAATTATGATGAAAAATCATAAAATTCGGACGCGAAAGTAAATATTTATATGATTGTTTACAAAAATAAAATCAGATTTTACCTATTCTTGAAATGGATATTTTTGTTAAACATTCATAAACATGCTTTTGGAGCTATACTATGGATAAAATATGATGAAAAATTATAAAATTTGGGCGCGGAAGCAAATATTTATATGATTTTTTACAAAAATAAAGTCAGATTTTACCTATTTTTAATGAATACGTTGTATATTGTAAGCTACATGGGCCGGATTCTAGAATACCTACCACACTTGAAATAGCAATTTTCTTGTTGCAATGTTTTCTTTTAGCTAAAATATGATGAAAAATTATAAAATTCGGGCGCGGAAGCAAATATTTATATGATTTTTTACAAAAATAAAGTCAGATTTTACCTATTATTGATGAATACGTTGCATATTGTAAGCTTCATTGGCTTGATTTTACAATACCACCACACTTGAAATAGCAATTTTCTTGTTGCAATGTTTTCTTTTAGCTAAAATATGATGAAAAATTACAAAATTCGGGCGCGGATGCAAATATTTATATGATTTTTTACAAAAATAAACTCAGATTTTACCTATTTTTGAAATGGATATTTTTGTTAAAGCATTCATAAACATGCTTTTGCACCTATACTATGGATAAAATATAATGAAAAATTATAAATTCTGGCGCGGAAGCAAATATTTATATAATTTTTTACAAAAATTAAGTCAGATTTTACCTATTTTTGATGAATACGTTGTATATTGTAAGCTTCATTGGCTGGATTCTATAATACCTACCACACTTGAAATAGCAATTTTCTTATTGCAATGTTTTCTTTTACCTAAATTATGATGAAAAATAATAATATTCGGACGCGGAAGAAAATATTTATATAATTTTTTACAAAAATAAAGTCAGATTTTACCTATTGTTGAAATGTACATTTTTGTTAAAACATTCATAAACATGCTTTTGTATCTATACTATGGATAAAATATAATGAAAAATTATAAAATTCGGGCGCAGAAGCAAATATTTATATGATTTTTTACAAAAAAAAGTCAGATTTTACCTATTTTTAATGAATACGTTGTATATTGTAAGCTACATGGGCCGGATTCTAGAATACCTACCACACTTGAAATAGCAATTATCTTGTTTTAATGTTTTCTTTTAGCTAAAATAGGATGAAAAATTATAAAAATCGGTCGCGGAAGCAAATATTTATAAGATTTTTTACAAAAATAAAGTCAGATTTTACCTATTTTTGATGAATACGTTGTATATTGTAAGCTTCATTAGCTGGATTCTAGAATACCTTTCACACTTGAAATAGCAATTTTCTTGTTGCAATGTTTTCTTTTACCTATATTATGATGAAAAATCATAACATTCGGGCGCGGAAGCAAATATTTATATGTTCTTTTACAAAAATAAAGTCAGATTTTACCTTTTCTTGAAATGGATATTTTTGTTAAAACATTCATAAACATGCTTTTGGACCTATACTATGAATAAAATATGATGAAAAATTATAAAATTTGGGCGCGGAAGCAAATATTTATATGATTTTTTACAAAAATAAAGTCAGATTTTACCTATTTTTAATGATTACGTTGTATATTGTAAGCTACATGGGCCGGATTCTAGAATACCTACCACACTTCAAATAGCAATTTTCTTGTTGCATTGTTTTCTTTTAGCTAAAATATGATGAAAAATTATAAAATTCGGGCGCGGAAGCAAATATTTATATGATTTTTTACAAAAATTGAGTCAGATATTACCTATTATTGATGAATACGTTGCATATTGTAAGCTTCATTGGCTTGATTTTACAATACCACCACACTTGAAATAGCAATTTTCTTGTTGCAATGTTTTCTTTTAGCTAAAATATGATGAAAAATTATAAAATTCCGGCGCGGATGCAAATATTTATATGATTTTTTACAAAAATAAAGTCAGATTTTACCTATTTTTGAAATGGATATTTTTGTTAAAGCATTCATAAACATGCTTTTGCACCTATACTATGGATAAAATATAATGAAAAATTATAAAATTCTGGCGCGGAAGCAAATATTTATATAATTTTTTACAAAAATTAACTCAGATTTTACCTATTTTTGATGAATACGTTGTATATTGTAAGCTTCATTGGCTGGATTCTATAATACCTACCACACTTGAAATAGCAATTTTCTTATTGCAATGTTTTCTTTTACCTAAATTATGATGAAAAATAATAAAATTCGGACGCGGAAGAAAATATTTATATGATTTTTTACAAAAATATAGTCAGATTTTACCTATTCTTGAAATGTATATTTTTGTTAAAACATTCATAAACATGCTTTTGTATCTATACTATGGATAAAATATAATGAAAAATTATAAAATTCGGGCGCGGAAGCAAATATTTATATGATTTTTTACAAAAAAAAGTCAGATTTTACCTATTTTTAATGAATACGTTGTATATTGTAAGCTACATGGGCCGGATTCTAGAATACCTACCACACTTGAAATAGCAATTATCTTGTTTTAATGTTTTCTTTTAGCTAAAATAGGATGAAAAATTATAAAAATCGGTCGCGGAAGCAAATATTTATATGATTTTTTACAAAAATAAAGTCAGATTTTACCTATTTTTGATGAATACGTTGTATATTTTAAGCTTCATTAGCTGGATTCTAGAATACCTTTCACACTTGAAATAGCAATTTTCTTGTTGCAATGTTTTCTTTTACCTATATTATGATGAAAAATCATAACATTCGGGCGCGGAAGCAAATATTTATATGTTCTTTTACAAAAATAAAGTCAGATTTTACCTTTTCTTGAAATGGATATTTTTGTTAAAACATTCATAAACATGCTTTTGGACCTATACTATGGATAAAATATGATGAAAAATTATAAAATTCGGGCGCGGAAGCAAATATTTATATGATTTTTTAAAAAAATAAATTCAGATTTTACCTATTTTTGATGAATACGTTGAATATTGTAAGGTATATAGGCTGGATTCTAGAATACCTACCACAATTGAAATAGCATTTTTCTTGTAGCAATGTTTTCTTTTAGCTAAAATATGATGAAAAATTATAAAATTCGGGCGCGGAAGCTAATATTTATATGAATTTTTACAAAAATAAAGTCAGAATTTACCTATTTTTGATGAATACGTTGCATATTGTAAGCTTCATTGGCTGGATTCTAAAATACCACCACACTTAAAATAGCAATTTTCTTGTTACAATGTTTTCTTTGAGCTAAAATATGATGAAAAATTATAAAATTCGGGCGCGGAAGCAAATATTTATAAGATTTTTTACAAAAATAATATCAGATTTTACCTATTTTTGAAATGGATATTTTTGTTAAAACATTCATAAACATGATTATGGACCTATACTATGGATAAAATATAATAAAAAATTATAAAATTCGGGCGCGGAAGCAAATATTTATATAATTTTTTACAAAAATTAAGTCAGATTTTCCTATTTTTGATGAATACGTTGTATGTTGTAAGCTTCATTGGCTGGATTCTAGAATACCTACCACACTTGAAATAGCTATTTTCTTGTTGCAATGTTTTCTGTTACCAAAATTATGATGAAAAATCATAAAAATCGGGCGCGGAAGTAAATATTTATATGATTTTTTACAAAAATTAAGTCAGATTTTACCTATTTTTGATGAATACGTTGTATATTGTAAGCTTCATTGGCTGGATTCTAGAATATCTACCACACTTGAAATAGCAATTTTCTTGTTGCAATGTTTTCTTTTACCTAAATTATTATAAAAAATCATAAAATTCGGTCGCGGAAGCAAATATTTTTATGATTTTTTACAAAAATAATGTCAGATTTTACCTATTTTTGAAATGGATATTTTTGTTAAAGCATTCATAAACATGCTTTTGCATCTATACTATGGATAAAATATAATGAAAAATTATAAAATTCTGGCGCGGAAGCAAATATTTATATAATTTTTTTACAAAAATTAAGTCAAATTTTACCTATTTTTGATGAATACGTTGTATTTTGTAAGCTTCATTGGCTGGATTCTAGAATACCTACCACACTTGAAATACCAATTTTCTTATTGCAATGTTTTCTTTTACCTAAATTATGATGAAAAATCATAAAATTCGGACGCGGAAGAAAATATTTTTATGATTTTTTACAAAAATAAAGTCAGATTTTACCTATTCTTGAAAAGGATATTTTTGTTAAAACATTCATAAACATGCTTTTGGACCTATACTATGGATAAAATATGATGAAAAATTATAAAATTCGGGCGCGGAAGCAAATATTTATATGATTTTTTACAAAAATAAAGTCAGATTTTACCTATTTTTGATGAATACGTTGAATATTGTAAGGTATATGGACTGGATTCTAGAATACCTACCACAATTGAAATAGCAATTTTCTTGTAGCAATGTTTTCTTTTAGCTAAAATATGATGAAAAATCATAAAATTCGGGCGCGGAAGCAAATATTTATATGATATTTTACAAAAATAAAGTCAGATTTTACCTATTTTTGAAATGGATATTTTTGTCAAAACATTCATAAACATGCTTTTGGACCTATACTATGGATAAAATATGATGATTAATTATAACATTCGGGCGCGGAAGCAAATATTTATATGATTTTTTACAAAAATAAAGTCAGGTTTTACCTATTTTTAATGAATACGTTGTATATTGTAAGCTACATGGGCTAAATTCTAGAATAACTACCACACTTGAAATAGCAATTTTCTTGTTGCAATGTTTTCTTTTGGCTAAAAATTGATGAAAAATTATAAAATTCGGTCGCGGAAGCATATATTTATATGATTTTTTACAAAAATAAAGTCAGATTTTACCTATTTTTGAAATGGATATTTTTGTTAAAACATTCATAAACATGCTTTTGGACCTATACTATGGATAAAATATGATGAAAAATTATAAAATTCGGACGCGGAAGCAAATATATATATGATTTTTTACAAAAATAAAGTCAGATTTTACCTATTTTTGAAATGGATATTTTTGTTAAAACATTCATAAACATGCTTTTGGACCTAAACTATGGATAAAATATAATGAAAAATTATAAAAATCGTTCGCGGAAGCAAATATTTATATAAATTTTTTACAAAAATTAAGTCATATTTTACCTATTTTTGATAAATACGTTGTATATTGTAAGCTTCATTGGCTGGATTCTAGAATACCTACCCCACTTGAAATAATAGTTTTCTTGTTGCAATGTTTTCTTTTACCTAAATTATGATGAAAAATCATAAAATTCGGGCGCGGAAGCAAATATTTATATGATTTTTTATAAAAATAAAGTCAGATTTTACCTATTCTTGAAATGGATATTTTTGTTAAAACATTCATAAACATGCTTTTGGACCTATACTTTGGATAAAATATGATGAAAAATTATAAAATTCGGGCGCGGAAGCAAATATTTATATAAATTTACAAAAATAAACTCAGATTTTACCTATTTTTGATGAATACGTTAAATATTGTAAGGTATATGGGCTGGATTCTAGAATACCTTCCACAATTGAAATAGCAATTTTCTTGTAGCAATGTTTTCTTTTAGCTAAAATATGATGAAAAATCATAAAATTCGGGCGGGGAAGCAAATATTTATATGATATTTTACAAAAATAAAGTCAGATTTTACCTATTTTTGAAATGGATATTTTTGTTAAAACATTCATAAACATGCTTTTGGACCTATACTATGGATAAAATATGATGAAAAATTATAAAATTCGGACGCGGAAGCAAATATTTATATGATTTTTTACAAAAATAAAGTCAGATTTTACCGAATTTTTGATGAATATGTTGTATATTGTAAGCTACATGGGCTGGATTCTAGAATACCTACCACAATTTAAATAGCAATTTTCTTGTAGCAATGTTTTCTTTTGGCTAAAATATGATGACAAATTATAAAATTCGGTTGCGGAAGCATATATTTATATGATTTTTTACAAAAACAAAGTCAGATTTTACCTATTTTTGATGAATACGTTGCATATTGTAAGCTTCATTGACTGGATTCTAAAATACCACCACACTTGAAATAGCAATTTTCTTGTTGCAATGTTTTCTTTTAGGTAAATTATGATGAAAAATTATAAAATACGGGCGCGGAAGCAAATATTTATATGAATTTTTACAAAATAAAGTCAGATTCTACCTATTCTTGAAATGGATATTTTTGTTAAAACATTCATTAACATGCTTTTGGACCTATACTGTGGATAAAATATGATGAAAAATTATAAAATTCGGGCGCGGAAGCAAATACTTATATGATTTTTTACAAAAAAAAGTCAGATTTTACCTATTTTTGATGAATACGTTGTATATTGAAAGCTACATGGGCTGGATTCTAGAATACCTACCACACTTGAAATAGAAATTTTCTTGTTGCAATGTTTTCTTTTAGTTAAAATATGATGAAAAATCATAAAATTCGGGCGCGGAAGAAAATATTTATATGATTTTTTACAAATATAAAGTCCGATTTTACCTATTTTTGAAATGGATATTTTTGTTAAACATTCATAAACATGCTTTTGGACCTATACTATGGATAAAATATGATGAAAAATTATAAAATTCGGGCGCGGAAGCAAATATTTATATAATTTTTTACAAAATAAAGTCAGATTTTACCTATTTTTGATGAATACGTTGCATATTGTAAGCTTCATTGACTGGATTCTAAAATACCACCACACTTGAAATAGCAATTTTCTTGTTGCAATGTTTTCTTTTAGGTAAATTATGATAAAAAATTATAAAATACGGGCGCGGAAGCAAATATTTATATGAATTTTTACAAAATAAAGTCAGATTCTACCTATTCTTGAAATGGATATTTTTGTTAAAACATTCATTAACATGCTTTTGGACCTATACTGTGGATAAAATATGATGAAAAATTATAAAATTCGGGCGCGGAAGCAAATACTTATATGATTTTTTACAAAAAAAAGTCAGATTTTACCTATTTTTGATGAATACGTTGTATATTGAAAGCTACATGGGCTGGATTCTAGAATACCTACCACACATGAAATAGAAATTTTCTTGTTGCAATGTTTTCTTTTAGTAAAAATATGATGAAAAATCATAAAATTCGGGCGCGGAAGAAAATATTTATATGATTTTTTACAAATATAAAGTCCGATTTTACCTATTTTTGAAATGGATATTTTTGTTAAACATTCATAAACATGCTTTTGGACCTATACTATGGATAAAATATGATAAAAAATTATAAAATTCGGGCGCGGAAGTAAATATTTATATAATTTTTTACAAAAAAAAAATCAGATTTTACCTATTTTTGATAAAAACGTTGTAAATTGTAAGCTTCATTAGCTGGATTATAGAATACCTACCACACTTGAAATAGCAATTTTCATGTTGCAGTGTTTTCTTTTACCTAAATTATGATGAAAAATCATAAAATTCGGGCGCGGAAGCAAATATTTATATGATTTTTTACAAATATTAAGTCAGATTTTACATATTTTTTATGAATACGTTGTATATTGTAAGCTACATGAGCTGGATGCTAGAATACCTACCACACTTTAAATAGCAATTTTCTTATTGCAATGTTTTCTTTTAGCTAAAATATGATGAAAAATCATAAAATTCGGGCGCGGAAACAAATATTTATGATTTTTTACAAAAATTAAATCAGATTTTACCTATTTTTAAAAGGGATATTTTTGCTAAAACATTCATAAACATGCTTTTGGACCTATACTATGGATAAAATATGATGAAAAATTATAAAATTCGGGCGCGGAAGCAAATATTTATATGATTTTTTACAAAAATAAAGTCAGATTTTACCTATTTTTGATGAATACGTTGTATATTGTAAGCTACATGGGCTGGATTCCAGAATACCTACCACACTTGAAATAGCAATTTTCTTGTTGCAATGTTTTCTTTTAGGTAAAATATGATGAAAAATTATAAAATTCGTTCGCGGAAGCAAATATTTATATGATTTTTTACAAAAATAAAGTCAGATTTTACCTATTTTTGAAATGGATATTTTTTTTAAAACTTTCATAAACATGCTTTTAGACCTATACTATGGATAAAATATGATAAAAAATTATAAAATTCGGGGGCGAAAGCAAATATTTATATCATTTTTTACAAAAATTAAGTCAGATTTTACCTATTCTTGATGAATACTTTCTATATTGTAAGCTACATGGGCTGGATTCTAGAATACCTACCACTCTTGAAATAGCAATTTTTTTGTTGCAATGTTTTCTTTTAGCTAAAATATGATAAAAAATTATAAAATTTGGGCGCGGAAGCAAATATTTATATAATTTTTTACAAAAATAAAGTCGGATTTTACCTATTCTTGGCGAATACGTTGTGCGCGGAAGCATATATTTATATGATTTTTTACAAGAATAAAGTCAGATTTTACCTATTCTTGATGAATACGTTGTATATTGTAAGCTACATGGGCTGGATCCTAGAATACCTACCACACTTGAAATAGCAATTTTCTTGTTGCAGTGATTTCTTTTTGCTAAAATATAATGAAGAAATATAAAAATCAGGCGCGGAAGCAAATATTTATATGATTTTTTACCATAATATATCTAAGTATGCTTATTGTAACAATAGAAACAACATGTGGATTGACAGTTAATAAATAAAATACAATACATGGTGGCAGCGGAAAATACCGTTATAATTAAGTGAGTAGAAATGTAGTTCTGCCGTTAAATATTGTCATGATGGAGTATATATGGCAACCCCCGGAAAAATTTAATTTTTCTCGAGCTACAGAATGGCCAAGGTGGCTTACACGTTTTCAACGATACCGCGAAGCGTCCGGACTCGATCAAGAACCAGAATCTTAACAAATTAGTGCGTTAATATACTGCATGGGACCACAGACTGACGATGTGTTCCTTACGTTAAATCTTAACGAAGAGAAGAGGCTTAAGTTCAACGATGTAGTGACAGCTTTCAATGATCATTTCATTCCTAAAAGAAACATAATCTATGAACGATCTATTTTTAATCAACGATTCCAACAAGAATGAGAGTCGGTTGATGAATTTATTACTGCTCTTCATGCACGAGCAGAACATTGTGATTTCGGTGTGCTAAAAGAAGAATTAATTCGTGATCGAATAGTCGTAGGTGTACGTGATAGAAAGATGACTGAAAAGTTACAACTACAAACAGACTTAACTTTAGATAAGGCAACACAATATGTCAAAGCAAGTGAACAAATTAAACAACAACTACCGAATATACCAACCGAAAATGCAAAATCGGATGTCGGTCGAGTTATCAGCCTGAAAGGTAAACGTAATGAATTTTTCCGTAAGAAATGTCAAAACGTGAATATGAACACTAGAACAAATAGTGACGATACTAAACATAAAAACGACAAAAATTGCGGAAAATGTGGCAGAGACATGCATCTACCTGTCCTGCTAATAACGTAGAATGTCATAAATGTAAGAAACGAGGACATTTTGCGCAAGTGTGCCGCACAAGAAATACAAATAGAAATGTTATTCATGCCGTAGAACAAGAACCAGATTCATTTATGGGGACAATTCGTACGTCAGAAATTTATGCGAATACATCCAATACCGTGAGAAAACCACGAAATATATGGAGGGTTACGGTAAATATTTTAAATAATTCAATTAGTTTCAAAGCCGACACAGGAGCAGAAACTACATGCATTTCTGGAAAGACATATTACATGTTCTTTAGCGACAAGATACTTCGACCACCCAAAAAAAGTCTTTACTGTGCCGATCATAATTCCATGAAGAGTGAAGGTTTCTTCTGGGAGAAAATCGAATATCGGGGACGAGAAAAACTTGTCGATATATACATCATTGAAGATTTAGAATGTGATCTATTAGATGGTGATACATATGAAGATCTTGGTATTGTCACACGTGCTGATGTTAATGAAGTAAGCTCGGAACAAGCGTCATTTGACCCGGTTAAACAGTATCCGAAATTATTTAAGGGATTAGGACGCGTGATAATTCCTTATCACATTACCTTGCAGCCTGACGCAGTACCGTATGCATTAACAACACCAAGAAGAATTCCGATATCAATATTAGATGAAATTAAACGCAATCTAGAAAACATGGTACAACTAGGTGTAATAGAAGCGGTAGAAGAATCGACAGATTGGTGTACAGGACTCGTCTTAGCTCCAAAACCTAACGGGACAATTAGGATGTGCGTGGATTATGTAGACTAAACAAATATGTTCAACGAGAGATCTTCCCAATGCCTACGACTGAGAACATCCTAGGTCGACTAGGAAAAGCGAAGTACTTTAGTAAAATAGACGCAAATCATGGATTTTGGCAGTGTGAGTTAGATCTAGAGTCACAGTTGTTAACATTTATAACACCTTTCGGAAGATATAAATTCAAGAGACTTCCGTTTGGCATTAATGCGTCTCCGGAAGTTTTACAAAAGCGAATGTCTGGAATTCTGCAAGGACTAGAGGGTGTACAAGTCAACATAGACGATATACTCGTTTTTGGAACAACTATAGAAGAACATGATACTCGATTAAATTGTGTGTTTCAGAAATTACAAAAAGCCGGAGTGACATTAAATATTGACATATGCATGTTCGGTGTCACTCGTGTCAAATTTTTTGGCCATATAATCGATGAAAATGGCATGCATATTGACAGTGAGCGAGTTACAGCCATACGAGAAATGGGAAACCCACAAAACCGTTCTGAATTAAGAAGTTGATTGGGTTCTGTCAACTATTTGACAAAATTTTTCCCAGATTTGGCAACAAAAGCACACGTTCTTAATGAAATACTGAGTGAAAAAAATGAATTCGTCTGGGTCTAACACAACAACGAGCGTTTAATGAAATAAAATAAAATCTAAGTAAAGCTCCAATTTGCCTAGTTTGAACCACATCGTGAGACTGTCATAACTGCTGACGCTTCCTCCTATGGAATCGGGGCAGTTCTTAAGCAGCGACAAAAGGATGGTAATTTCCGCCCCATCGCTTATGCTTCTAAAACGTTGACAGCTCATCAGAGAAACTGGGCACAGATAGAAAAAGAGGGATATTCATTCGTTTGGGCATGCGAGCGATTTAAAAATTTCATTATAGGACTGAAGATTACTTTAGAAACAGACCATAAACCGTTGGTACCTATCTTCAGTACAAAAGACTTAGACGACATAACACCAAAACTTCAACGTATGCGACATCGACTAGCAAGATATATTTACGATATTCGTCATATTCCTGGCAAAGAATTGTACACTGCAGATATTTTATCAAAGAGACCACTTCAATGTACTGCAGATGATGACGACTTTGAACCGGAAGTCACTGCTTATATGAGTATTAACGGATGGCCTACAAAAGATACATTAGATAGTAATTTAAAAGTATATTGGCAGTATAGAAATGAGATTTCTGTCCAAGATAATATACTAATGAAAGCTACGCGAATTTATATTCCTTCAGGTCCACTCCGAAAAGATATTTTACATAAAATACATAAAGGATATAGTGAAGTGCAGAGCAAGAATACGAGATTCTGTTTGGTGGCCGAGAATTACTGTTGTTATTGAAGAACTAATCAAAGAATGTAGTCAGTGTATAATGGAATCAAAGAACAAACATGAAACATTGATTCCGTCTGAATTCCCACAACGGCCTTGGTAGAAACTTGGCATGAATTTATTCAAGCTTGACGGTAAATGGTATCTTCTTGTTACTGATTATTATTCTCGTTACCCAGAAATTGCACCATTATCATCGTTACGGGAGAAAGAAGTGGTTAACCATTTGAAGTCCATATTTTCTCGTCATGGTACTCCAGAAGAAATCATCAGTGATAATGGAACGCATTTTGGTCTACTACTATCATCCGACATTTCAAAATTTAAAATTTATTGGGGTTTTCGGCACAATACATCGAGTCCGAAATATCCTCAAAGTAATGGATTCATTGAAGCCGGAGTTAAAATTGTAAAGAGAAGTTTAAAGAAGAGTGACGATGTTTACAGAGCTTTGCAGAACTATCGTGCAACACCTCTCTCTAATGGGTTTTCTCCAGCTAAACTCCTGATGGGAAGACGTCTTAGAACTTCTGTACCGATTACTACAACGAAATTAGAACCACAAATACCAGATAAGAAAGCTATTCAAATTTATGAACTTGAAGATCGTAGTAAACAGAAATTTTACTATGATCAAAGACATCAAGCACGAGATCTTCCTGAATTAAAGATAGGAGATAGGGTGTGGATTATCGATCTTCGAAGATACGGACAAATGAAAGAGAAATTGAACACACCACGTTCGTACATCATCGAGACGGCGAAAAGGATGGTTCGTCGAAATCGATACCATCTTATCAAAATTCAAAAACCAGCTGACTTCAATGAAGAAGACGATGATGACAGATCTCTTCCTGAAATTGACGATGTCATATCTAAACCACGAGTGGCAGATGAAACTCCACAGCATCAAGGTCTTCCACAAGAAGAACAACGTACAACAATAAGTGGACGTCAAGTGAACCCTCCTAAGAGGCTCATTGAAATTTGTTAATATATGTTATATATTTGATTTATTAATTATGTTTTTCAATAACTTATATTTACTTAGAAGGGGAGATGTGATGTTAATATAATATATCTAAGTATGCTTATTGTAACAATAGAAACAATATGTGGATTGACAGTTAATAAATAAAATACAATACACGTTGTATATTGTAAGCTACATGGGCTGGATTCTACAATACTTACCAAACTTGAAATAGCAATTTTCTTGTTGCAATGTTTTCTTTTAACTAAAATATGATGAAGAATTTTAAAATTCGGGCGGGGAGGCAATTATTTATATGATTTTTTACAAAAATTAAGTCAGATTTTATCAATTCTTAAAATGGATATTTTTGTTAAAACATTTATATTCATGCTATAGGATCTATACTATGGATGGTTTTAGCATTGACCAAAATGTGGTACCAATCAGATAATAAACAACCTATTTTCGGGTGTCATTTTAATGACTACATTGTATATTGTAAGCTACCTGGGCTAGATTCTAGAATACCTACCACACTTGAAATAGCAATTTTCTTGTTGCAATGTTTTCTTTTAGCCAAAATATGATGAATAATTATAAAATTCGGGCGCGGAATCAAATATTTATATGATTTTTTACAAAAATAAAGTCAGATTTTACCTATCCTTGAAATTGATATTTTTGTTAAAACATTCATATTCAGGCTTTAGGATCTATACTATGGATGGTTTTAAACATTGGCCATGCAAAAGTGACCAAAACGTGGTACCAATCAGATAATAAACATTCAATTTTTGGGTGTCATTTTAATGAATACGTTGTATATTGTAAGCTACATGGGCTGGATTCTAGAATACCTACCACACTTGAAATAACAATTTTCTTGTTGCAATGTTTTCTTTTACCTAAAATATGATGAAGAACTATAAAATTCAGGCGCAGAAGCAAATATTTATAAAATTATTTATAAAAATAAAGTCAGATTTTACCTATTCTTGATGAATACGTTGTATATTGTAAGCTACATGGGCTGGATTCTAGAATACTTACCACACTTGAAATAGCAATTATTTTGTTGCAATGTTTTTTTTTAGCTAAAATATGATGAAGAATTATAAAATTCAGGCGCGGAAGAAAATATTTATAAGATTTTTTACAAAAATAAAGTCAGATTTTACGTATTCTTAATCAATACGTTGTATATTGTAAGCTACATAGGCTGGATTCTAGAACACTTACCACACTTGAAATAGCAATTTTCTTGTTGCAATGTTTTCTTTTAGCTAAAATATAATGAAGAATTATAATATTCGGGCGCGCAAGCATATAATTATAAGATTTTTTACAAAAATAAAGCCAGATTTTACTTATTCTTTATGAATACGTTGTATATTGTAAGCTACATGGGCTGAATTCTAGAATACCTACCACACTTGAAATAGCAATTTTCTTGTTGCAATGTTTTCTTTTAGCTAAAATATGATGAAGAATAGTAAAATTCGGGCGCGGAAGCAAATATTTATACGATTTTTTACAAAAATAAAGTCAGTTTTACCTATTCTTGAAATGGATATTTTTGTAAAAACATTCATATTCATGCTATAGGATCTATACTATGGATGGTTTTAGCATTGGCCATTGGAAAGTGACTAAAATGTGGTACCAATCAGATAATAAACACTCAATTTTCGGGTGTCATTTTAATGAATACATTGTATATTGTAAGCTACATGGGCTGGATTCTAGAATACCTACCACACTTAAAATAGCAATTTTCTTGATGCAATGTTTTCTTTCAGCTAAAATATGATGAAAAATTATAAAAGTCGGGCGCGGAAGCAAGTAATTATATGATTTTTTTCAAAAATAAAGTCAGATTTTACCTATTATTGATGAATACGTTGTATATTGTAAGCTACATGGGCTGGATTCTAAAATACCTACCACACTTGAAATAGCAATTTTCTTTAGCAATGTTTTCTTTTAGCAAAAATATCAAATATTTATATGACTTTTAAAAAAAATATATCAGATTTTACCTACTCTTGAAATTGATATTTTTGTTAAAACATTCATATTCAGGCTTTAGGATCTATACTATGGATGGTTTTAAGCATTGGATATGCAAAAGTGGCCAAAACGTGGTACCAATCAGATAATAAACATTCAATTTTCGGGTGTCATTTTAATGAATACGTTTTATATTTTAAGCTACATAGGCTGGGTTCTAGAATACCTACCACACGTGAAATAGCAATTTTCTTGTTGCAATGTTTTCTTTTAGCTAAAATATGATGAAGAATTATAATATTCGGGCGCGGAAGCATATATTTATATGATTTTTTACAATAATAAAGCCAGATTTTATCTATTCTTGATGAATACGTTGTATATTGTAAGATACATGGGCTGCAACAAGAAAATTGCTATTTCAAGTGTGGTAGGTATTCTAGAATCCAGCCCATGTAGCTTACAATATACAATGTATTCATTAAAATGACACCCGAAATTTGAGTGTTTATTATCTGATTGGTACCACATTTTGGTCACTTTTGCATGGCCAATGCTAAAACCATCCATAGTATAGATCCTATAACATGAATATGAATGTCATGAAAACTTATTATAAAATAAAAGTGTTAATTAGGTTTCAATTTTTTTTTTTAAATTAGTATAAAATATGAAACTTACACTAAAATGATTACAGGAACGACAAACTTATAGCGAAGAAACGAAATTTGTTGTAAGAATTCATTAAAATTCAAACTTTTTAATAAATAAACGCAAAAAATTGAAAACCAAAATTAGCGACGCTTAAATAAAAATGGAGACTAGTGAAAAAGTTTTTTAATTTAAAATGAACAAGTATGCGCAAGAAACAAAAAAACGAGGGAAAAAACTTGAATGGGAGGAGATTTTAATTTAGAAGGATCTCCAGCAGGGGGCCTTAAGGTGGTTTGGTCGTTTAGACATAAGTTATTATTGGTTTTTAATGTTTTTTTTATTTCTAGATTTTCCAGAAAATCGAGAACTTTACCGTTCTTATGAAAATGAAGTATTTCAAAATCTTTGTAAATATTAACCCTGCGTTAGTGTGGTGAAATAAAATCACACCATTAGTGTGGTGGGGTCTCATAGACCCCAGAAGTTTTTTTTATTATTTATGAAATGTAAAATAATAAAAAAAAATATTGAATTTTTTTTTGTAATGTTGTAGGTTTTAGAAACAAATACAGAAAAAAAAATGTTTATTATGTTTTATACAAAAAATATTTACAATAATTAAAAAACAGGCAACATTAACACTTTGAAGCACAACGTTACATTTAAACTTAAAAAAAATAATTAACAAACATAAACAAAATAATAAGTATTATTTATATATAAATAAAAGATCATTCAATAAAATAAAAAAAAACAGATTATATTTATCGTAAAAACTTAAAAAATTATTCATCAACAAATTCATTGCAATTTTTGCATTTGAAATATACGTGCTCAAGGCAGAGTGGTACGTTACACTGCGTACAAGTATATGAAGTTTTTCGATCTTGATTTCTCGGACACACGGAACATCTGCTTTTAACTTTTAGTCGTTTAGTAGGATTCTCAGAAGATGAAGTACTAGGACGCAAATTTCGTGGCAATCGAGTATTTTCAATTCTACTGCTTTTCGAGTCAACAATTAGTTGCATTTCCAATGTTTTTAGAAAAGATCTTCTCTTTAAATTTAATTGATTTGTATTTGTATTTTGTTGAAAATCTACCGTAAAATATACAGAAACATGTACAAATAAAGTCGTAAAGAAAATAATCATTATTACTCACCTAAACACGAAAAGTTACAGCTTTAGTATGGTGGGGTATTACAGACTTCAGCCAACTTTAACGAATGCCGAAAAGTAACTGATGTATTATAAATGGTTAATTGTACCAAATATAATATCAGAAATATAAACTGTACAGCTACTAAAAATTACATAGCAATATGATAAATAGTTTTAAACATACAATACGTTTTATTACTACTGAGGTCTATCAGAACCCACCACACTAACGGCGGGTTAAAAGTGTGGCCTTTTTCAATTATGTGTTCTGCAAACGTTGAGTGTCCGGATGTAGAGTTCAAAACGCGCGCGTGTTCTTTGAATCGTGTGTAGAAGTTGCGTCCTGTTTTACCGACATAGTTCGCTTGACAATTTTGACAAATGAGTTTGTTAACACCAGATGATTCGATGGGACTTTGTTTATCTAATTTGATGCATAATCGTTTTTTTAGGTTAGTGATAGGTTTAAATACAATATCAATATTCAATTTGTGGAAAATATTTTTAATTTTGTAACAAATGTTGCCAATGTAAGGAATGCTTATTTTTAAATTTTCAATTGTTTCTATATGGATTGTGTTATATGCTTCTTGTAGTGATAGTTTGTGTAATTTCCTATTTATTAGTTTATCTATTATGTTAGGATGAAAATTATTTGCAATTGCTAGTTGTTTAAGGATTTAAATTTCGTTTTGGTTATCTAGTCCATAAGTTAACATTCTGTGGATGTGTGAATTGAAAACAGCTGATTTATGAGCGGTGTAATGATTTGAACTATTGTTAATGGAGTCTATTGTTTGAGTTGGTTTTCTGAAAATTTTGAAGGTAAAATTATTGTTTATTTTGGCTATATTTATATCTAAGAAATTGATTGTATTATTAGTTTCTAATTCGATCGAAAAAGAGATATTTGGATGTAGATTATTGATTTTGCCAAAGAAAACGTTTAGTTCGTCAAGGGAACCTGTCCAAAAACAGAGTACATCATCCACATAGCGATACCAGAACTGAATGTGTTGTGTATAATCATTAAATAATTGAAAGATGTTTTCCTCAAACTTTTTCATGAAAATCTCGGCTAAAGTTCCGGAGAGTAGAGATCCCATAGCTAAACCTGCGGTTTGTTCATATGTGTTGTTATTAAAAATGAAAAAAATTTGTTTAAGACATTGTTTAAGTAAGTTTAAAAAACTAGAGCAGATGTCGTCTAAAAAGGTGAATCAAATAACATTGATGATATTAAGGTGACAGTTTCCTGTATCGGAACATTGGTAAATAAATTGTTTACATCAAAAGAGACTAGAATTCCGTTTCTGTCGTTATTTACATTTCTAATTTTACCTATTAGATCGGGAGTATTTTTTATCGAGTATTTAGATTTGAAATTTAGATTTTTAGTGATGAAATTATTAAGTTCTTTTGCTAATAATTAAGTAGGTGAATCAATAAAAGATACTACCGGTCTAATAGGACAATTAGTTTTGTGTATTTTGGGAAGACCGTATTGGTGTTCTGGAGTTCATCGGTATTAAATTTTTTATATTATATAGTTCTTAAAAAACAGTATGGTTACTTATTTCTTTTTTTATGTTAGTGATAAAAGAGTTTGTAGGATTTGTTCTAAGTTTTTTAAAATTACTAGTATTTAAGAAATCTTCTACTTTGTTAACATAATTGTCAATATTTAAAATACAAATAGAGTTGCCTTTGTCAGCTTTAGTTATTATCAAGTTGTTTTCTTTAATTTTAGTTTTGATATCATTAAGGGTGTTTTTCGTGGTTATGTTTACACTTGTAGACGTATTTTTGGTGGGAAAATTATTCTTTTTGTATGTAGCTACTGTATGTGTCAAATCTAATAAAATGTCTTTTTCATTTGTTAAGCTTGCTATGTTGTCAATATTTGCAACGAATTCCTCAAGTTGTTTTTTAGAGGGGGTATTCGTGGAATTAAAACACGCTTGGGTTACTACAGTCTACAATGTTTATAAATAATTTAACAAAAATATCCATTTCAAGAATAGGTAAAATCTGACTTTATTTTTGTAAAAAATCATATAAATATTAGCTTTCGCGCCCGAAATTTATTATTTTTCATCATATTTTACCTAAAAGAAAACATTGCAACAAGAAAATTGCTATTTCAAGTGTGGTAAGTATTCTGGAATCCAGCCCATGTAGCTTACAACATACAACGTATTCATCAAAAATAGGTAAAATCTGACTTAATTTTTGTAAAAAATTATATAAATATTTGCTTCCGCGCCCGAATTTTATAATTTTTCATCATATTTTATCCATTGTATAGGTCCAAAAGCATGATTATGAATGTTTTAACAAAAATATCTATTTCAAAAATAGGTAAAATCTGATTTTATTTTTGTAAAAAATCATAAATTTTTCCATCCGCGCCTGAATTTTATGATTTTTCATCATATTTTAGCTAAAAGAAAACATTGCAACAAGTAAATTGCTATTTCAAGTGTGGTAGTTATTCTTGAATGCAGCCCATGTAGCTTACAATATACAACGTATTCATCAAAAATTTGTAAAATATAACTTTATTTTTGTAAAAAATCATATAAATATTTGCTTCCGCGCCCGAATTTTATTTTTATCATATTTTATCCATAGTATAGGTCCAAAAGCATGTTTATGAATGCTTTAACAAAAATATCCATTTCAAGAATAGGTAAAATCTGACTTTATTTTTGTAAAAAAATCATATAAATATTTGCTTCCGAGCCCGAATTTTATGATTTTTTATCATAATTTAGGTAAAAGGAAACATTGCAACAAGAAAATTGCTATTTTAATGGTGGTAGGTATTCTAGAATCCAGCCAATGAAGTTTACAATATACAACGTATTAATCAAAAATAGGTAAAATCTCACTTAATTTTTGTAAAAAATTATATAAATATTTGCTTCCGCGCCCGAATTTTATAATTTCTTATCATATTTTATCCATAGTATAGGTCCAAAAGCATGTTAATAAATGTTTTAACAAAAATATCCATTTCAAAAATAGGTAAAATCTGAATTTTTTTTGTAAAAAATCATATAAATATTTGCTTCCGCGGCCGAATTTTATGATTTTTCATCATAATTTAGGTAAAAGAAAACATTGCAACAAGAAAATTGCTATTTCAAGTGTGGTAGGTATTCTTTAATCAAGCCCATGTAGCTTACAATATACAACGTATTCATCAAAAATAGGTCAAATCTGACTTAATTTTTGTAAAAAATTATATAAATATTTGCTTCCGCACCCAAATTTTATAATTTTTCATCATATTTTATCCATTGTATAGTTCCAAAACCATGTTTATGAATGTTTTAACAAAAATATCAATTTTAAAAATAGGTTAAATCTGACTTTATTTTTGTAAAAAATCATATAAATATTTGCTTCCGCGCCCGAATTTTATGATTTTTTATCATATTTTAGCTAAAAGAAAACATGGCAACAAGAAAATTGCTATTTGAAGTGTGGTAGGTATTCTAGAATCCAGCCCATGTAGCTTACAATATACAACGTATTCATCAAAAATAGGTAAATTCTGACTTTATTTTTGTAAACAATCTTATAAATATTTGCTTCCGCGGCCGAATTTTATGATTTTTCATCATAATTTAGCTAAAAGAAAACATTGCAATAAGAAAATTGCTATTTCAAGTGTGGTAGGTATTCTTTAATCCAGCCCATGTAGCTTACAATATACAACGTATTCATCAAAAATAGGTAAAATCTGACTTAATTTTTGTAATAGATTATATAAATATTTGCTTCCGCGCCCGAATTTTATAATTTTTCATCATAATTTATCCATAGTATAGGTCCAAAAGCATGTTTATGAATGTTTTAACAAAAATGTCCATTTCAAGAATAGGTAAAATCTATCTTTATTTTTGTAAAAAATCATATAAATATTTGCTTCTGCGCCCGAATTTTATGGTTTTTCATCATAATTTAGGCAAAAGAAAACATTGCAACAAGAAAATTGCTATTTCAAGTGTGCTAGGTATTCTAGAATTCAGACAATGAATCTTACAATATACAACGTATTCATCAAAAATAGGTAAAATCTGAATTTATTTTGTAAAAAATTATATAAATATTTGCTTCCGCGCCTGACTTTATAATTTTTCATCATATTTTATCCATAGTATAGATCCAAAAGCATGTTTATGAATGTTTTAACAAAAATATCCATTTCAAGAATAGGTAAAATCTGACTTTTTTTTGTAAAAAATCATATAAATATTTGCTTCCGCGCCCAAATTTTATAATTTTTCATCATATTTTAGCTAAAAGAAAACATTGCAACAAGAAAATTGCTATTTCAAGTGTGGTAGGTATTCTAGAATCCAGCCCATGTAGCTTACAATATACAACGTATTCATCTAAAATAGGTAAAATCTGACTTTATTTTTGTAAAAAATCATATAAATATTTGCTTCCGCGCCCGAATTTTATAATTTTTTATCATGTTTTATCCATAGTATAGGTCCAAAAGCATGTATATGAATGTTTTAACAAAAATATCCATTTCAAGAATAGGTAAAATCTGACTTTATTTTTGAAAAAAATTATATAAATATTTGCTTCCGCGCCCGAATTTTATGAATTTTCATCATATTTTAGCTAAAAGAAAACATTGCAACAAGAAATTTGCTATTTCAAGTGTGGTAGGTATTCTATAATCAAGCCCATGTAGCTTACAATATACAACGTATTCATCAAGAATAGGTAAAATCTGACTTTATTTTTGTAACAAATGATATAAATATTTGCTTCCGCGCCCGAATTTTATAATTTTTATCATATTTTAGCTAAAAGAAAACATTGAAACAAGAAAATTGCTATTTTAAATGTGGTAGGTATTCTAGAATCTAGCCCATGTAGCTTACAATATACAACGTATTTATCAAGAATAAGTAAAATCTGATTTAATTTTTGTAAAAAATGATATAAATATTTGCTTCCGCTCCCAAATTTTATAATTTTTCATCATATTTTATCCATAGTATAGGTCCAAAAGCTTGTTTATGAATGTTTTAACAAAAATATCCATTTCAAAAATAGGTAAAATATAACTTTATTTTTGTAAAAAATCATATAAATATTTGCTTCCGCGCCCGAATTATATGATTTTTCATCATATTTTAGCTAAAAGAAAACATTGCAAACAAGAAAATTGCTATTTCAAGTGTGGTAGGTTTTCTAGAATCCAGCCCATTTAGCTTACAATATACAACGTATTCATCAAAAATAGGTAAAATCTGACTTTATTTTTGTAAAAAATCATATAAATATTTGCTTCCGCGCCTGAATTTTATAATTTTCCATCATGTTTTATCCATAGTATAGGTCCAAAAGCATGTTTATGAATGTTTTAAGAAAAATATCCATTTCAAGAATAGGTAAAATCTGACTTTATTTTTGTAAAAAATCATATAAATATTTGCTTCCGCGCCCGAATTTTATGATTTTATATCATAATTTAGGTAAAAGAAAACATTGCACAAGAAAATTGCTATTTCAAGTGTGGTAGGTATTCTAGAATCCAGCCAATGAAGTTTACAATATACAACGTATTCATCAAAAATAGGTAAAATCTGACATTATTTTTGTAAAAAGTTATATAAATATTTGTTTTCGCGCCCGAATTTTATAATTTTTCATCATATTTTATCAATATTATATGTCCAAAAGCATGTTTATGAATGTTTTAACAACAATATCCATTTCAAAAATAGGTAATATCTGACTTTATTTTTGTATAAAAACATATAAACATTTGCTTCCGCGCCCGAACTTTATGATTTTTCATCATATTTTAGCTAAAAGAAAACATTGCAACAAGAAAATTGCTATATCAAGTGTGGTAGGTATTCTAGAATCCAGCCCATGTAGCTTACAATATACAACGTATTCATCAAAAATAGGTAAAATCTGACTTAATTTTTGTAAAAAATTATATAAATATTTGCTTCCGCGCCCGAATTTTATAATTTTTCATCATATTTTATCCATTGTATAGGTCCAAAAGCATGATTATGAATGTTTTAACAAAAATATCTATTTCAAAAATAGGTAAAATCTGATTTTATTTTTGTAAAAAATCATAAATTTTTGCATCCGCGCCTGAATTTTATGATTTTTCATCATATTTTAGCTAAAAGAAAACATTGCAACAAGTAAATTGCTATTTCAAGTGTGGTAGTTATTCTAGAATGCAGCCCATGTAGCTTACAATATACAACGTATTCATCAAAAATAGGTAAAATCTAACTTTATTTTTGTAAAAAATCATATAAATATTTGCTTCCGCGCCCGAATTTTATTTTTATCATATTTTATCCATAGTATAGGTCCAAAAGCATGTTTATGAATGCTTTAACAAAAATATCTATTTCAAGAATAGGTAAAATCTGACTTTATTTTTGTAAAAAAATCATATAAATATTTGCTTCCGCGCCCGAATTTTATGATTTTTTATCATAATTTAGGTAAAAGGAAACATTGCAACAAGAAAATTGCTATTTTAATGGTGGTAGGTATTCTAGAATCCAGCCAATGAAGCTTACAATATACAACGTATTAATCAAAAATAGGTAAAATCTCACTTAATTTTTGTAAAAAATTATGTAAATATTTGCTTCCGCGCCCGAATTTTATAATTTTTTATCATATTTTATCCATAGTATAGGTCCAAAAGCATGTTAATAAATGTTTTAACAAAAATATCCATTTCAAAAATAGGTAAAATCTGACTTTATTTTTGTAAAAAATCATATAAATATTTGCTTCCGCGGCCGAATTTTATGATTTTTCATCATAATTTAGCTAAAAGAAAACATTGCAACAAGAAAATTGCTATTTCAAGTGTGGTAGGTATTCTTTAATCAAGCCCATGTAGCTTACAATATACAACGTATTCATCAAAAATAGGTCAAATCTGACTTAATTTTTGTAAAAAATTATATAAATATTTACTTCCGCACCCAAATTTTATAATTTTTCATCATATTTTATCCATTGTATAGTTCCAAAACCATGTTTATGAATGTTTTAACAAAAATATCAATTTTAAAAATAGGTTAAATCTGACTTTATTTTTGTAAAAAATCATATAAATATTTGCTTCCGCGCCCGAATTTTATGATTTTTTATCATATTTTAGCTAAAAGAAAACATGGCAACAAGAAAATTGCTATTTGAAGTGTGATAGGTATTCTAGAATCCAGCCCATGTAGCTTACAATATACAACGTATTCATCAAAAATAGGTAAATTCTTACTTTATTTTTGTAAAAAATCTTATAAATATTTGCTTCCGCGGCCGAATTTTATGATTTTTCATCATAATTTAGCTAAAAGAAAACATTGCAACAAGAAAATTGCTATTTCAAGTGTGGTAGGTATTCTTTAATCCAGCCCATGTAGCTTACAATATACAACGTATTCATCAAAAATAGGTAAAATCTGACTTAATTTTTGTAATAGATTATATAAATATTTGCTTCCGCGCCCGAATTTTATAATTTTTCATCATATTTTATCAATAGTATATGTCCAAAAGCATGTTTATGAATGTTTTAACAAAAATATCCATTTCAAAAATAGGTAATATCTGACTTTATTTTTGTATAAAATCATATAAACATTTGCTTCCGCGCCCGAACTTTATGATTTTTCATCATATTTTAGCTAAAAGAAAACATTGCAACAAGAAAATTGCTATATCAAGTGTGGTAGGTATTCTAGAATCCAGCCCATGTAGCTTACAATATACAACGTATTCATCAAAAATAGGTAAAATCTGACTTTATTTTTGTAAAAAATCATATAAATATTTTCTTCCGCGTCCGAATTTTATGATTTTTAATTATAATTTAGGTAAAAGAAAACATTGCAACAAGAAAATTGCTATTTCAAGTTTGGTAGGTATTCTAGAATCCAGCCAATGAAGCTTACAATATACAACGTTTTCATCAAAAATAGGTAAAATCTAACTTTATTTTTGTAAAAAATCATGAATATTTGTTTCCGCGCCCGAATTTTATAATTTTTCATAATATTTTATTGATAGTATAGGCCCAAAAGCATGTTTATGAGTGTTTTAAAAAAAATATCCATTTCAAAAATAGGTCAAATCTGACTTTATTTTTGTAAAAAATCATATATATATTTGCTTCCGCGCCCGGATTTTATGATTTTTTATCATAGTTTAGCAAAAATAAAACATTGCAACAAGAAAATTGCTATTTCAAGTGTGGTAGGTATTCTAGAATCCAGCCCATGTAGCTTACAATATACAACGTATTCATCAAAAATAGGTAAAATCTGACTTTAATTTTGTAAAAAATCATATAAATATTTGCTTCCGCGCCCGAATTTTATAATTTTTCATCATATTTTATCCATAGTATAGGTCTAAAAGCATGTTTGTGAATGTTTTAACAAAAATATCCATTTCAAGAATAGGTAAAATCCGACTTTATTTTTGTAAAAAATCATATAAATATTTGCTTCCGCGCCCGAATTTTATAATTTTTCATTATATTTTATCCATAGTATAGGTCTAAAAGCATGTTTGTGAATGTTTTAACAAAAATATCCATTTCAAGAATAGGTAAAATCTGACATTATTTTTGTATAAAATCATATAAATATTTGCTTCCGCGCTCAAATTTTACGATTTTTCATCATAATTTAGGTAAAAGAAAACATTGCAACAAGAAAATTGCAATTTCAAATGTGGTAGGTATTCTAGAATCCAGCCCATGTAGCTTACAATATACAACGTATTCATTAAAATGACACCCGAAAATTAAATGTTTATTATCTGATTGGTACTAAATTATGGTCACTTTTGCATGTCCAATGCTAAAATTATCCATAGTATAGGTCCAAAAGCATGTTTATGAATGTTTTAACAAAGGTATCTATTTCAAGAATAGTTAAAATCTGACATTATTTTTGTAAAAAATCATATAAATATTTACTTCCGCGCCCAAATTTTATAATTTTTTATCATATTTTATCCATAGTATAAGTCCAAAAGCATATTTATGAATGTTTTACCAAAAATATCCATTTCAAAAATAGGTAAAATCTGATTTTATTTTTGTAAAAAATCATATAAATATTTGCTTCCTCGCCCGAATTTTATGATTTTTCATCATATTTTAGCTAAAAGAAAACATTGCAACAAGAAAATTGCTATTTCAAGTGTGGTAGGTATTCTAGAATCCAGCCCATGTAGCTTACAATTTACAAAGTATTCATCAAAAATAGGTAAAATCTTACTTTATTTTTTTTAAAAATCATTTAAATATTTGCTTCCGTGCCCGAATTTTATGATTTTTCATCATATTTTAGCTAGAAGAAAACATTGCAACAAGAAAATTTCTATTTCAAGTGAGGTAGGTATTCTAGAATCCAGCACATGTAGCTTACAATATACAACGTATTCATCAAAAATAGGTAAAATCTGACTTTATTTTTGTAAAAATCATATAAATATTTGCTTTCGCGCCCGAATTTTATAATTTTTCATAATATTTTATCCATAGTATAGGTCTAGAAGCATGTTTGTGAATGTTTATCAAAAATATTCATTTCAAGAATAGGTAAAATTTGATTTTAATTTTGTAAAAAATCATATAAATATTTCGCGCCCGAAGTTTATGATTTTTCATCATATTTTAGCTAAAGAAAAACATTGCAACAAGAAAAGTGCTATTTCAAGTGTGGTAGGTATTCTAGAATCCAGCCAATGAAGCTTACAATATACAACATATTCATCAAAAATAGGTAAAATCTGACTTTATTTTTGTAAAAAGTTAAATAAATATTTGCTTCCGCGCCCGAATTTTATAATTTTTCATCATATTTTTATCCATAGTATAGGTCCAAAAACATGTTTATGAATGTTTTAACAAAAATATTCATTTCAAAAATAGGTAAAATCTAATTTTATTTTTGTAAAAAATCATATAAATATTTGCTTCCGCGCCAGAATTTTATGATTTTTCATCATATTTTAGCTAAAAGAAAACATTGCAACAAAAAAATTGCTATTTCAAGTGTGGTAGGTATTCTAGAATCCAGCCCATTAAGCTTACAATATACAACGTATTCATTAAAATGACACCCGAAAATTAAATGTTTATTATCTGATTGGTACCAAGTTATGGTCACTTTTGCATGTCCAATGCTAAAATTATCCATAGTATAGGTCCAAAAGCATGTTTATGAATGTTTTAAAAAAATATCCATTTCAAAAATAGGTAAAATCTGACATTATTTTTGTAAAAAATCATATATATATATTTGCTTCCGCGCCCGAATTTTATTATTTTTTATCATAGTTTAGCTAAAAGAAAACATTGCAACAAGAAAATTGCTATTTCATGTGTAGTAGGTATTCTAGAATCCAGCGCATGTAGCTTACAATACACAATATTTTCATTAAAATGACACCCGTAAATTAAATGTTTATTATCTGATTAATACCAAGTTATGGTCACTTTTGCATGTCCAATGCTAAAATTATCCATAGTATAGGTCCAAAAGCATGTTTATGAATGTTTTAACAAAAATATCCATTTCAAGAATAGGTAAAATCTGACTTTATTTTTGTAAAAAATCATATAAATATTTTCTTCCGCGTCCGAATTTTACGATTTTTCATCATAATTTAGGAAGAAGAAAACATTGCAACAAGAAAATTGCTATTTCAAGTGTGGTATGTATTCTAGACTCCAGCCCATGTAGCTTACAGTATACAACGGATTCATCATAAATAGGTAAAATCTTACTTTATTTTTGTAAAAAATCATATAAATATTTGCTTCCGCGCCCGAATTTTATAATTTATCATCATATTTTATCCATAGTATAGGTCTAAAAGCATGTTTGTGAATGTTTTAACAAAAATATCCATTTCAAGAATAGGTAAAATCTGACTTTATTTTTGTAAAAAATCATATAAATATTTGCTTCCGCGCTCGAATTTTATGATTTTTTATCATAATTTAGGTAAAAGAAAACATTGCAACAAGAAAATTGCTATTTTAAGTGTGGTAGGTATTTTAGAATCCAGCCAATGGAGCTTACAATATAGAACATATTCATCAAAAATAGGTAAAATCTGACTTTATTTTGTAAAAAATCATATTAATGTTTGCTTCCGCGCCCGAATTTTATAATTTTTTTATCATATTTCATCCATAGTATAGGTCCAAAAGCATGTTTATAAATGTTTTAAAAAAAATATCCATTTCAAGAATAGGTAAAATCTGCCTTTATTTTTATAAAAAATCATATAAACATATGCTTCCGCGCCCGAATATTATGATTTTTCATCATAGTTTAGCTAAAAGAAAACATTGTAACAAGAAAATTGCTATTTCAAGTGTGGTAGGTATTCTAGAATGCAGCTCATGTAGCTTACAATATACAACGTATTCATCAAAAATAGGTAAAACCTGACATTATTTTTGTAAAAAATCATATAAATATTTGCTTCCGCGCCCGAATTTTATAATTTTTCATTATATTTTATCCATAGTATAGGTCTAAAAGCATGTTTGTGAATGTTTTACCAAAAATATCCATTTCAAAAATAGGTAAAATCTGACTTTATTTTTGTAAAAAATCATATAAATATTGCTTTCGCGCTCGAATTTTATGATTTTTCATCATAATTTAGGTAAAAGAAAACATTGCAACAAGAATATTGCAATTTCAAGTGTGGTAGGTATTCTAGAATCCAGCCCATGTAGCTTACAATATACAACGTATTCATTAAAATGACACCCGAAAATTAAATGTTTATTAACTGATTGGTACTAAATTATGGTCACTTTTGCATGTCCAATGCTAAAATTATCCATAGTATAGGTCCAAAAGCATGTTTATGAATGTTTTAACAAAGGTATCCATTTCAAGAATAGTTAAAATCTGACTTTATTTTTGTAAAAAATCATATAAATATTTGCTTCCGCGCCCAAATTTTATAATTTTTTATCATATTTTATCCATAGTATAAGTCCAAAAGCATGTTTATGAATGTTTTACCAAAAATATCCATTTCAAAAATAGGTAAAATCTAATTTTATTTTTGTAAAAAATCATATAAATATTCCGCGCCCGATGTTTATGATTTTTCATCATATTTTTGCTAAAAAAAAACATTGCAACAAGAAAAGTGCTATTTCAAGTGTGGTAGGTATTCTAGAATCCAGCCAATGAAACTTACAATATACAACATATTCATCAAAAATAGGTAAAATCTGACTTTATTTTTTTAAAAAATTAAATAAATATTTGCTTCCGCGCCCGAATTTTATAATTTTTTATCATATTTTATCCATAGTATAGGTCCAAAAGCATGTTTATAAATGTTTTACCAAAAATATCCATTTCAAAAATAGGTAAAAACTGACTTTATTTTTGTAAAAAATCATATAAATATTTGTTTCCTCGCCCGAATTTTATGATTTTTCATCATATTTTAGCTAAAAAAAAAACATTGCAACAAGAATATTCCTATTTCAAGTGTGGTAGGTATTCTAGAATGCAGCCAGTGTAGATTACAATATACAAAGTATTCATCAAAAATAGGTAAAATCTGAACTTTATATTGTTGTAAAAAATCATATAAATATTTGCTTCCGCGCCCGAATTTTATGATTTTTCATCATATTTTAGCTAAAGAAAACATTGCAACAAAAAAATTGCTATTTCAAGTGTGGTAGGTATTCTAGAATCCAGCCCATTAAGCTTACAATATACAACGTATTCATTAAAATGACACCCGAAAATTAAATGTTTATTAACTGATTGGTACCAAGTTATGGTCACTTTTGCATGTCCAATGCTAAAATTATCCATAGTATAGTTCCAAAAGCCTGTTTATGAATGTTTTACCAAAAATATCCATTTCAAAAATAGGTAAAATCTGACTTTAATTTTGTAAAAAATCATATAAATATTGCTTCCGCGCCCGAATTTTATGAATTTTCATCATATTTTAGCTAAAAGAAAACATTGCAACAAGAAAATTGCTATTTCAAGTGTGGTAGGTATTCTAGAATCCAGCCCATGTAGCTTACAATATACAACGTATTCGTTAAAATGACAACCGAAAATTAAATGTTTATTATCTGATTGGTACCAAGTTATGGTCACTTTTGCATGTCCAATGCTAAAATTATCCATAGTATAGGTCCAAAAGCCTGTCTATGAATGTTTTACCAAAAATATCCATTTAAAAAATAGGTAAAATCTGACTTTATTTTTGTAAAAAATCATATAAATATTTGCTTTCGCGCTCGAATTTTATGATTTTTCATCATAATTTAGGTAAAAGAAAACATTGCAACAAGAATATTGCAATTTCAAGTGTGGTAGGTATTCTAGAATCCAGCCCATGTAGCTTACAATATACAACGTATTCATTAAAATGACACCCGAAAATTAAATGTTTATTAACTGATTGGTACTAAATTATGGTCACTTTTGCATGTCCAATGCTAAAATTATCCATAGTATAGGTCCAAAAGCTTGTTTATGAATGTTTTAACAAAGGTATCCATTTCAAGAATAGTTAAATTCTGACTTTATTTTTGTAAAAAATCATATAAATATTTGCTTCCTCGCCCGAATTTTATGATTTTTCATCATATTTTAGCTAAAAGAAAACATTGCAACAAGAATATTCCTATTTCAAGTGTGGTAGGTATTCTAGAATGCAGCCAGTGTAGATTACAATATACAAAGTATTCATCAAAAATAGGTAAAATCTGACTTTATTGTTGTAAAAAATCATTTAAATATTTGCTTCTGCGCCCGAATATTATAATTTTTCATTAAATTTTATCCATAGTATAGGTCCAAAAGCATGTTTATGACTGTTTTAAAAAAAATATCCATTTCAAGAATAGGTAAAATCTGACTTTATTTTTGTAAAAAATCATAAATATATTTGCTTCCGCGCCCGAATTTTATGATTTTTAATCATAGTTTAGCTAAAAGAAAACATTGCAACAAGAAAATAGATATTTCAAGTGTGGTAGGTATTCTAGAATCCAGCCCATTTAGCTTACAATATACAACGTATTCATTAAAATGACACCCGAAAATTAAATGTTTATTATCTGATTGGTACCAAGTTATGGTCGCTTTTGCATGTCCAATGATAAAATTATCCATAGTATAGGTCCAAAATCATGTTTATGAATGTTTTAACAAAAGAATCCACTTCAAGAATAGTTAAAATCTGACTTAATTTTTGTAAAAAATCATATAAATATTTGCTTTCGCGCCCGAATTTTATAATTTTTCATTATATTTTATCCATAGTACAGGTCCAAAAGCATGTTTACAAATGTTTTAACAAAAATATCCATTTCAAAAATAGGTAAAATCTAACTTTATTTTTGTAAAAAATCATATAAATATTTGCTTCCGCGCCCGAATTTTATAATTTTTCATCATATTTTATCCATAGTATAGGTCCAAAAGCATGTTTATGAGTGTTTTAACAAAAATATCTATTTCAAGAATAGGTAAAATGTGACTTTAATTCTTGTAAAAAATCATATAAATATTTGCTTCCGCGCCTGAATTTTATGATTTTTCATCATAATTTAGATAAAAGAATACTCTGAGATAGCGCGTAATTGGTATTTCAAGTATGGTAGGTATTCTAGAATCCAGCCAATGAAGCTTAAAATATACAACATATTCATCAAATATAGGTAAAAATCTGACTTTATTTTTGTAAAAATTCATATAAATATTTACTTCCGCGCCCGAATTTTACGATTTTTCATTATATTTTAGCTAAAAGAAAACATTGCAACAAGAAAACTGCTATTTCAAGTGTGGTAGGTATTATAGAATCCAGCCCATGTATCTTACATTATACAACGTATTCATTGAAAATAGGTAAAATCTGACTTTACTTTTGATAAAAATCATATAAATATTTGCTTTCGCGCCCGAATTTTATAATTTTTTAACATATTTTATCCACAGTATAGGTCCAAAAGCATGTTTATGAATGTTTTAACAAAAATACCCATTTCAAGAATACGTAAAATCTGACATTATTTTTGTAAAAATTCTTATAAATATTTGCTTCCGGGCCCGAAGTTTATAATTTTTCAACATATTTTAGCTAAAAGAAAACATTGCAACAAGAAAATTGCTATTTCAAGTGTGGTAGGTATTCTAGAATCCTGCCCATGAATCTTACAATATACAACGTTTTCATTAAAAATAGGTAAAATCTGACTTTATTTTTGATAAAAATCATATAAATATTTGCTTCCGCGCCCGAATTTAATAATTTTTCATCATATTTTATCCATAGTATAGGTCCAAAAGCATGTTTATGATGTTTTAACAAAAATATCCATTTCAAAAATAGGTAAAATCTGACTTTATTTTTGTAAAAAATCATATAAATATTTCCTTCCGCGCCCGAATATTAAAATTTTTTATCATATTTTATACATAGTATAGGTCCAAAAGCATGTTTATGAATGTTTTAACAAAAATATCCATTTCAAAAATAGGGTAAAATCTAACTTTATTTTTGTAAATAATCATATCAATATTTGCTTCCGCGCCCGAATTTTATACTTTTTTTATCATATTTTAGCTAAAAGAAAACATTGCAACAAGAAAATTGCTATTTCAAGTGTGGTAGGTATTCTGGAATCCAGCCCATGTAGCTTACAATTTACAGCGTATTCATTAAAAATAGGTAATATCTGACTTTATTTTTGTAAAAAATTATATAAATATTTGCTTCCGCGCCCGAATTTTATAATTTTTCATCATATTTTATCCATAGTATAGGTCCAAAAGCATGTTTATGAATGTTTTAACAAAAATATCTATTTCAAAAATTGGAAAATCTGACTTTATTTTTGTAAAAAATCATATAAGTATGTGCTTCCGCGCCTGAATTTTATGATATTTCATCATATTTTATCCATAGTATAGCTTACAATATACAACGTATTCATCAAAAATAGGTCAAGTGTGACTTTAATTTTGTAAAAAATCATATAAATATTTGCTTCCGCGCCCGAATTTTATAATTTTTCATCATATTTTATCCATAGTATAGGACCAAAAGCATGTTTATGAATGTTTTTAACAAAAATATCCATTTCAAAAATAGGTAAAATCTAACTTTATTCTTGTAAAAATTCATATAAATATTTACTTCCGCGCCCGAATTTTACGATTTTTCATTATATTTTAGCTAAAAGAAAACATTGTAACAAGAAAATTGGTATTTCAAGTGTGGTAGGTATTCTGGAATCCAGCCAATGAAGCTTACAATATACAGCGTATTCATTAAAAATAGGTAATATCTGACTTTATTTTTGCAAAAAATCATATAAATATTTGCTTCCGCGCCCGAATTTTATAATTTTTCATCATATTTTATCCATAGTATAGGTCCAAAAGCATGTTTATGAATGTTTTAACAAAAATATCTATTTAAAAAATTGGAAAATCTGACTTTATTTTTGTGAAAAATCATATAAGTATGTGCTTCCGCGCCTGAATTTTATGATATTTCATCATATTTTAGCTAAAAGAAAACATTGCAACAAGAAGATTGCTATTTCAAGTGTGGTAGGTATTCAGGAATCCAGCCCATGTAGCTTACAATATACAACGTATTCATCAAAAATAGGTCAAGTCTGACTTTAATTTTGTAAAAAATCATATAAATATTTGCTTCCGCGCCCGAATATTATAATTTTTCATCATATTTTATCCATAGTATAGGTCCAAAAGCATGTTTATGAATGTTTTAACAAAAATATCCATTTCAAAAATAGGTAAAATCTGACTTTAATTCTTGTAAAAAATCATATAAATATTTGCTTCCGCGCCGAAGTTTATGATTTTTCATCATAATTTAGATAAAAGAAAACATTGCATCAAGAAAATTGGTATTTCAAATGTGGTAGGTATTCTAGAATCCAGCCAATGAAGCTTACAATATACAACATATTCATGAAAAATAGGTAAAATCTGACTTTATTTTTGTAAAAATTCATATAAATATTTACTTCCGCGCCCGAATTTTACGATTTTTCATTATATTTTAGCTAAAAGAAAACATTGCAACAAGAAAATTGCTATTTCAAGTGTGGTAGGTATTACAGAATCCAGTCCATGTATCTTACAATATACAACGTATTCATTAAAAATAGGTAAAATCTGACTTTATTTTTAATAAAAATCATATAAATATTTGCTTCCGCGCCCGAATTTTATAACTTTTTATCATATTTTATCCATAGTATAGGTCCAAAAGCATGTTTATGAATGTTTTAACAAAAATATCCATTTCAAAAATAGGTAAAATCTGACTTTATTTTTGTAAAAAATCATATAAATATTTGCTTTTGCGCCAGGATTTAATGATTTTTTATCATATTTTAGCTAAAAGAAAAAAATTGCAACAAGAAAATTGCGATTTCAAGTGTGGTAGGTATTCTAGAATGCAGCCCATGTAGTTTACAATATACAACATATTCATCAAAAATACGTCAAATCTGACTTTATTTTTGTAAAAAATTATATAAATATTTGCTTCCGCGCCCGATTTTTTTAATTTTTCATCATACTTTATCCATAGTATAGGTCCAAAAGCATGTTTATGACTGTTTTAAAAAAAATAACCATTTCAAGAATAGGTAAAATCTGACTTTAATTCTTGTAAAAAATCATATAAATATTTGCTTCCGCGCCCGAAGTTTATGATTTTTCATCATAATTTAGATAAAAGAAAACATTGCATCAAGAAAATTGGTATTTCAAATGTGGTAGGTATTCTAGAATCCAGCCAATGAAGCTTACAATATACAACATATTCATGAAAAATAGGTAAAATCTGACTTTATTTTTGTAAAAATTCATATAAATATTTACTTCCGCGCCCGAATTTTACGATTTTTCATTATATTTTAGCTAAAAGAAAACATTGCAACAAGAAAATTGCTATTTCAAGTGTGGTAGGTATTACAGAATCCAGTCCATGTATCTTACAATATACAACGTATTCATTAAAAATAGGTAAAATCTGACTTTATTTTGATAAAAATCATATAAATATTTGCTTCCGCGCCCGAATTTTATAACTTTTTATCATATTTTATCAATAGTATAGGTCCAAAAGCATGTTTATGAATGTTTTAACAAAAATATCCATTTCAAAAATAGGTAAAATCTGACTTTATTTTTGTAAAAAATCATATAAATATTTGCTTTTGCGCCAGGATTTAATGATTTTTTATCATATTTTAGCTAAAAGAAAAAATTGCAACAAGAAAATTGCGATTTCAAGTGTGGTAGGTATTCTAGAATGCAGCCCATGTAGTTTACAATATACAACATATTCATCAAAAATACGTCAAATCTGACTTTATTTTTGTAAAAAATTATATAAATATTTGCTTCCGCGCCCGATTTTTTTAATTTTTCATCATACATTATCCATAGTATAGGTCCAAAACCATGTTTATGACTGTTTTAAAAAAAATATCCATTTCAAGAATAGGTAAAATCTGACTTTATTTTTGTGAAAAATCATAAATATATTTGCTTCCGCGCCCGAATTTTATGATTTTTCATCATAGTTTAGCTAAAAAAAAACATTGCAACAAGAAAATAGATATTTCAAGTGTGGTAGGTATTCTAGAATCCAGCCCATGTAGCTTACAATATACAACGTATTCATTAAAAATAGGTCAAATCTGACTTTATTTTTGTTAAAAATTATAATAAATATTTGCTTCCGCGCCCGAATTTTATAATTTTTTATTATATTTTATCCATAGTACAGGTAAAAAAGCATGTTTATGAGTGTTTTAACAAAAATATCTATGTCAAAAATAGGTAAAATCTGACTTTATTTTTGTAAAAAATCATATAAATATTTGCTTCCGCGCCCGAATTTTATAATTTTTCATCATATTTTATCCATAGTATAGGTCCAAGAGCATGTTTATGAATGTTTTAACAAAAATATCCATTTCAAAAATAGGTAAAATCTGACTTTATTTTTGTAAAAAATCATATAAATATTTCCTTCCGCGCCCGAATTTAAAATTTTTTATCATATTTTATACATAGTATAGGTCCAAAAGCATGTTTATGAATGTTTTAACAAAAATATCCATTTCAAAAATAGGTAAAATCTAACTTTATTTTTGTAAATAATCATATCAATATTTGCTTCCGCGCCCGAATTTTATACTTTTTTTATCATATTTTAGCTAAAAGAAAACATTGCAACAAGAAAATTGCTATTTCAAGTGTGGTAGGTATTCTGGAATCCAGCCCATGTAATAGCTTACAATTTACAGCGTATTCATTAAAAATAGGTAATATCTGACTTTATTTTTGTAAAAAAATTATATAAATATTTGCTTCCGCGCCCGAATTTCATAATTTTTCATCATATTTTATCCATAGTATAGGTCCAAAAGCATGTTTATGAATGTTTTTAACAAAAATATCTATTTCAAAAATTGGAAAATCTGACTTTATTTTTGTAAAAAATCATATAAGTATGTGCTTCCGCGCCTGAAATTTTATGATATTTCATCATATTTTATCCATAGTATAGCTTACAATATACAACGTATTCATCAAAAATAGGTCAAGTGTGACTTTAATTTTGTAAAAAATCATATAAATATTTGCTTCCGCGCCCGAATTTTATAATTTTTTCATCATATTTTATCCATAGTATAGGACCAAAAGCATGCTTATGAATGTTTTAACAAAAATATCCATTTCAAAAATAGGTAAAATCTCACTTTATTCTTGTAAAAATTCATATAAATATTTACTTCCGCGCCCGAATTTTACGATTTTTCATTATATTTTAGCTAAAAGAAAACATTGTAACAAGAAAATTGGTATTTCAAGTGTGGTAGGTATTCTGGAATCCAGCCAATGAAGCTTACAATATAAAGCGTATTCATTAAAAATAGGTAATATCTGACTTTATTTTTGCAAAAAAATCATATAAATATTTGCTTCCGCGCCCGAATTTTATAATTTTTCATCATATTTTATCTATAGTATAGGTCCAAAAGCATGTTTATGAATGTTTTAACAAAAATATCTATTTAAAAAATTGGAAAATCTGACTTTATTTTTGTGAAAAATCATATAAGTATGTGCTTCCGCGCCTGAATTTTATGATATTTCATCATATTTTAGCTAAAAGAAAACATTGCAACAAGAAGATTGCTATTTCAAGTGTGGTAGGTATTCAGGAATCCAGCCCATGTAGCTTACAATATACAACGTATTCATCAAAAATAGGTCAAGTCTGATTTTAATTTTTGTAAAAAATCATATAAATATTTGCTTCCGCGCCCGAATTTTATAATTTTTCATCATATTTTATCCATAGTATAGGTCCAAAAGCATGTTTATGAATGTTTTAACAAAAATATCCATTTCAAGAATAGGTAAAAAACTGACTTTAATTCTTGTAAAAAATCATATAAATATTTGCTTCCGCGCCCGAAGTTTATGATTTTTCATCATAATTTAAGATAAAAGAAAACATTGCATCAAGAAAATTGGTATTTCAAATGTGGTAGGTATTCTAGAATCCAGCCAATGAAGCTTACAATATACAACATATTCATGAAAAATAGGTAAAATCTGACTTTATTTTTGTAAAAATTCACATAAATATTTACTTCCGCGCCCGAATTTTACGATTTTTCATTATATTTTAGCTAAAAGAAAACATTGCAACAAGAAAATTGCTATTTCAAGTGTGGTAGGCATTACAGAATCCAGTCCATGTATCTTACAATATACAACGTATTCATTAAAAATAGGTAAAATCTGACTTTATTTTTGATAAAAATCATATAAATATTTGCTTCCGCGCCCGAATTTTATAACTTTTTATCATATTTTATCCAAAGTATAGGACCAAAAGCATGTTTATGAATGTTTTAACAAAAATATCCATTTCAAAAATAGGTAAAATCTGACTTTATTTTTGTAAAAAATCATATAAATATTTGCTTCCGCACCCGAATTATATAATTTCTCTTCATATTTTAGTTAAAAGAAAACATTGCAACAAGAAAATTGCTATTTCAAGTGTGGTAGGTATTCTGGAATCCAGCCCATGTAGCTTACAATATACTACGTATTCATCAAGAATAGGTAAAATCTGACTTTATTTTTGTAAAAAATCATATAAATATTTGCTTCCGCGCCCGAATTTTATAATTTTTTATCATATTTTAGCTAAAAGAGAACATTGCAACAAGAAAATTGCTATTTCAAGTGTGGTAGGTATTCTAGAATCAAGCCAATGAAGCTTACAATATGAAACGTACTCATCAGAAATAGGTAAAATCTGACTTTATTTTTGTAAAAGATCATATAAATATTAGCTTCCGCAACCGAATTTTATAATTTTTCATCATATTTTATCCATAGTGTAGGTCCAAAAGCATGTTTATGAATGTTTTACCAAAAATATCCATTTTAATAATAGGTAAAATCTGACTTTATTTTTGTAAAAAATCATATAAATATTTGCTTCCGCGCTCAAATTTTATGATTTTTCATCATAATTTAGGTAAAAGAAAACATTGCATCAAGAAAATTGCTATTTCAAGTGTGGTAGGTATTGTAGAATCCAGCCCATGTAAGCTTACAATATACAACGTATTTATCAAAAATAGGTAAACTCTGACTTTATTTTTGTAAAAAATTCATATAAATATTTGCTTCCGCGCCCGAATTTTATAATTTTTCATTATATTTTATCCACAGTATAGGTCCAAAAGCATGTTTATGAATGTTTTAACAAAAATATCCATTTCAAAAATAGGTAAAATCTGACATTATTTTTGTAAAAAATCATATAAATATTTGCTTCCGCGCCCGTATTTTATGATTTTTCATCATATTTTAGCTAAAAGAAAACATTGCAACAAGAAAATTGCTATTTCAAGTGTGGTAGGTATTCTAGAATCCAGCCCATGTAGCTTACAATATACAACGTATTCATTAAAATGACACCCGAAAATTAAATGTTTTATTATCTGATTGGTACCAAGTTATGGTCACTTTTGCATGTCCAGTGCTAAATATATCCATAGTATAGGTCCAAAAGCATGTTTATGAATGTTTTAACAAAAAATATCCATTTCAAGAATAGGTAAAATCTGACTTTATTTTTGTAAAAAATCATATAAATATTTGCTTCCGCGCCCGAATTTTATATTTTTTTTATCATATTTTAGCTAAAAGAGAACATTGCAGCAAGAAAATTGCTATTTCAAGTGTGGTAGGTATTCTAAAATCAAGCCAATGAAGCTTACAATATACAACATATTCATGAAATATAGGTAAAATCTGACTTTATTTTTGTAAAAATTCACATAAATATTTACTTCCGCGCCCGAATTTTACGATTTTTCATTATATTTTAGCTAAAAGAAAACATTGCAACAAGAAAATTGCTATTTCAAGTGTGGTAGGCATTACAGAATCCAGTCCATGTATCTTACAATATACAACGTATTCATTAAAAATAGGTAAAATCTGACTTTATTTTTGATAAAAATCATATAAATATTTGCTTCCGCGCCCGAATTTTATAACTTTTTATCATATTTTATCCAAAGTATAGGACCAAAAGCATGTTTATGAATGTTTTTAACAAAAATATCCATTTCAAAAATAGGTAAAATCTGACTTTATTTTTGTAAAAAATCATATAAATATTTGCTTCCGCACCCGAATTATATAATTTCTCTTCATATTTTAGTTAAAAGAAAACATTGCAACAAGAAAATTGCTATTTCAAGTGTGGTAGGTATTCTGGAATCCAGCCCATGTAGCTTACAATATACTACGTATTCATCAAGAATAGGTAAAAATCTGACTTTATTTTTGTAAAAAATCATATAAATATTTGCTTCCGCGCCCGAATTTTATAATTTTTTATCATATTTTAGCTAAAAGAGAACATTGCAACAAGAAAATTGCTATTTCAAGTGTGGTACTCTGAGATAGCGCGT
>JAQOWZ010000396.1:0-46603 GCA_035578165.1 Stenolophus ochropezus | reverse complement strand
ACGCGCTATCTCAGAGTAGCTAAAATACAACATTGCAACAAGAAAATTGCTATTTAAGTGTGGTAGGTATTCTAGAATCCAGCCAATGTAGCTTACAATATACAACGTATTCATCAAGAATAGGTAAAATCTGAATTTATTTTTGTCAAAAATCATATAAATATTTGCTTCCGCGCCCCAAATTTTATAATTCTTTTCATAATTTAGCTAAGAGAAAACATTGCAACAAGAAAATTGCTATTTCAAGTGTGATAGGTATTAAAGAATCCCGCCCATGTAGCTTACAATATACAATGTATTTATCAAAAAAAGGTAAAATCTGATTTTTTTGTTGTAAGAAATCATATAAATATTTGCTTCCGCGCCCGAATTTTATAATACTTCATCATATTTTAGCTAAAAGAAAACAGTGCAACAAGAAAATTGCTATTTTAAGTGTGGTAGGTATTCTAGAATCTAGCCCATGTAGCTTACTATATACAACGTATTCATCAAGAATAGGTAAAATCTTACTTTATTTTTTAAAAAATCATATAAATATTTGCTTCAGTATTTTGATGAATACGTTGTATATTGTAAGCTACATGGGCTGTATTTTAGAATACCTAACACATTTGAAATAGCAATTTTCTTGTTGCAATGTTTTCTTTTAGCTAAAATATGATGAAAAATCATAAAATTCGCGCGTTAGCAAATATTTATATGATTTTTTACAAAAATAAAGTCAGATTTTACATATTTTTTTAATGGATATTTTTGTTAAAACGTTCGTAAACATGCTTTTTGGACCTATACTGTGGATAAAATATGATGGAAAATTATAAAATTCGAGCGCGGAAGCAAATATTTATATAATTTTTTACAAAAATAAAGTCAGATTTTACCTATTTTTGATGAATACGTTTTATATTGTAAGCTTAATTGGCTGGATTCTAGAATACCTACCACACTTGAAATAGCAATTTCTTGTTGCTATGTTTTCTTTTACCTAAATTATGAAGAAAAATCATAAAATTCGGGCGCGAAAGCAAATATTTATATGATTTTTTACAAAAATAAAGTCAGATTTTACATATTCTCGAAATGGATATTTTTGTTAATACATTCATAAACATGCTTTTGGACCTATACTGTGGATAAAATATGATAAAAAATTATAAAATTCGGGCGCGGAAGCAAATATTTATATGATTTTTTACAAAAAAAAAGGCAGATTTTACCTATTTTTGATGAATACGTTGTATATTGTAAGCTTCATTGGCTGGATTCTAGAATACCTACCACATTAGAAATAGCAATTTTCTTGTTGCAATGTTTTCGTTTACCTAAATTATGATGGAAAATCATAAAATTCGGGCGCGGAAGCAAATATTTATATGATTTTTTACAAAAATAAAGTCAGATTTTACATATTTTTGAAATGGATATTTTTGTTAAAACGTTCATAAACATGCTTTTGTACCTATACTATGGATAAAATATGATGAAAAATTATAAAATTCGAGCGTGGAAGCAAATATTTATTTGATATTTTACAAAAATAAAGTCAGATTTTACCTATTCTTGAAATGGATATTTTTTGTTAAAACATTCATAAACATGCTTTTGGACCTATACTGTGGATAAAATATGATGAAAAATTATAAAATTCGGGCGCGGAAGCAAATATTTATACGATTTTTTACAAAAAAAAAATTCAGATTTTACCTATTTTTGATGAATACATTGTATATTGTAAGCTACATGGGCTGGATTCTAGAATACCTAACACACTTGAAATAGCAATTTTCTTGTTGCAATGTTTTCTTTTTGCTAAAATATGATGAAAAATCATAAAATTCGGGCGCGGAAGCAAATATTTATATGAATTTTTACAATAATAAAGTCAGATTTTACATATTTTTGAAATGGATATTTTTGTTAAAACATCCATAAACATGCTTTTGGACCTATACTATGGATAAAATAAGATGGAAAATTATAAAATTCGAGCGCGGAAGCAAATATTTATATAATTTTTTACAAAAAAAAGTCAGATTTTACCTATTTTTGATGAATACGTTGTATATTGTAAGCTTAATTGGCTGGATTCTAGAATACCTACCACACTTGAAATAGCAATTTTCTTGTTGCAATGTTTTCTTTACCTAAATTATGATGAAAAATCATAAAATTCGGGCGCGGAAGCAAATATTTATATGATTTTTTACAAAAATAATGTCAGATTTTACATATTCTCGAAATGGATATTTTTGTTAATACATTCATAAACATGCTTTTGGACCTATACTGTGGATAAAATATGATGAAAAATTATGAAATTCGGGCGCGGAAGCAAATATTTATATGATTTTTTACAAAAAAAAGGCAGATTTTACCTATTTTTGATGAATACGTTGTATATTGTAAGCTTCATTGGCTGGATTCTAGAATTCCTACCACATTTGAAATAGCAATTTTCTTGTTGCAATGTTTTCGTTTACCTAAATTATGATGAAAAATCATAAAATTCGGGCGCGGAAGCAAATATTTATATGATTTTTTACAAAAATAAAGTCAGATTTTACATATTTTTGAAATGGATATTTTTGTTAAAACGTTCATAAACATGCTTTTGGACCTATACTATGGATAAAATATGATGAAAAATTATAAAATTCGAGCGCGGAAGCAAATATTTATATGATTTTTTACAAAAAAAAAGTCAGATTTTACCTATTTTTGATGAATACGTTGTATATTTTAAGCAACATGGGCTGGATTCTAGAATACCTAACACACTTGAAATAGTAATTTTCTTGTTGCAATGTTTTCTTTTACCTATATTATGATGAAAAATCATTAAATTCGGGCGCGGAAGCAAATATTTATATGATTTTTTTACAAAAATAAAGTCAGATTTTACATATTTTTGAAATGGATATTTTTGTTAAAACGTTCATAAACATGCTTTTGGACCTGTACTATGGATAAAATATGATGAATAATTATAAAATTCAAACGCGGAAGCAAATATTTATATAATTTTTTACAAAAATAAAGTCAGATTTTACCTATTTTTGATGAATACGTTGTATATTGTAAGCTTCATTGGCTGAATTCTAGAATACCTACCACACTTGAAATAGCAATTTTCTTGTTGCAATGTTTTCTTTTACCTAAATTATGATAAATAATCATAAAATTCGGGCGACGAAGCAAATATTTATATGATTTTTTACAAAAATAAAGTCAGATTTTACATATTCTTGAAATGGATATTTTTGTAAATATATTCATAAACATGCTTTTGGACCTATACTGTGGATAAAATATGATGAATAATTATAAAATTCGGGCGCGGAAGCAAATATTTATATGATTTTTTACAAAAAAAAGTCAGATTTTACCTATTTTTGATGAATACGTTGTATATTGTAAGCTTCATTGGCTGGATTTTAGAATACCTACCACACTTGAAATAGCAATTTTCTTGTTGCAATGTTTTCTTTTAGCTAAAATATGATGAAAGATCATAAAAATATCGGGCGCGGAAGCAAATAGTTATATGATTTCTTACAAAAATAAGGTCAGATTTGTCCTATTCTTAAATGGATATTTTTGTTAAAACATTCATAAACATGCTTTTGGACCTATACTGCGGATAAAATATGATGAAAAATTATAAAATTCGGGCGCACAAACAAATATTTATATGATTTTTTACAAAAAAAAAGTCAGATTTTACCTATTTTTGATGAATAAGTTGTATATTGTAAGCTACATGGGCTGGATTCTAGAATACCTAACACACTTGAAATAGCAATTTTCTTGTTGCAATGTTTTCTTTTACCTAAATTATGATGAAAAATCATAAAATTCGGGCGCGGAAGCAAATATTTATATGAATTTTTTACAAAAATAAAGTCAGATTTTTCTTATTCTTGAAATGGATATTTTTGTTAAAACATTCTAAAACATGCTTTTGGACCTATATTGCGGATAAAATATGATAAAAAATTATAAAATTCGGGCGCGCAAACAAATATTTACTTGATTTTTTACAAAAAAAGTCAGATTTTACCTATTTTTGATGAATACTTTTTATATTGTAAGCTACATGGGCTTGATTCTAGAATTTTTACAAAAATAAAGTCAGATTTTACATATTTTTAAAATGGATATTTTTGTTAAAACGTTCATAAACATGCGTTTGGACCTATACTATGGATAAAATATGATGAAAAATTATAAAATTCGAGCGCGGAAGCAAATATCTATATAATTTTTTACAAAAATAAAGTCAGATTTTACCTATTTTTGATGAATACGTTGTATATTGTAAGCTTCATTGGCTGGATTCTAGAATACCCAACTCACTTGAAATAGCAATTTTCTTGTTGCAATGTTTTCTTTTAGCTAAAATATGATGAAAAATCATAAAATTCGGGCGCGGCAACAAATATTTATATGATTTTTTACAAAAATAAAGTCAGATTTTACATATTTTTGAAATGGATATTTTGTTAAAACGTCATAAACATGCTTTTGGACCTATACTATGGATAAAATATGATGAAAAATTATAAAATTCGGGCGCGGAAGCAAAAATTTATATGATTTTTTACAAAAAAAAAGTCAGATTTTACCTATTCTTCATGAATACGTTGTATATTGTAAGCTTCATTGGCTAGATTCTAGAATACCTACCATACTTGAAACAGCAGTTTTCTTGTTGCAATGTTTTCTTTTACATAAATTATGATGAAAAATCATAAAATTCGGGCGCGGAAGCAAATATTTATATGATTTTTTACAAAAATAAAGTCAGATTTTACCTATTATTGAAATGGATATTTTTCATAAAACATTCATAAACATGCTTTTGGACCTATACTGTGATAAAATATGATGAAAAATTATAAAATTCGGGCGCGGACGCAAATATTTATATGATTTTTTACAAAGAAAAAGTCAGATTATACCTATTTTTGATGAATACGTTGTATGTTGTAAGCTACATGGGCTGGATTCTAGAATACCTAACACACTTGAAATAGCAATTTTCTTGTTGCAATGTTTTCTTTTAGCTAAAATATGATGAAAAATCATAAAATTCGGGCGCGGAAGCAAATATTTATATGAATTTTTTACAAAAATAAAGTCAGATTTTTCTTATTCTTGAAATGGATATTTTTGTTAAAACATTCATAAACATGCTTTTGGACCTATATTGCGGATAAAATATGATAAAAAATTATAAAATTCGGGCGCGCAAACAAATATTTACTTGATTTTTTACAAAAAAAAGTCAGATTTTACCTATTTTTGATGAATACTTTTTATATTGTAAGCTACATGGGCTGGATTCTAGAATTTTTACAAAATAAAGTCAGATTTTACATATTTTTGAAATGGATATTTTTGTTAAAACGTTCATAAACATGCGTTTGGACCTATACTATGGATAAAATATGATGAAAAATTATAAAATTCGAGCGCGGAAGCAAATATTTATATAATTTTTTACAAAAATAAAGTCAGATTTTACCTATTTTTGATGAATACGTTGTATATTGTAAGCTTCATTGGTTGGATTCTAGAATACCCAACACACTTGAAATAGCAATTTTCTTGTTGCAATGTTTTCTTTTAGCTAAAATATGATGAAAAATCATAAAATTCGGGCGCGGCAGCAAATATTTATATGATTTTTTACAAAAATAAAGTCAGATTTTACATATTTTTGAAATGGATATTTTTGTTAAAACGTTCATAAACATGCTTTTGGACCTATACTATGGATAAAAATATGATGAAAAATTATAAAATTCGGGCGCGGAAGCAAAAATTTATATGATTTTTTACAAAAAAAAAGTCAGATTTTACCTATTCTTCATGAATACGTTGTATATATTAAGCTTCATTGGCTAGATTCTAGAATACCTACCATACTTGAAACAGCAGTTTTCTTGTTGCAATGTTTTCTTTTAGCTAAAATATGATGAAAAATCATAAAATTCGGGCGCGGAAGCAAATATTTATATGATTTTTTACAAAAATAAAGTCAGATTTTTCCTATTCTTGAAATGGATATTTTTGTTAAAACATTCATAAACATGCTTTTGGACCTATACTGTGGATAAAATATGATGAAAAATTATAAAATTCGCGCGTGGAAACAAATATTTTATATTTTTTACAAAAAAAAGTCAGATTTTACCTATTTTTGATGAATACGTTTTATATTGTAAGCTATATGGGCTGGATTCTAGAATATCTAACACACTTGAAATAGCAATTTTCTTGTTGCAATGTTTTCTTTTAGCTAAAATATAATGAAAAATTATAAAATTCGGGCGCGAAAGCAAATATTTATATGATTTTTTTCCAAAAATAAAGTCAGATTTTTTCTATTCTTGAAATGGATATTTTTGTTAAAACATTCATAAACATGCTTTTGGACCTATATTGCGGATAAAATATGATAAAAAATTATAAAATTCGGGCGCGCAAATAAATATTTATTTGATTTTTTTACAAAAAAAAGTCAGATTTTACCTATTTTTGATGAATACGTTTTATATTGTAAGCTACATGGGCTTGATTCTAGAATAATTAACACACTTGAAATAGCTATTTTCTTGTTGCATTGTTTTCTTTTAGCTAAAATATGATGAAAAATCATAAAATTCGGGCGCGGAAGCAAATATTTATATGATTTTTTTACAAAAAGATAGTCAGATTTTACATATTTTTGAAATGGATATTTTTGTTAAAACGTTCATAAACATGCTTTTGGACCTATACTGTGGATAAAATATGATGAAAAATTATAAAATTCGGGCGCGGAAGCAAATATTTATATGATTTTTTACAAAAAAAAAAGTCAGATTTTACCTATTTTTGATGAATACATTGTATATTGTAAGCTACATGGGCTGGATTCTAGAATACCTAACACACTTGAAATAGCAATTTTCTTGTTGCAATGTTTTCTTTTAGCTAAAATATGATGAAAAATCATAAATTCGGGCGCGGAAGCAAATATTTATATGATTTTTTACAAAAATAAAGTCATATTTTTCCTATTCTTGAAATGGATATTTTTGTTAATACATTCATAAACATGCTTTTGGACCTATACTGTGGATAAAATATGATAAAAAATTATAAAATTCGGGCGCGCAAACAAATATTTATATGATTTTTTACAAAAAAAAAGTCAGATTTTAATAATTTTTGATGAATACGTTGTATATTGTAAGCTTCATTGTCTGGATTCTAGAATACCTACCACACTTGAAATAGCAATTTTCTTGTTGCAATGTTTTCTTTTAGCTAAAATATGATGAAAAATCATAAAATTCGGGCGCGGAAGCAAATATTTATATGAATTTTTACAAAAATAAAGTCAGATTTTACATATTTTTGAAATGGATATTTTTGTTAAAACGTTCATAAACATGCTTTTGGACCTATACTGTGGATAAAATATGATGAAAAAATTATAAAATTCGGGCGCGGAAGCAAATATTTATATGATTTTTTACAAAAAAAAGTCAGATTTTACCTATTCTTGATGAATACGTTGTATATTGTAAGCTTCATTGGCTAGATTCTAGAATACCTACCACACTTGAAATAGCAGTTTTCTCGTTGCAATGTTTTCTTTTACCTAAATTATGATGAAAAATCATAAAAATCGGGCGCGAAAGAAAATATTTATATGATTTTTTACAAAAATAAAGTCAGATTTTGCCTATTCTTGAAATGGATATTTTTGTTAAAACATTCATAAACATGCTTTTGGACCTATACTGTGGATAAAATATGATAAAAAATTATAAAATTCGCGCGTGGAAACAAATATTTATTTGATTTTTTACAAAAAAAAGTCAGATTTTACCTATTTTTGATGAATACGTTTTATATTGTAAGCTACATGGGCTGGATTCTAGAATAATTAACACACTTGAAATAGCAATTTTCTTGTTGCATTGTTTTCTTTAGCTAAAATATGATGAAAAATCATAAAATTCGGGCACGGAAGCTAAGTCAGATTTTACACATTTTTGAAATGGATATTTTTGTTAAAACGTTCATAAACATGCTTTTGGACCTATACTATGGATAATATATGATGAAAAATTATAAAATTCGAGCGCGGAAACAAATATTTATATAATTTTTTACAAAAATAAAGTCAGATTTTAACTATATTTGATGAATACGTTGTATATTGTAAGCTTCATTGGCTGGATTCTAGAATACCCACCACACTTGAAATAGCAATTTTCTTGTTGCAATATTTTCTTTTAGCTAAAATATGATGAAAAAATCTTAAAATTCGGGCGCGGAAGCAAATAATTATATGATTTTTTACAAAAATAAAGTCAGATTTTGCCTATTCTTGAAATGGATATTTTTCTTAAAACATTCATAAACATGCTTTTGGACCTATACTGTGGATAAAATATTATGAAAAATTATAAAATTCGGGCGCGGAAGCAAATATTTGTATGATTTTTTACAAAAAAAAAGTCAGACTATAACTATTTTTGATGAATACGTTGTATATTGTAAGCTACATGGGCTGGATTCTAGAATACCCACCACACTTGAAATAGCAATTTTCTTGTTGCAATATTTCTTTTAGCTAAAATATGATGAAAAATCTTAAAATTCGGGCGCGGAAGCAAATATTTATATGATTTTTTACAAAAATAAAGTCAGATTTTTCCTATTCTTGAAATGGATATTTTTGTTAAAACGTTCATAAACATGCTTTTGGACCTATACTATGTTATAGTATATACGTTGTTATATTGTAAGCTTCATTGGCTGGATTCTAGAACACCTACCACACATGAAATAGCAATTTTCTTGTTGCAATGTTTTTTTTTTTTCCCAAATTATGATAAAAAATCATAGAATTCGGGCGCGGAAGAAAATATTTATAAGATTTTTACAAAAATAAAGTCAGATTTTACATATTCTTGAAATTGATATTTTTGTTAATACATTCATAAACATGCTTTTGGACCTATACTGTGGATAAAATAAGATGAAAAATTATAAAATTCGGGGGCGGAAGCAAATATTTATATGATTTTGTACACAAAAAAAGTCAAATTTTACCTATTTTTGATGAATACGTTGTATATTGTAAGCTACATGGGCTGGATTCTAGAATACCTAACACACTTGAAATAGCAATTTTCTTGTTGCAATGTTTTCTTTTAGCTAAAATATGATGAAAAGTCATAAAATTCGGGCGCGGAAGCAAATAATTATATAATTTTTTACAAAAATAAAGTCAGATTTTACCTATTTTTGATGAATACATTGTATATTGTAAGCTATATGTGCTGGATTCTAGAATACCTAACACACTTGAAATAGCAATTTTCTTGTTGCAATGTTTTCTTTTACCTAAATTATGATGAAAAATCATAAAATTCGGGCGCGGAAGCAAATATTTATATGAATTTTTTACAAAAATAAAGTCAGATTTTTCTTATTCTTGAAATGGATATTTTTGTTAAAACATTCATAAACATGCTTTTGGACCTATATTGCGGATAAAATATGATAAAAAATTATAAAATTTCGGGCGCGCAAACAAATATTTACTTGATTTTTTACAAAAATAAAGTCAGATTTTTACCTATTTTTGATGAATACGTTGTATATTGTAAGCTTCATTGGCAGGATTCTAGAATACCCAACACACTTGAAATAGCAATTTTCTTGTTGCAATGTTTTCCTTTACGTAAATTATGATGAAAAATCATAAAATTCGGGCGCGCAAACAAATATTTATATGATTTTTTACAAAAAAAAAGTCAGGTTTTACCTATTTTTGATGAATAAGTTGTATATTGTAAGCTACATGGGCTGGATTCTAAAATACGTAACACACTTGAAATAGCGATTTTCTTGTTGCAATGTTTTCTTTTAGCTAAAATATGATGAAAAATCATAAAATTCGGGCGCGAAAGCAAATATTTATAAGATTTTTTTACAAAAATTAAGTCAGATTTTACATATTTTTGAAATGGATATTTTTGTTAAAACGTTCATAAACATGCTTTTGGACCTATACTGTCAAAAAATATGATGAAAAATTATAAAATTCGGGCGCGGAAGCAAATATTTATATGATTTTTTACAAAAAAAAGTCAGATTTTACCTATTCTTGATGAATACGTTGTATATTGTAAGCTTCATTGGCTAGATTCTAGAATACCTACCACACTTGAAATAGCAGTTTTCTCGTTGCAATGTTTTCTTTTACCTAAATTATGATGAAAAATCATAAAAATCGGGCGCGGAAGCAAATATTTATATGATTTTTTACAAAAATAAAGTCAGATTTTGCCTATTCTTGAAATGGATATTTTTCTTAAAACATTCATAAACATGCTTTTGGACCTATACTGTGGATAAAATATGATGAAAAATTATAAAATTCGGGCGCGGAAGCAAATATTTATATGATTTTTTACAAAAAAAAAGTCAGATTATAACTATTTTTGATGAATACGTTGTATATTGTAAGCTACATGGGCTGGATTCTAAAATACCTAACACACTTGAAATAGCAATTTTCTTGATGCAATGTTTTCTTTTAGCTAAAATATGATGAAAAATCATAAAATTCGGGCGCGGAAGCAAATATTTATATGATTTTTTACAAAAATAAAGTCAGATTTTCCTATTCTTGAAATGGATATTTTTGTTAAAACGTTCATAAACATGCTTTTGGACCTATACTATGTTATAGTATATACGTTGTATATTGTAAGCTTCATTGGCTGGATTCTAGAACACCTACCACACATGAAATAGCAATTTTCTTGTTGCAATGTTTTCTTTTTTTCCCAAATTATGATAAAAAATCATAGAATTCGGGCGCGGAAGAAAATATTTATATGATTTTTTACAAAAATAAAGTCAGATTTTACATATTCTTGAAATGGATATTTTTGTTAATACATTCATAAACATGCTTTTGGACCTATACTGTGGATAAAATAAGATGAAAAATTATAAAATTCGGACGCGGAAGCAAATATTTATATGATTTTGTACACAAAAAAAAGTCAAATTTTACCTATTTTTGATGAATACGTTGTATATTGTAAGCTACATGGGCTGGATTCTAGAATACCTAACACACTTGAAATAGCAATTTTCTTGTTGCAATGTTTTCTTTTAGCTAAAATATGATGAAAAATCATAAAATTCGGGCGCGGAAGCAAATATTTATATGATTTTTTACAAAAATAAAGTCATATGTTTAATATTCTTGAAATAGATATTTTTGTTAATACATTCATAAACATGCTTTTGGACCTATACTGTGGATAAAATATGATAAAAAATTATAAAATTCGGGCGCGCAAACAAATATTTATATGATTTTTTACAAAAAAAAGTCAGATTGTAATAATTTTTGATGAATACGTTGTATATTGTAAGCTACATGGGCTGGATTCTAGAATACCTAACACACTTGAAATAGCTATTTTCTTGTTGCAATGTTTTCTTTTAGCTAAAATATGATGAAAAATCATAAAATTCGGGCGCGGAAGCAAATATTTATATGATTTTTTACAAAAATAAAGTCAGATTTTTCCTATTCTTAAAATGGATATTTTTGTTAAAACATTCATAAACATGCTTTTGGACCTATACTGTGGATAAAATATGATAAAAAATTATAAAATTCGCGCGTGGAAACAAATATTTATATGATTTTTTACAAAAAAAAGTCAGATTTTACCTATTTTTGATGAACACGTTTTATATTGTAAGCTATATGGGCTGGATTCTAGAATACCTAACACACTTGAAATAGCAATTTTCTTGTTGCAATATTTTCTTTTAGCTAAAATATGATGAAAAATCATAAAATTCGGGCGCAAAAGCAAATATTTATATGATTTTTTACAAAAATAAAGTCAGATTTTACATATTTTTGAAATGGATATTTTTGTTAAAACGTTCATAAACATGCTTTTGGTCCTATACTATGGATAAAATATGATAAAAAATTATAAAATTCGAGCGCGGAAGCAAATATTTATATAATTTTTTACAAAAATAAAGTCAGATTTTACCTATTTTTGATGAATACGTTGTATATTGTAAGCTACATGGGCAGGATTCTAGAATACCTAACAGACTTGAAATAGCAATTTTCTTGTTGCAATGTTTTCTTTTAGCTAAAATATGATGAAAAATCATAAAATTCGGGCGTGGAAGCAAATATTTATATGATTTTTTACAAAAATAAGGTCTGATTTGTCCTATTCTTGAAATGGATATTTTTGTTAAAACATTCATAAACATGCTTTTGGACCTATACTGCGAATAAAATATGATGAAAAATTATAAAATTCGGGCACGCAAACAAATATTTATATGATTTTTTACAAAAAAAAAGTCAGATTTTACGTATTTTTGATGAATAAGTTGTATATTGTAAGCTACATGGGCTGGACTCTCCAATACCTAACACACTTGAAATAGCAATTTTTTTGTTGCAATGTTAACTTTTAGCTAAAACATGATGAAAAATCATAAAATTCGGGCGTGGAAGCATATATTTAGAAGATTTTTTACAAAAATAAAGTCAGACTACATATTTTTGAAATGGATATTTTTGTTAAAACGTTCATAAATAAGCTTTTGGACCTATACTATGGATAAAATATGATGAAAAATTATAAATTCGAGCGCGGGAGCAAATATTTATATAATTTTTTACAAAAATAAAGTCAGATTTTACCTATTTTTGATGAATACGTTGTATATTGTAAGCTTCATTGGCTGGATTCTAGAATACCTACCACACTTGAAATAGCAATTTTCTTGTTGCAATGTTTTTTTTTACCTAAATTATGATGAAAAATCATAAAATTTATGCGCGGAAGCAAATATTTATATGATTTTTTACAAAAATAAAGTCAGATTTTACATATTCTTGAAATGGATATTTTTGTTAATACATTCATAAACATTCTTTTGGACCTATACTGTGGATAAAATATGATATGAAAAATTATAAAATTCGGGCGCGGAAGCAAATATTTATATGATTTTTTACAAAAAAAAAGTCAGATTTTACCAATTTTTGATGAATACGTTGTATATTGTAAGCTTCATTGGCTGGATTCTAGAATACCTACCACACCTGAATTAGCAATTTTCTTGTTGCAATGTTTTCTTTTACCTAAATTATTTTGAAAAATCATAAAATTCGGGCGCGGAAGCAAATATTTATATGATTTTTTACAAAAATAAAGTCAGATTTTACCTATTCTTGAAATGTATATTTTTGTTAAAACATTCATAAACATGCTTTTGGACCTATACTGTGGATAAAATATGATGAAAAATTATAAAATTCGGACGCGGAAGCAAATATTTATATGATTTTTTGCAAAAAAAAAATCAGATTTTACCTATTTTTGATGAAATACATTGTATATTGTAAGCTACATGGGCTGGATTCTAGAATACCTAACACACTTGAAATAGCAATTTTCTTGTTGCAATGTTTTCTTTTAGCTAAAATATGATGAAAAATCATAAAATTCGGGCGCGGAAGCAAATATTTATATGATTTTTTACAAAAATAAAGTCAGATATTTCCTTTTCTTGAAATGGATATTTTTGTTAAAACATTCATAAACATGCTTTCGGACCTATACGGCGGATAAAATATGATGAAAAATTATAAAATTCGGGCGCGCAAACAAATATTTATATGATTTTTTACAAAAAAAAAGTCAGATTTTACCTATTTTTGAAGAATACGTTGTATTTTGTATGCTACATGGGCTGGATTCTAGAATACCTAACACACTTGAAATAGCAATTTTCTTGTTGCAATGTTTTCTTTCAGCTAAAATATGATGAAAAATCATAAAATTCGGGCGCGGAAGCAAATATTTATATGAATTTTTACAAAAATAAAGTCGGATTTTACATATTTTTGAAATGGATATTTTGTTAAAACGTTCGTAAACATGCTTTTGGACCTATACTATGGATAAAATATGATGAACAATTATAAAATTCGAGCGCGGAAGCAAATATTTATATAATTTTTTACAAAATAAAGTCAGATTTTACCTATTTTTGATGAATACGTTGTATATTGTAAGCTTCATTGGCTGGATTCTAGAATACCTACCACACTTGAAATAGCAATATTCTTGTTGCAATGTTTTCTTTTACCTAAATTATGATGAAAAATCATAAAATTCGGACGCGGAAGCAAATAGTTATATGATTTTTTACAAAAATAAGGTCAGAATTGTCCTATTCTTGAAATGGATATTTTTGTTAAAACATTCATAAACAAGCTTATGGACCTATACTGTGGATAAAAATATGATGAAAAATTATAAAATTCGGGCGCGCAAACAAATATTTATATGATTTTTTACAAAAAAAAGTCAGATTTTACCTATTTTTGTTGAATAAGTGGTATATTGTAAGCTACATGGGCTGGATTCTAGAATACCTAACACACTTGTAATAGCAATTTTCTAGTTGCAAAGTTTTCTTTTAGCTAAAATATGATAAAAAGTCATAAAATTCGGCGCGGAAGCAAATATTTATATGATTTTTTCCAAAAAAAAATGTCAGATTTTACCTATTTTTGATGAATACGTGTATATTGTAAGCTACATGGGCTGGATTCTAGAATACGTAACACACTTGAAATAGCAATTTTCTTGTTGAAATGTTTTCTTTTAGCTAAAATATGATGAAAAATTATAAAATTCGGGCGCGGAAGCAAATATTTATATGATTTTTTTACAAAAATAAAGTCAGATTTTTCCTATTCTTAAAATGGATATTTTTGTTAAAACATTCATAAACATGCTTTTGGACCTATACTGCGGATAAAATATGATGAAAAAATATAAAATTCAGGCGCGGAAGCAAATATTCATATGATTTTTACAAAAAAAAAAGTCAGATTTTACCTATTTTTGAAGAATACGTTGTATTTTGTAAGCTACATGGGTTGGATTCTAGAATACCTAACACACTTGAAATAGCAATTTTCTTGTTGCAATGTTTTCTTTTAGCTAAAATATGATGAAAAATCATAAAAATTCGGGCGCGGAAGCAAATATTTATATGAATTTTTACAAAAATAAAGTCAGATTTGACATATTTTTGAAATGGATATTTTTGTTAAAACGTTCATAAACTTGCTTTTGGACCTATACTATGGATAAAATATGATGAAAAATTATAAAATTCGGGCGCGGAAGCAAAAATTTATATGATTTTTTACAAAACAAAAAGTCAGATTTTACTTATTCTTGATGAATACGTTGTATATTGTAAGCTTCATTGGCTAGATTCTAGAATACCTACCACACTTAAAATAGCAATTTTCTTGTTTCAATGTTTTGTTTTATCTAAATTATGATGAAAAATCATAAAATTCGGCCCGGAAGCAAATATTTATATGATTTTTTACAAAAATAAAGTCAGATTTTACCTATTCTTGAAATGGATATTTTTTGTTAAAACATTCATAAACATGCTTTTGGACCTATACTGTGGAAAAAATATGATGAAAAATTATAAAATTCGGGCGCGGAAGCAAATATTTATATGATTTTTTTACAAAAAAAAGGTCAGATTTTACCTATTTTTGATGAATATGTTGTATATTGTAAGCTACATGTGCTGGATTCTAGAATACCTAACATACTTGAAATAGCAATTTTCTTGTTGCAATGTTTTCTTTTAGCTAAAATATGATGAAAAATCATAAAATTCGGGCGCGGAAGCAAATATTTATATGATTTTTTTACAAAAATAAAGTCAGATTTTACCTATTCTTGAAATGGATATTTTTGATAAAACATTCATAAACATGCTTTTGGACCTATACTGTGGAAAAAATATGATAAAAAATTATAAATTCGGGCGCGGAAGCAAAAATTTATATGATTTTTTACATAAAAAGGTCAGATTTTACCTATTTTTGATGAATATGTTGTATATTGTAAGCTACATGTGCTGGATTCTAGAATACCTAACACACTTGAAATAGCAATTTTCTTGTTGCAATGTTTTCTTTTAGCTAAAATATGATGAAAAATCATAAAATTCGGGCGCGGAAGCAAATATTTATATGATTTTTTACAAAAATAAAGTCAGATTTTACCTATTCTTGAAATGGATATTTTTGTTAAAACATTCATAAACATGCTTTTGGACCTATACTGCGGATAAAATATGATGAAAAATTATAAAATTCATGCGCGGAAGCAAATATTTATATGATTTTTTACAAAAAAAGTCAGATTTTACCTATTTTTGATGAATACGTTGTATATTTTAAGCTACATGGGCTGGATTCTAGAATACCCAACACACTTGAAATAGCAATTTTCTTGTTGCAATGTTTTCTTTTAGCTAAAATACGATGAAAAATCATAAATTCGGGCGCGGAAGCAAATATTTATATGAGTTTTTACAAAAATAAAGTCAGATTTTACATATTTTTGAAATGGATATTTTTGTTAAAACGTTCATAAACATGCTTTTGGACCTATGCTATGGATAAAGTATGATGAAAAATTATAAAATTCGGGTGCGGAAGCAAAAATTTATATGATTTTTTACAAAAAAAAGTCAGATTATACCTATTTTTGATGAATACGTTGTATATTGTAAGCTTCATTGGCTGGATTCTAGAATACCTACCAAACTTGAAATAGCAATTTTCTTGTTGCAATGTTTTCTTTTAGCTAAAATATGATGAAAAATCATAAAATTCGGGTGCGGAGGCAAATATTTATATGATTTTTTACATAAATAAAGTCAGATTTTACATATTTTTGAAATAAATATTTTTGTTAAAACGTTCATAAACATGCTTTTGGACCTATACTATGGATAAAATATGATGAAAAATTATAAAATTCGAGCGCGGAAGCAAATATTTATATAATTTTTTACAAAAATAAAGTCAGATTTTACATATTTTTGAAATGGATATTTTTGTTAAAACGTTCATAAACATGCTTTTGGACCTATAGTATGGATAAAATATGATGAAAAATTATAAAATTCGAGCGCGGAAGCAAATATTTATATAATTTTTTACAAAAATAAAGTCAGATTTTACCTATTTTTGATGAATACGTTGTATATTGTAAGCTTCATTGGCTGGATTCTAGAATACCTACCACACTTGAAATAGCAATTTTCTTGTTGCAATGTGTTCTTTTTCCTAAATTATGATGAAAAATCATGAAATTTGGGCGCGGAAGCAAATATTTATATAATTTTTTACAAAAATAAAGTCAGATTTTACATATTCTTGAAATGGATATTTTTGTTATTACATTCATAAACATGCTTTTGACCTATACTGTGGATAAAATATGATGAAAAATTATAAAAATCGGGCGCGGAAAGCAAATATTTATATGATTTTTTACAAAAAAAAGTCAGATTTTACCTATTTTTGATGAATACGTTGGATATTGTTAGCTTCATTGGCTGGATTCTAGAATACCACCACACTTGAAATAGCAATTTTCTTGTTGCAATGTTTTCTTTTCCTAAATTATGATGAAAAATCATAAAATTCGGGCGCGGAAGCAAATATTTATATGATTTCTTACAAAAGAAAGTCAGATTTTACCTATTCTTGAAATGGATATTTTTGTTAAAACATTTATAAACATGCTTTTGGACCTATACTGTGGATAAAATATGATGAAAAATTATAAAATTCGGGCGCGGAAGCAAATATTTATGATTTTTTACAAAAAAAAAGTCAGATTTTACCTATTTTTGATGAATACGTTGTATATTGTAAGCTACATGGGCTGGATTCTAGAATACCTAACACACTTGAAATAGAAATTTTCTTGTTGCAATGTTTTCTATTAGCTAAAGTATGATGAATAATCATAAAATTCGGGCGCGGAAGCAAAAATTTATATGATTTTTTTACAAAAATAAATTCAGATTTTTCCTATTCTTGAAATAGATATTTTTGTTAAAACATTCATAAACATGCTTTTGGACCTATACTGCGGACAAAATATGATGAAATATTATAAAATTCATGCGCGCAAACAAATATTTATGATTTTTTACAAAAAAAAAAGTCAGATTTTACCGATTTTTGATGAATACGTTGTATATTGTAAGCTACATGGGCTGGATTCTAGAATACCTAAAACACTTGAAATAGCAATTTTCTTGTTGCAATGTTTTCTTTTAGCTAAAATATGATGAAAAATCATAAAATTCGGGCGCGGAAGCAAATATTTATATGATTTCTTACAAAAATAAAGTCAGATTTTACATATTTTTGAAATGGATATTTTTGTTAAACGTTCATAAACATGCTTTTGGACCTATACTATGGATAAAATATGATGAAAAATTATAAAATTCAAGCGCGAAAGAAAATATTTATATAATTTATTACAAAAAAAAAGTCAGATTTTACCTACTTTTGACGAATACGTTGTATATTGTAAGCTTCATTGGCTGGATTCTAAAATACCTACCACACTTGAAATAGCAATTTTCTTGTTGCAATGTTTTCTTTTACCTAAATTATGATGAAAAATCATAAAATTCGGGCGCGGAAGCAAATATTTATATGATTTTTTACAAAAACAAAGTCAGATTTTACCTATTCTTGAAATGGATATATTTGTTAAAACATTCATAAACATGCTTTTGGACCTATACTATGGATAAAATATGATGAAAAATTATAAAATTGGGGCGCGGAAGCAAAAATTTATATGATTTTTTTACAAAAAAAAGTCAGATTTTACCTATTTTTGATGAATACGTGGTATATTGTAAGCTACATGTGCTGGCTTCTAGAATACCTAACACACTTGAAATAGCAATTTTCTTGTTGCAATGTTTTCTTTTAGCTAAAATATGATAAAAAATCATAAAATTCGGGCGCGGAAGCAAATATTTATATGATTTTTTACAAAAATAAAGTCAGATTTTACATATTTTTGAAATGGATATTTTTGTTAAAACGTTCATAAACATGCTTTTGGACCTATACTACGGATAAAATATGATGAAAAATTATAGAATTCGAGCGCGGAAGCAAATATTTATATAATTTTTTACAAAAATAGTCAGATTTTACCTATTTTTGATGAATACGTTGTATATTGTAAGCTTCATTGGCTGGATTCTAGATTACCTACCACACTTGAAATAGCAATTTTCTTGTTGCAATGTTTTCTTTTACCTAAATTATGATGAAAACTCATAAAAATCGGGCGCGGAAGCAAATATTTATATGATTTTTTACAAAAAAAAAGTCAGATTTTACATATTCTTGAAATGGATATTTTTGTTAATACATTCATAAACATGCTTTTGGACCTATACTGTGGATAAAATATGATGAAAAATTATAAAATTCGGGCGCGGAAGCAAATATTTATATGATTTTTTACAAAAAAAAAGTCAAATTTTACCTATTGTTGATGAATACGTTGTATATTGTAAGCTTCATTGGCTGGATTATAGAATACCTACCACACTTGAAATAGCAATTTTCTTGTTGCAATGTTATCTTTTACCTACATTATAATGAAAAATTATAAAATTCGGGCGCGGAAGCAAATATTTATATGATTTTTTACAAAAATAAAGTCAGATTTTACCTATTCTTGAAATGGATATTTTTGTTAAAACATTCATAAACATGCTTTTGGACCTATACTGTGGATAAAATATGATGAAAAATCATAAAATTCGGGCGCGGAAGCAAATATTTATATGATTTTTATACAAAAAAAAAGTCAGATTTTACCTATAATTGACGAATACGTTGTATATTGTAAGCTACATGGGCTGGATTCTAGAATACCTAATACACTTGAAATAGCAATTTTCTTGTTGCAATGTTTTCTTTTAGCTAAAATATGATGAAAAATCATAAAATTCGGGCGCGGAAGCATATATTTATATGATTTTTTACAAAAATTAAGTCAGATTTTACATATTCTTGAATTGGATATTTTTTTAATACATTCATAAACATGCTTTTGGACCTATACTGTGGATAAAATATGATGAAAAATCATAAAATTCGGGCGCGGAAGCAAATATTTATATGATTTTTTACAAAAATAAAGTCAGATTTTTCCTATTCTTGAAATGGATATTTTTGTTAAAACATTCATAAACATGCTTTTGGACCTATACTGCGAATAAAATATGATGAAAAATTATGAAATTCGGGCGCGCAAACAAATATTTATATGATTTTTTACAAAAAAAATCAGATTTTACCTATTTTTGATAAATACGTTGTATATTGTAAGCTACATGGGCTGGATTCTAGAATACCCAACACACATGAAATAGCAATTTTCTTGTTGCAATGTTTTTTTTTAGCTAAAATATGATGAAAAATCATAAAATTCGGGCGCGGAAGCAAATATTTATATGATTTTTTACAAAAATAAAGTCGGATTTTACATATTTTTGAAATGGATATTTTTTTAAACCGTTCATAAACATGCTTTTGGACCTATACTATCTATAAAATATGATGAAAAATTATAAAATTCGGGCGCGGAAGCAAAAATTTATATGATTTTTTACAAAAAAAAAGTCAGATTTTACCTATTTTTGATGAATACGTTGTATATTATAAGCTTCATTGGCTTGATTCTAGAAAACCTACCACACTTAAAATAGCAGTTTTCTTGTTGAAATGTTTTCTTTTACCTAAATTATGATGAAAAATCATAAAATTCGGGCGAGGAAGCAAATATTTATATGATTTTTTACAAAAATAAGGTCAGATTTTACCTATTCTTAAAATGGATATTTTTGTTAAAACATTCATAAACATGCTTTTGGACCTATACTGTGGATAAAATATGATGAAAAATTAAAAAATTCGGGCGCGGAAGCAAATATTTATATGATTTTTTACAAAAAAAAAGTCGGATTTTACCTATTTTTGATGAATAAGTTGTATATTGTAAGCTACATGGGCTGGATTCTAGAATACCTAACATACTTGAAATAGCAATTTTCTTGTTGCAATGTTTTCTTTTAGCTAAAATATGATGAAAAATAATAAAATTTGGGCGCGGAAGCAAATATTTATATGATTTTTTACAAAAATAAAGTCAGATTTTACATATTTTTGAAATGGATATTTTTGTTAAAACGTTCATAAACATGCTTTTGGACCTATACTACGGATAAAATATGATAAAAAATTATAAAATTCGGGCGCGGAAGCAAATATTTATATGATTTTTTACAAAAAAAAAGTAAAATTTTACCTATTTTTGATGAATACGTTGTATATTGTAAGTTTCATTGGCTGGATTGTAGAAACCTACCACACTTGAAATAGCAATTTTCTTGTTGCAATGTTTTCTTTTACCTAAATTATGATGAAAAATCATAAAATTCGGGCGCGGAAGCAAATATTTATATGATTTTTTACAAAAATAAAGTTAGCTTTTACCTATTCTTGAAATGGATATTTTTGTTAAAACATTCATAAACATGCTTTTGGACCTATACTGTGGATAAAATATGATGAAAAATTATAAAATTCAGGCGTGGAAGCAAATATTTATATGATTTAAAAAAAAAAGTCAGATTTTACCTATTTTTGATGAATACGTTGTATATTGTAAGCTATATGGGCTGGATTCCAGAATACCTAACACACTTGAAATAGCAATTTTCTTGTTGCAATGTTTTCTTTTAGCTAAAATATGATGAAAAATCATAAAATTCGGGCGCGAAAGCAAATATTTATATGATTTTTTACAAAAATAAAGTCAGATTTTACATATTTTTGAAATAGATATTTTTGTTAAAACGTTCATAAACATGCTTTTGGACCTATACTATGGATAAAATATGATGACAAATTATAAAATTCGAGCGCGGAAGCAAATATTTATATAATTTTTTACAAAGATAAAGTCAGATTTTACCTATTTTTGATGAATACGTTGTATATTGTAAGCTTGATTGGCTGGATTCTAGAATACCTACCACACTTGATATAGCAATTTTCTTGTTGCAATGTTTTCTTTTACCTAAATTGTGATGAAAAATCATAAAATTCGGGCGCGGAAGCAAATATTTATATGATTTTTTACAAAAATTAAGTCTGATTTTTCCTATTCTTGAAATGGATATTTTTGTTAAAACATTCATAAACATGCTTTTGGACCTATACTGCGGATTAAATAGGATGAAAAATTATTAAATTCGGACGCGCAAACAAATATTTATATGATTATTTACAAAAAAAAGTCAGATTTTACCTTTTCTTGATGAATACGTTGTATATTGTAAGCTACATGGGCTATATTTTAGAATACCTAACACCCTTGAAACAGCAATTTTCTTGTTGCAATGTTTTTTTTTAGCTAAATTATGATGAAAAATCATAAAAGTCAGGCGCGGATGAAAATATTTATCAAAAATAGGTAAAATCTGACTTAATTTTTGTAAAAAATTATATAAATATTTGCTTCCGCGCTCGAATTTTATAATTTTTCATCATATTTTATCCATAGTATAGGTCGAAAAGCATGTTTATGAACGTTTTAACAAAAATATCCATTTCAAGAATTTGTAAAATCTGACATTATTTTTGTAAAAAAAAATATAAATATTTGCTTCCGCGCCCGAATTTTATGATTTTTCATCTTAATTTAGGTAAAAGAAAACATTGCAACAAGAATATTGCTATTTCAAGTGTGATAGGTATTCTAGAATCCAGCCAATGAAGCTTACAATATACAACGTATTCATCAAAAATAGGTAAAATCTGACTTTATTTTTGTAAAAAATTAAATAAATATTTGCTTCCGCGCTCGGTTTTTTTAATTTTTCATCATATTTTATCCATAGTATAGGTCCAAAAGCATGTTTATGAACGTTTTAACAAAAATATCAATTTTAAAAATATGTAAAATCTGAATTTATTTTTGTAAAAAATCATATAAATATTTGCTTCCGCGCCCGAATTTTATGATTTTTTATCATATTTTAGCTAAAAGAAAACATTGCAACAAGAAAATTTCTATTTCAATTGTGTTAGGTATTCTAAAATATAGCCCATGTAGCTTACAATATACAACGTATTCATCAAAAAAAGGTAAAATCTGACTTTTTTTTGTAAATAATCATATAAATATTTATTTGCGCGTCCGAATTTTATAATTTTTCATCCTATTTTATCCGCAGTATAGGTCCAAAAGCATGTTTATGAATGTTTTAACAAAAATATCCATTTCAAGAATAGGAAAAATTAGACTTTATTTTTGTAAAAAATCATATAAATATTTGCTTTCGCGCCCGAATTTTATGATTTTTCATTATTTTATGTAAAAGAAAACATTGCAACAAGAAAATTGCTATTTCAAGTGTGTTAGGTATTCTAGAATCCAGCCCATGTAGCTTACAATATACAACGTATTCATCAAAAATAGGTAAAATCTGACATTTTTTTTTGTAAAAAATCATATAAATATTTGTTTGCGCGCCCGAATTTTATAATTTTTTATCATATTTTATCCATAGTATAGGCCGAAAGCATGTTTATGAGCAATGTACAACGTATTCATCAAAAAAATCTGATGTGTCCAACACAATACCTCCCGCTACTGTAGTAATATTTTCAATATAAATTTTTCAATACATTTAATTTGTAGTTTTCAAATAAGTTTGTTAATGCAATTAAGAATACTTTTAATTAATTTCATACCTAAAATTTCCTTCATAAAATTTGTGTGACCAATATAACAGCTATTTTTTGACGTTACTAAAACCGGAACCGAACTTACTTTGATTCATGCATGCAAATACATTCCTTATATAGGTATTTCTTCCACCATTTTTAATTTTACAATAAAACTACTTCATATTTACTTATTTTATCTTTTAAACTTACTTACATCAAATTTGACATTATATGTCAAATTTTGTGAACATATGAATAACTCATCTGTTTTATCAAAATTTCTCAGCCTAAACGATATGCAAAATTGATATAATTTATATATTTATTCTGTTTAGCTAGAAGTTACACATATAAACGTAATTATACAGATCGGTAGAAAATTAAAAAATCTTTATATTGAATAATAACTTAAATTGCGAAAAATGGTATTTACAGGTTTTTTTAAGAAAAACTGTTTAAAGCTTCAAGTAAAGTACTGCTTATGGTTAACCAATTGTAGTCAAAATCTAATCAGTTCATCATATTTGAATATAAGTCTTAAATACCAAATATTATATTTTTCACATGTATCATGTTGGAGTTATCGTGGACGAAAAATCGTCACAGACAAACACACAAACACACACTCGGACATACAGACATCACGTTAAAAATAGTAAAATCGTATTGTAGGGATCCTAATTCGTGCTCATATGTTGAAAACTCATACTCGAGAAATCTGACCAAAAACAATACCTCCCTTATCTATATATTGATAGGCGGGAGGTAAAAAGGTAAAATCTGACTTTTTTTTTTTTAAAAATCATATAAATATTTGTTTGCGCGCCCGAATTTTATAATTCTTCATCATATTTTATCCGCAGTATAGGTCCAAAAGCATGTTTATGAATGTTTTAACAAAACTATCCATTTCAAGAATAGGAAAAATCCGACTTTATTTTTATAAAAAATCAAATAAATATTTGCTTCCGCACCCGAATTTTATGATTTTTCATCATATTTTAGCTAAAAGAAAACATTGCAACAAGTAAATTGCTATTTTAAGTGTGTTAGGTATTCTAGAATCCAGCCCATGCAGCTTACAATATACAACGTATTCATCAAAAATAGGTAAAATCTGACTTTTTTTTGTAAAAAATTATATAAATATTTGCTTTCGCGCCCGAATTTTATAATTTTTCATCATATTTTATCCATAGTATAGGTCTAAAAGCATGTTTATGAATGTTTTAACAAAAATATCCATTTCAAGAATAGGAAAAATCTGACTTTATTTTTGTAAAAAATCATATAAATATTTGCTTCCGCGCCCGAATTTTATAATTTTTTATCATTTCTTAGCTAAAAGAAAACATTGCAACAAGGAAATTGCTATTTCAAGTGTGTTAGGTATTCTAGAATCCTGCTCATGTAGTTTACAATATACAACGTACTCATCAAAAATAGGTAAAATCTGACTTTATTTTTGTAAAAAATCATATAAATATTTGCTTCCGCGCCCGAATTTTATAATTTTTCATCATATTTTATTCACAGTATAGGTCCAAAAGCATGTTTATGAATGTTTTAACAAAAATATCCATTTCAAGAATAGGTAAAATCTGACTTTATTTTGGTAAAAAATCATATAAATATTTGCTTCCGAGACCGAATTTTATGATTTTTCATCATAATTTAGGTAAAAGAAAACATTGCAACAAGAAAATTGCTATTTCAAGTGTGGTAGGTATTCTAGAATCCAGCCAATGAAGCTTACAATATGCAACGTATTCATCAAAAATAGGTTAAATCTGACTTTTTTTTGTAAAACATTATATAAAAATTTGCTTCCGCGCCCGAATTTTATAATTTTTCATCATATTTTATCCACAGTATAGGTCCAAAAGCATGATTATGAATGTATTAACAAAAATATCCATTTCAAGAATATGTAAAATCTGACTTTATTTTTGTAAAAAATCATATAAATATTTGCTTCCGCGCACGAATTTTATGATTTTTCATCATATTTTAGCTAAAAGAAAACATTGCAACAAGAAAATTGCTATTTCAAGTGTGTTAGGTATTCTAGAATCCAGCCCATGTAGCTTACAATATACAACGTATTCTTAAAAAATAGGTAAAATCTGACTTTTTTTTGTAAGAAATCATATAAATATTTACTTCCGCGCCCGAATTTTATAATTTTTCATTATATTTTTTCACAGTATAGGTCCAAAAGCATGTTTATGAATGTTTTAACAAAAATATCCATTTCAAGAATAGGTAAAATTTGACTTTATTTTGGTAAAAAATCATATAAATATTTGCTTCTGCAACCGAGTTTTATGATTTTTCATCATAATTTAGGTAAAAGAAAACATTGCAACAAGAAAATTACTATTTCAAGTGTGGTAGATATTCTAGAATCCTGCAAAAGAAGCTTACAATATACAACGTATTCATCAAAAATAGGTAAAATCTGACTTTATTTTTGTAAAAAATTATATAAATATTTGCTTCCGCAATCGTATATTATAATTTTTCATCATATTTTATCCATAGTATAAATCCAAAAGCATGTTTATGAACGTTTTAACAAAAATATCCATATCAAAAATATGTTAAATCTGACTTTATTTTTGTAAAAAATCATATAAATATTTGCTTCCGCGCCAGAATTTTATGATTTTTCATCATATTTTAGCTAAAAGAAAACATTGCAACAAGAAAATAGCTATTTCAAGTGTGTTAGGTATTCTAGAATCCAGCCCATGTAGCTTACAATATACAACGTATTCATCAAAAATAGGTAAAATCTACTTTTTTTTTGTAAGAAATCATATAAATATTTACTTCCGCGCCCGAATTTTATAATTTTTCATCATATTTTATTCACAGTATAGGTCCAAAAGCATGTTTATGAATGTTTTAACAAAAATATCCATTTCAAGAATAGGTAAAATCTGACTTTATTTTGGTAAAAAATCATATAAATATTTGCTTCTGCAACCGAGTTTTATGATTTTTCATCATAATTTAGGTAAAAGAAAACATTGCAACAAGAAAATTACTATTTCAAGTGTGGTAGATATTCTAGAATCCTGCAAAAGAAGCTTACAATATACAACGTATTCATCAAAAATAGGTAAAATCTGACTTTATTTTTGTAAAAAATTATATAAAAATTTGCTTCCGCAATCGTATATTATAATTTATCATATTTTATCCATAGTATAAATCCAAAAGCATGTTTATGAACGTTTTAACAAAAATATCCATATCAAAAATATGTTAAATCTGACTTAATTTTTGTAAAAAATCATATAAATATTTGCTTCCACGCCTAAATTTTATAATTCTTCATCATATTTCAGCTAAAAGAAAATATTGCGACAAGAAAATTGCTATTTCAAGTGTAGTAGGTATTCTAGAATCCAGCTCATTTAGCTTATAATATACAACGTATTCATTAAGAATAGGTCAAATCTGACTTTATTTTTGTAAAAAATCATATAAATATTTGCTTCCGCGCCCATATTTTATAATTCTTCATTATATTTTAGCTAAACGAAAACATTGCATCAAGAAAACTGCTATTTCAAGGGTGGTAGATATTCTAGAACCCAGCCCATGTAGCTTACAATGTACAACGTATTTATCAAGAATAGGTAAACTCTAACTCTATTTTTGTAAAAAATCATATAAATATTTACTTCCGCGCCCGAATTTTATAATTTTTCATCATTTTTTAGCTAAAAGAAAACATTGCAACAAGAAAATTTCTATTTCAAGTGTAGTAGGTATTGTAGAATCTAGCCCATTTAGTTTACAATATACCATGTATTCATCAAGAATAGGTAAAATCTGACTTTATTTTTGTAGAAAATTATATAAATATTTACTTCCGCACTCGAATTTTATAATTCTTTATTATATTTTTGCTAAAAGTAAACATTGCAACAAGAAAATTGCATTTTCAAATGTGGTAGGTATTCTAGAATCCAGCCCGTGTAGCTTACAATATACAACTTATTCATCAAGAATGGGTAAAATCTGACTTTATTTTTGTAAAAAATCATATAAATATCTGCATCCGGGCCCGAATTTTATAATTCTTTATCATATTTTAGCTAAAACAAAACATTGCAACAAGAAAATTGCTATTTCAAGTGTGGTAGGTATTCTAGAATCCAGCCTATGTAGCTTACACTATACAACGTATTCATTAAAATGACACCAGAAAATTGAATGTTTATTATCCGATTGGTACCACGTTATGGTCACTTCTGCATTTGCAATGCTAAATTTATCCATAGTATAGATCCTAAAGCATGAATATGAATGTTTTAACAAAAATATCCATTTTAAGAACAGGTAAAATCTGACTTAATTTTTGTAAAAAATCATATAAATATTTGCTTCCGCGCCCAAATTTTATAATTCTTCATTATTTTTTAGCTAAAAGAAAACATTGCAACAAGAAAATTGCTATTTCAAGTGTGGTAGGTATTCTAGAATCTAGTCCACGTAGCTTACAATATACCATGTATTCATCAAAAATAGGTAAAATCTGACTTTATTTTTGTAGAAAATTATATAAATATTTACTTCCGCACCCGAATTTTATAATTCTTCATTATATTTTAGCTAAAAGAAAACATTGCAACAAGAAAATTGCTTTTTCAAGTGTGGTAGGTATTCTAGAATCCAGCCCATGTAGCTTACAATATACAACGTATTCATCAAGAATAGGTAAAATCTGACTTCATTTTTGTAAAAAATCATATAAATATTTGCTTACGCGCCCGAATTTTATAATTTTTCATCCTATTTTAGCTAAAAGAAAACATTGCAACAAGAAAATTGCTATTTCAAGTGTGGTAGGTATTCTAGAATCCAGCCCGTGTAGCTTACAATATGCAACATATTCATTAAAATGACACCCGAAAATTAAATGTTTATTGTCCAAATGGTACCTCGTCATGGTCACTTTTGCATGTGCTATGCTAAAATTATCCATAGTATAGATCCTAAAGCATGAATATGAATGTTTTAACAAAAATATCCATTTCAAGAATAGGTCAAATCTGCCTTTATTTTTGTAAAAAATCATATAAATATTTTCTTCCGCGCCCATATTTTATAATTCTTCATTATATTTTAGCTAAACGAAAACATTGCATCAAGAAAACTGCTATTTCAAGGGTGGTAGATATTCTAGAATCCAGCCCATGTAGCTTACAATGTACAACGTATTTATCAAGAATAGGTAAACTCTGACTCTATTTTTGTAAAAAATCATATAAATATTTGCTTCCGTGCCCGAATTTTATAATTTTTCATCATTTTTTAGCTAAAAGAAAACATTGCAACAAGAAAATTTCTATTTCAAGAGTAGTAGGTATACCATGTATTCATCAAGAATAGGTAAAATCTGACTTTTTTTTTTTGTAGAAAATTATATAAATATTTACTTCCGCACTCCAATTTTATAATTCTTCATTATATTTTTGCATGAATATGAATGTTTTATCAAAAATATCCATTCAAAAACAGGTAAAATCTAACATAATTTTTGTAAAAAATCATATAAATATTTGCTTCCGCGCCCGAATTTTAAAATTCTTTATCATATTTTAGCTAAAAGAACACATTGCGACAAGAAAATTGCTATTTCAAGTGTGGTGGGTATTCTAGAATCCAGCCCATGTAGCTTACAAAATACAACTTATTCATCAAGAATAGGTAAAATCTGACTTTATTTTTTAAAAAATCATATAAATATCTGCATCCGCGCCCGAATTTTATAATTCTTTATCATATATTAGCTAAAACAAAACATTGCAACAAGAAAATTTCTATTTCTAGTGTGGTAGGTATTCTAGAATCCAGCCCATGTAGCTTACAACTATACAACGTATTCATTAAAATGACACCAGAAAATTGAATGTTTATTATCCGATTGGTACCACGTTATGGTCACTTCTGCATTTGCAATGCTAAATTTATCCATAGTATAGATCCTAAAGCATGAATATGAATGTTTTAACAAAAATATCCATTTTAAGAACAGGTAAAATCTGACTTAATTTTTGTAAAAAATCATATAAATATTTGCTTCCGCGCCCGAATGTTATAATTATTTATCATATTTTAGCTAAAAGAAAACATTGCGACAAGAAAATTGTTATTTCAAGTTTTGTTGGTATTCTAGAATCTAACTTACGTAGCTTACAATATACAACGTATTTATCAAGAATAGGTAAACTCTGACATTTTTTTTGTAAAAAATCATATAAATATTTGCATCCGCGCCCAAATTTTATAATTCTTTATCATATTATAGCTAAAAGAAAACATTGCAACAAGAAAATTGTTATTTCAAGTTTGGTAGGTATTCTACAATCCAGCCCATGTAGCTTACAATATGCAACGTATTTATCAAGAATAGGTAAATTCTGGCTGTATTTTTGTAAAAAATCATATAAATATTTGCTTCCGCGCCCAAATTTTATAATTCTTTATCATATTTTAGCTAAAGGAAAACATTGCGACAAGAAAATTGCTATTTCAAGTGTGGTAGGTGTTCTACAATCCAGCCCATATAGCTTACAATATGCAACGTATTTATCAAGAATAGGTAAATTCTGACTGTATTTTTGTAAAAAATCATATAAATATTTGCTTCCGCGCCCAAATTTTATAATTCTTTATCATATTTTAGCTTAAAGAAAACATTGCAACAAGAAAATTGCTATTTCAAGTATGTTAGGTTTTCTAGAATCCAGCCCATGTAGCTTACAATATACAACGTATTCATCAAGAAAAGGTAAAATCTGACTTTATTTTTGTAAAAAATCATATAATTATTTGCTTCCGCGCCCGTATTTTATAATTCTTAATTATATTTTAGCTAAAAGAAAACATTGTAACAAGAAAATTGCTATTTCAAGTGTGTTAGGTTTTCTAGAATCCAGCCCATGTAGCTTACAATATACAACGTATTCAACAAGAAAAGGTAAAATCTGACTTTATTTTTGTAAAAAAACATATAATTATTTGCTTCCGCGCCCGTATTTTATAATTATTCATTATATTTTACCTAAAAGAAAACATTGCATCAAGAAAATTACTCTTTCAAGTGTGGTAGATATTCTAGAATCCAGACCATGTAGCTTACAATATACAACGTATTCATTAAAATGACACTGTAACGTGCTTTAAATATATTTCTTAATAGAAATGTAATAAAGACTAATTATATTAAATATTAAAAAAAAAGATTAATAAATACTTACTGCTCTACACACTAATTTATCTTACAAACTACAATATTGTAATATAATTAAAGTTTATACTTACAATTTAGTTCAGGGAGTTGTAGGACAGACACTTGAGGTTGGTTGAATTTAATTTAATAGAAATTTTGAATTATTTTAAAAACCCAATGATAGATAAAATTATCTAATTACTGTTGAGACGCCTGCTTGCAACGAATAAATGAATTCTCCGAGAGCAAGAAGATTGAAAAAAACTAACTTGTTCAGCATTTTTACCCCACTAATAATGAATGACTATAGCAGCTAATTATTAAATTTTAGCGGTTTGTTACATTACCCCCTTCTTTATGAAAGAATGATACACTTAAGTGTCATTCCTTTACAAGTGTTAGTATGATATAAAATGCAAAATTAAAGTTAATAATACATTACATACGAAATTCACTCTGCACCTCCACATCAAAGTTCCTGGCACATATGAGGGCTGATCACTAAAGTCCCTGAGCACTCAATTCTCGTGGAAGGTGTGGTGGGTTACTACGAATAATTCTGTAACAATTTATATTTTTAACAACTATATCTATATTAAAATTAAAATGTATAATAATAACAATGCAATACATAAATTAAGTTTGATCCTGACGATTATCCGTCCAATGGGATGGGCTGTTGATCTCCGGGTAAAGGCGGGGAGGAGCTCCGGGAGTGGTTGTTGTCTCCGTATCACTGGTTGTATTCTGCTTCTTTTGTTTGCTCAATATATTTCGATGAAGGTGCCAGTTAGTTAAAGTACCCTATATACTGGTGATAAGGTACCAACCGCAACCAATTGTATAATAAATAGTGATTGCTCGAAGCCCTACTCCGCATACATACTTTATTAAGTAATATAACATAATAAAATCCAATTTTACTGGAGCTAAATAGTCTTTGGTTTGTATTTTTACTGCAGCTGTAATAACGACGTTGTCCCAGGTGTGACCATTTTCATGATACGTTGTTCCTTTACAAGCTCCTTCGGGTGTTAGGCTGCCGTAGGCCACTAATGAGGCTGATGTTATACCGTTCATATTTATTTCTCCCATGATTTGTTGGTAAATTTTTTAGTGTTCTGTATCTATGAATATTTCTACATTCTTCGGCTCCGATTTTCTATACATAATTTGCAATCCCATTTGTTACTGCAGAAGTGTGACTATGCATTTCACAGTAATATATAATTCGAGTTATTTTTACAAGACATGCTTGAACTGGTACGAGTTTAACTTCATTTCTTTGAATAACTTTGGCCTGCACCTGTTCACTCTGGTAATCGGAGTCTGGATGTGGACACTCTTCGACATCCTTCAGAGAAATGGTGGTCATATTGAGGACAGGTCCCTCGCAGTCATATGCAATAAACCCCCAGGACAGGGTCCAAAATATTGTGACTATGAGTGCCTTAACAATCATAGTTGTACCTGAAACATTTTTCCCACAGTAACTGGTACTTATTTAGTTCTTAATCTAATGGTCGCTAAAATCATCATACGTATTTGCTTTTTTTTAACTTATATTTAATTTTAGTGAAAACTTTTTTTTCCTCAAAGGAAAAATAACGCAGCTTTAACACTTTTTCTATGTAAAGGGTCTATGATCGGCTCGAATTCCGGTAGGACTCAGCTAGTCTCAACAATTTTGAATATGCTTTCCAAAGGGCGTCACGTGAGATACTAGTCTCCCCGACTAAGTTAAACAAAAATCTAGAAGAGGTACTCGTGCTAAAGACGAATAGCGTACCTCAACTGGTGGAGTCGAGCTATTAATTTTAATTTTCAAAAAATTTATTTTATTTCCTTGCCTTTTCGATCGGATGCGAATTCAATAAAGCTGTAGACTTGTTGTGGTCACCAGTGCGTAACCGGGAATTCACCACCTAGACGAACTCACGCAGGAGATTTCGTCAGGATGCGAGAACCCCAGAGCATTACTCACGGGTGGGCACAACAGATCTATTAGAAATTATCCGATCAAATATTAATAATTTAATCGAACAGGAGGTCTCCTGAATCTGGTAGAACGTCTTAAGGGCATCGATGTTGACGTTGACCCCGTAGGTGCTAATTCTTCCACGGTTAAAGAAGTGGGAATAGGATTTTGAAAATTTGATAACAATAAATTTAGTCTAGTTTGTTCTAAAAATTCTGAATTTTCTAATTCTTCCTTATTTAAGATTTCGTTTTGGCTAGGCTCATCATCATGATTTGAAAATTCATTTTGACTCTGTTCATCAGTATATCCGAAATTCGGGTTTTTATAATAAGGTTTTAAACGATCTACATGTATAATTAGATCCTTCCTTTTTCCAAGTTCTCGTACTTTATAGGTTACAGGTCCTTTTTTTTCTAACACTCTATATGGGTCTTCCCAAAATTTTGATCATTTTTTATTTAAACCAGATTTTACTTGTGGCTTGTGTAAATATACTAAATCTGCAATAGAAATATGTCGTTCTTTTGCTTTTTTGTTATATTGTTTTGTTCTAGACTCCCATGACTTAGCTAAATTTTCTTTTACGTGATTAAATACAATAGGTAATTTTGCAGCTAATTCCGAAACATAATTTTGATCAACATTATATTTTACACGTCTTGGTTAATTCATCAATGGTAATACGGGGTCTCTACCGTGAATAATAAAATACAGTCCTTATCCAGTAGAACTATGAACATGTGTTCGATAAGCCATTAATACTAAAGGTATCCACTCATCCCAATCTTGCTGATATTTATGAATATAATGAGATAAAATATCTTCTAGTACTCGATGACTACGTTCGAGTATTCCATTAGACTGTGGTCTATATGGGGTTGTTTCAATTTTTTCAATTTGTAATAATTTGCATGTTTCTTTCATAATTTCTGATAAAAAGTTTGCACCTTGGTCTGATATTAATTGTTTTGGAGTTCCATGCCGAGTTATAATATTGTGTACTAATGCTTTTGCTACGGTTTCGGCTCTTTGATTTGGAATAGGAATTGCCTTAGGATATCGTGAAAAATGATCTTGGAAAGTTAACAAATATTTATTTCCTTTATTAGTTGTTACGAATGGTCCTACTATATCCACTGATGTTCTTTCGAAGGGTTCTGAGATTTCCGAGATTTGTTGCATAAATGCATGTTTTAAGTGTGGACTTACGAGCATGACATCTTGTTACATATTGAAAAATGTCATTCTTCATACCTGGCCAATAAAATCTACTATTTATTAATGAATATGTTTTTTGTTGACCCATTTGTCCAGAAAAGGGTAAATTATGGAAATCATGTAAAACTTTTGGAATTAATGTTTTTGGTATTACTAGTTGTTCATTTTGATTCTGGTTATCCACTTTGTATAAAATATTTTCGCTATCCAAAAAATATGAATCAGTACTTTTACTTTTATCTATAATTTCGTTAATAATATTTTTAGAGAATGAATCTTTTGTTGTTAAATTTGAATTATTTGTTTATCCCAAACAGGTAATACTAAATTTTCTACAGTATTATTTATACTGTTAATGATTGTTTCATTTTTAAATAATAAGTATATGTGAATTTTAATTGCAGAATTTTGAAAAACAAATTTTATCATAGATAAAACAAAATCCCAATTTAAACGATCTAGTCCACAGCCAATTTTAGGCATTGCTAAATTTTCAACGTTGTTTTGTAAACAGAATTCTTTTAAATTTATCAAGCATTGGAAAATATTTTCATAAGTAGGTTTTTGGAAATATTTACTTTTAGTAATTAAATAAAATACATAGTTTTGTGGAAAAATTAAAGTAGCTACCTCACCTACATTTTTACTTTGATTTTTCAAATAATTTACTTGACCAAATTGTTTTTTAAATATTTTGGCAATTCTTTTACTCATATTAAAATCTTTTGACACACAATGAGCCAAGGAAAAATTTTCTGGTGCTGATAATAAGTCACTATATTTGATCGCAATGTTAGAAATATTTTTATTATTATTATAATTTTGAATATATTTAATAAAATCTTGAAAATTTTGTGAACGTACATTATTTATCTCATACATTCGGCTTAGCGCGTCAGCATTAACGTGTTTTCTTCCAGGTCTGTATTTAATATCAAAGTCATATTCGCTTAACAGAAGTGACCATCTTGATAATCTAGAACTACAATCTTTTAATGTTAGAAGCCATTTTAATGACCTGTGATCTGTAATTATTGTAAACTTTTACCCGTATAAGTAACATCTAAATTGTTTAATTTCAAAGACAACTGCCAAACATTCTAATTCTGTTGTACTATAATTTTTCTCAGCCTTATTTAATTTTCTGCTTGCATAAGTGATTGGTTTTTCGAAACCTCCTCTAACCTGACATAAATAACTCCCAATCCTACGCCACTGGCGTCGGTAGATAAAATAAAGAGTTCATCAAAATTTGGAAAAAACAATACTGAATCTGATGTAATAGCTTCTTTCAATTTTGTAGTAGACTGCTCGACTTCAGGAGTAATTTCAAATTTAACATCTTTTTTAGTTAAACTTGTGAGTGGTTCTGCTAATTTTGGAAGAGGATATGACTTAATTGATTCAATTTTACTTCGGTCTGGTTTTACTCCATTTTCAGATATTATATGGCCTGAATATTTGACTTCTTTCATCATAAAATTACATTTTAAAGCTTTTAATTTAATATTTGCATCTTTTAGTCGGTCAAAAACTAAACTTATTTTTTTTAATATGATCCTCGATGACTGAAGAATTAAAAATAATTATATCATCTAAAGATACCATACAAATTTCATTAATTAGGCCGGAAAGTGTAAAATTCATAAATCTTTGAAATGCAGCTGGAGCGTTACATAAACCAAAAGGCATTTTGTTATATTCATAATGACCATCAGGTACGGAAAATGCAGTTTTTTCTCTGTCATTTTCATCCATATCTATTTGATGATAAGCAGCTGTTACATCGATCACACTAAATAAATTAGAATTATTAAATTGTTCTATTTGTTCATTTAAATTTGAAATTGGGAAATAATGGAATTTAACGCACGATAATGTATACACATTCGTATTTTATTTTCACCTGACTCAGTTCTTTTTGTAATAAATACAACAGGGGCGGACCAAGGAGAATTTAATGGTCTTATAATTTTGGATTTTAACAATTTATCAATTTCATCTTTAATAACTTGTCTCTGATGGAATGTGTTATTCAATGAACAAATAATAATATTACAACATTTTGTTTCGATTTTACAATTGGTAATAATCTCTTTTTGGTTTTGTAATACGTGCCGAAATCTAAACCACAAAATTCAGTATTCCCAATATATTAGCAATTTAAGATTTATAAGTATGCTTACATTGGAATATTTTCTACTTGCTTTGTATATTGTATGTTGAACAATATCTACAAAAATTCATAGTAAAGTATCTTTTATACAAAATATTTTTATCTGTCCTATTTTATATTGGTCGTACCAAATATTAGCAGTTTTTTTATTGGTTATAATAAAAACTATTCTGATTGGTTTTTATAACAACTATTGTGATTGGGTGATATTAGTTTTGTATTTAGTTAATATTTGAAAAAATATAAAAAATGTTAAGTAAAATACAACAAAAATAAATCATATAGATAAAAAATATAAAAAAAGGAAATATTGGTAAACCTATGTAGATTAAAAAAACCAAACCAATATAAAAATTAACTTATCATTGTTTAAAACAAAGAAAAAATGTAAAAATAACTATTTTGAAGGAAATCATGGTTTTTAAACCATAAAAAAACCAAACCAATATAAAAATTAATTTATCAACGATTCAAAGTTTGTAAGATGGACAACTCGATAGCATGTGAGTATAAATAAATATAATTTTCTTTTTTTTTTGGTAGTCACAATCATGAGTCTACAAAACAATGAAGTATCAAGTACAAATAATTTATATCCAATATGTGGAACACAACAAGATTCAAATGATGACGCCCGGTACTGCTATGAAATCGTATTTTATTGTTTAAACCATGCTTGGCTAGGAGATGAACGAATTATGAACGTGGGACCTTTAAAATTATGTGAATATTGTTTTCGAGAAAATTCTATAGATAGAACTTGGGTTACTGAACCCAGATTTGTATATTTTTATAAAAAAAAATGTAATAATATAAATTTACATAAATTAGAAACTATACCACAAGTCATAATTGCGAATGTGAATTATATACATCATGCAATAAACAAGAATGTGCCAGACAATAATAATGAACAAGAGAGAAAAGGTATGTACTATTTATTAAAAAAAAATATTGTATTATTTAAATTTTTACTTTTTTCCTGATTTATTTACACCTTAGAAACACACACACTTAGCGTTCTTATAAAATTCACCAAGTACGAGACATCAGGCAGAGGGATAGTCGCATTAGGACATTGTATACTTTTAACATGTATCTCAGCAGATTTTACTGTGATAAAGCGTACTCTGTTTTAAAAAATATAATAAGTAAAATAAAAATGTATATAAACAATTGTAATTTTGAATTGTGTACAGATATAAATCATTCTAATTGTTGTTGTCTCATATAAATAAATATAAAAGATAGGGAGATAGAAAGGGTGGCATGTATACTTTTACCATGTATCTCAGCAGATTTTTTTACTGTGATAAAGCGTACTCTGTTTTAAAAAATATAATAAATAAAATAAAAATGTATATAAACAATTGTAATTTTGAATTGTGTACAGATATAAATCATTCTAATTGTTGTTGTCCCACATAAATAAATATAAAAGATAGAGAGATAGAGAGGGTGGCAGGGGCAGAGGAAGATGGCGGCAGGGGCGGAGGGAGAGGGCGGTAGGGTCGGAGGGAGAGGGTTGCAGGAGTATGATCTATATTATTTATCTGAACAATACACACACACAACGCATGTGGGTTGCATAGATAAAATAAAATTCAACAGAACAACAGCAGCACACAGCGTAAAACACGCATGTGGGTTGCATATAATCTAAGCGTGCGAACACTAGCTTAATACCAAGACCGGAAGCGGAAGAGGGCCAGAAACCGCCGATTATACCTACTGCTGTACTATGAGGTGGGGATGTTTGATTCTGACTAAATATTTTTTGCATTTATTATCTGATTTGTTAATGAGATTTTTATTTAATTATGATATGTTGATTGATCTGATAGAATGTCTATTGCTTTATTATCGTGGTCGGTTTTATTCATAATTACTGTTTTAGAACCTTTATCGGCTTTTGTAATAATTAATTTATCAGAATTTAATTTTGTAAAATGTTTGGTTTTCTGAATCCATCGTAGCAATTCTTGCTCATGGTAATCTAGTTTGTCATTTTTTATTTGGTTATATCTGTGATGGAGTATAGTAGAAATTTTCTTTTTTATTTGATCTTTATCTGTTATATCACTTCTATCAACTGCAATTGATAAGTTTACGAAACAATGTATAATAAGTTGTTTATTATGCTTAAAATTTATATTTTTGTAACTGAATTTTGGTCCAAGAGCAAGTATTGCTAAGACTTCTTAATCAATTTCTATGTTACTAAGGTTTGTTATCCAATTTTTATAATTCTTTAGAAGTCAGGAGCAAATACTATTTTTTAATGCTATTGATTTTAATTTATTTATTTTAATTTTAATTGTATGTTTATTAGAATTTTTTGTGTTAATATAAAAAATGTTTGATTTATGAACCACATAGTTGAAAGCACCAATGGGTAAAATGTCCATACAGTAACGGATACATTTGGTTTTCTGTTTATTTAAATAATTTAAGTGAGAATAGGCCTCTTCTATTTCTATATTTAAAAATTTGTATCTTCTCTCGGGAGATTCCGGGTGATGCATGTCGGAGTAGCACATGGTGGTTAAATTTCTTGAAGGATTTGTTTTATTCTGGAGAGTTGCAAGAATAAGGGAGAGTTTCGCCTGCTGCCCTTCTAATGTTGATCGATGAAATTTCGGGACAGGTTAGGTTAGGTTTAGATTATGTTAGGTTTGGTTATTACACCCATTCAGGTTTAGGTTAGGTTAGGTTTAGGTTAAGTTTGGTTATTACACCCATTCAGGTTTAGGTTAGGTTAGGTTTGGTTATTACACCCTTTCAGATATAGGTTAAGTAGGTTAGGTTTAGGTTAGGTTAAATTTGGTTATTACACCCATTCAGGTTTAGATTAGGTTAGGATTAGGTTAGGTTAGGTTTAGGTTAGGTTTGGTTATTACACCCATTCAGCTTTAGGTTAGGTTTAGGATTAGGTTAGGTTTGGTTATTACACCCATTCAGGTTTAGGTTAGGTTTGGTTATTACACCCATTTAGGTTTAGGAAAGGTAAACTCTGAATGTATTTTTGTAAAAAATCATATAAATATTTGCTTCCGCGCACGAATTTTATAATTTTTCATCATATTTTAGCTAAAAGAAAACATTGCAACAAGAAAATTGCTATTTCAAGTGTGGTAGGTATTCTAGAATCCAGTCCATGTAGCTTACAATATATAACGTATTCATCAAGAATAGATAAAATCTGACTTAGTTTTTGTAAAAAATCATATAAATATTTGCTTCCGCTCCCGAATTTTATAATTTTTCATCATATTTTAGCTAAAAGAAAACATTACGACAAGAAAATTGCTATTTCAAGTGTGGCAGGTATTCTAGAATCCAGCCCATGTTCCTTACAATATACAACGTATTCATCAAGAAATGGTAAAATCTGACATTATTTTTGTAAAAAATCATATAAATATTTGCTTTCGCGCCCGAATATTATAATTTTTCATCATATTTTAGCTAAAAGAAAACATTGCAACAAGAAAATTGCTATTTTAAGTGTGGTAGGTATTCTAGAATCCAGCCCATGTAGCTTACAATATACAACGTATTTATGAAGAATACGTAAAATCTGACTGTATTTTTGTAAAAAATCTTATTAATATATGCATTTGCGCCCGAATTTTATAATTCTTTCTTATATTTTAGGTAAAAGAAAACATTGCAACAGGAAAATTACTATTTCAAGTGTGGTAAGTATTCTAGAATCCAACCCATGTAGCTTACAATATACAACGTATTCATCAAGAATAGGTAAAATCTGACTTTTTTTTGAAAAAAATCATATCAATCTTTGCTTCCGCCCCCGAATTTTATAATTCTTTATAATACTTTAACTAAAAGAAAACATTGCAACAAGAAAATTTCTATTTCAAGTGTAGTAGGTATTCTAGAATCCAGCCCATGTAGCTTACACTATACAACGTATTTATTAAAATGACACCCGAAAATTGAATGTTTATTATCCGATTGGTACCACGTTATGGTCACTTTTAAAAGTGCAATGCTAAATTTATCCATAGTATAGATCCTAAAGCATGAATATGAATGTTTTAACAAAAACATCCATTTCAAAAATAGGTAAAATCTGACTCAATTTTTGTAAAAAATCATATATATATTTGCTTCCGCGCCTGAATTTTATAATTCTTCATCATATTTTAGCTAAAAGAAAACATTGCGACAAGAAAATTGCTATTTCAAATATGGTAGGTATTCTAGAATCCAGCCCATGTAGCTTACAATATACAACGTATTCATCAAGAATATTTAAAATCTGACTTTATTTTTGTAAAAATTCATATAAATATTTGCTTCCGCGTCCGAATTTTACAATGTTTATCATATTTTAGCTAAAAGAAAACATTGCAACAAGAAAATTGCCATTTTAAGTGTAGGTGGTATTCTAGAATCCAGCCCATGTAGCTTACACTATACAACGTGTTCATTAAAATGACATCCGAAAATTGAATGTTTATTATCCGATTGGACCACGTTATGGTCACTTTAGCATGTGCAATGCTAAAATTATCCATAGTATAGATCCTAAAGCATGAATATGAATGTTTTAACAAAAATATCCATATCAAAAATAATTAAAATTTGTCTTCATTTTTGTAAAAAATCATATAAATATTTGCTTCCGCGCCCGAATTTTATAATTCTTCATCATATTTTAGCTAAAAGACAACATTGCGACAAGAAAATTGCTATTTCAACTGTGATAGATATTCTAGAATTCAGCCGATCTAGCTTAAAATATACAACATATTTATCAAGAATAGGTAAACTCTGACTGTATTTTTGTAAAAAATCATAAATATTTGCTTCCGCGCCCGAATTTTATAATTTTTTACCATATTTTAGCTAAAAGAAAACATTGCAACAAGAAAATTGCTATTTAAAGTGTGGTAGGTATTCTAGAATCTAGCCCATGTAGATTACAATATACAACGTATTCAAAAAAAAAGGTAAAATCTGACTTTATTTTTGAAAAAAATCATACAAATATTTGCTTTCGCACCCAAATTTTATAATATTTCATCATATTTTCGCTAAAAGAAAACATTGCAAGAAGAAAATTGCTTTTTCAAGTGTAGTAGGTATTCTAGAACCCAGCCCATGTAGCTTACAATATACAACGTATTTATCAAGAATAGGTAAACTCTGTCTTTATATTTGTAAAAAATCATATAAATATCTGTTTCCGCGTCCGAATTTTATAATTCTTTATCATACTTTAGCTAAAAGAGAACATTGCTACAAGAAAATTGCTATTTCAAGTGTGGTAGGTATTCTAGAATCCAGCCCATGTAACTTACACTATACAACGTATTCATTAAAATGACACCAAAAAATTGAATGTTTATTATCCGATTGGTATCACATTATGGTCACTTTTGCATGTGCAATGCTAAAATTATCCATAGTATAGATCCTAAAGCATGAATATGAATGTTTTAACAAAATATCCATTTCAAGAACAGATGAAATCTGACTTAATTTTTGTAAAAAATCATATAAATATTTGCTTCCGCGCCCGAATTTTAAAATTCTTTATCATATTTTAGCTAAAAGAAAACATTGCGACAAGAAAATTGCTATTTCAAGTGTGGTGGGTATTCTAGAATCCAGCATATGTAGCTTACAATACACAACGTATTCATCAAGAATAGGTAAAATCTGACTTTATTTTTGTAAAAAATCATATAAATATCTGCTTCCCCGCCCGAATTTTATAATTCTTTATCATATTTTAGCTAAAAGAAAACATTGCAACAAGAAAATTGCTATTTCAAGTGTGGTAGGTATTCTAGAATCTAGCCCATGTAGCTTACACTATACAACGTATTCATCAAGAATAGGTAAAATCTGACTTTATTTTTGTAAAAAATCATATGGATATCTGCTTCCGCGCCCGAATTTTATAATTCTTTATCTTATTTTAGCTAAAAGAAAACATTGCAACAAGAAAATTGCTATTTCAAGTGTGGTAAGTATTCTAGAATCCAGCCCATGTAGCTTCCAGTATACAACGTATTCATTAAAATGACACCCGAAAATTGAATGTTTATTATCCGATTGGTACCACGTTATGGTCACTTTTGCATGTGCAATGCTAAAATTATCCATAGTATAGATCCTAAAGCATGAATATGAATGTTTTAACAAAATATCCATTTCAAGAACAGGTGAAATCTGACTTAATTTTTGAAAAAAATCATATAAATATTTGCTTCCGCGCCCGAATTTTATAATTCTTTATCAAATTTTAGCTAAAAGAAAACATTGCGACAAGAAAATTGCTATTTCAAGTGTGGTGGGTATTCTAGAATCCAGCCCATGTAGCTTACAATATACAACGTATTTTTCAGGAATAGGTAAACTCAAACTGCATATTTGTAAAAAATCGGCTAAAATGTAGTACAGGTGCCCCAGATAGAGATGCTGTGCGCATGCGTCGGAACGGCAGAAAACCAAAGGTTCTCAAACAAATATGTGACGCAAGCTTGTGTTACTGATATTTTATGAAACTATAGTTTATTATTGTTTATTTTGTTTATAATACAGAGGATAGACTTCTCAATTTTTTCGCTGCCTGTTGTTCTTTATTTCAACTATAAATTAGTTAGGGTGTCCTTCATATCAACTGTAAATTACACCCATTCAGGTTAAGGTTAGGTTAGGTTTGGTTATTACACCCATTCAGGTTTAGGTTAGGTTAGGTTTAGGTTAGGTTAGGTTTATGTTAGGTTTGGTTATTACACCCATTCAGGTTCAGGTTAGGTTAGGTTTAGGTTTTGTCAGGTTTGGTTATTACACCCATACAGGTTTAGGTTAGGTTAGGTTTAGGTTAGGTTTGGTTATAACATCCATTCAGGTTTAGGTTAGGTTAGGTTTGGTTATTACACCCATTCAGGTATTGGTTAGGTAGGTTAGGTTTAGGTTAGGTTAGGTTTGGTTATTACATCCATTCAGGTTTAGGTTAGGTTAGGTTTAGGTTAGGTTTAGTTATTACACCCATTCAGGTTTAGGTTAGGTTTAGTTTTAGGTTAGGTTTGGTTATTACACCCATTCAGGTTTAGGTTAGGTTTGATTATTACATTTATTCAGGTTTAGTTTAGGTTAGGTTTAGGTTAGGTTTGGTTATTACACCCATTCAGGTTTAGGTTAGGTTTGGTTTGGTTATTACACCCATTCAGGTTTAGGTTAGGTAGGTTAGGTTTAGGTTAGGATAGGTTTGGTTATTACACCTATTCAGGTTTAGGTTAGGTAGGTTAGTTTTGGTTAGGTTAGGTTTGGTTATTACACCCATTCAGGGTTAGGTTTATAATAAAACTATAGTGCAGTTTATTACATTTTATTTAGATTTTAATGACCATAATTTCCATAATATTATATCACAAATGGAGCTCGAGGTGTTTTCTGTCCAACAGCTATCTGTTACAAAATAAATGCATGAAATATACATATACAGTCAGATATACGAACATTTATATTTACCTAGTTAAAGTTCCTATCGCACTTTTGCGTCTTGAGTATTTCTTCCCGTAGTCCGGTCCGCTGCATTTAATTTCTACCGCATTATTTCCGAAATCTGTCTGTTACAATAAATTTACATTAATTTTTGGTCTTTTTACGGCTAACAAAGCGTGCAGTTTTACTAAGGAGGTTATTATACTTACTTAGTCGCTGGTGGACGGCGGATGGATTTTTGGTATCGCCGCGAAAAAATCATTTTCTAAATTATTTTGATGTGACCGATGCCACATATATTCAAACAAATAGCTGTCGAAGGCGTCCTTGCAATGATTCCGATGCATGGATCTTTTAATTCCCGCACATGTGCTTTCAATACTATTTGTGTGGGCGCCGGTCGTTGGATTTTTAAATTGAATTGAATGGTTGACTGTCAGGTGTACAAAACCTTCACCTAAACAATCGTATGCCCTCCAACAGTCACTGATTATTGTACTTCCTGGTTCGATGTTGGTTTTTATTATGTTTAGAAGAACAGTTTTACTTCTTTCATTAACAACACTCATGAAGCATTTGTTCGTACCCCGTTCAATTCCACCAAATACCCATTTCCCATCCACACGTTTCCCACGATTATACTTTCTTATAATATAATACAAATATTTAATGTTCACTTCTTTTCCAGTTATCAACTAAAATTAATAAATTTTTTAAAATTATCATATTTTCAAGGTTAAACCTTTCAAATTAATATAAACTTATAATATTTTTTTATTCAACATCAAAAAAGTACTATATCTTCCATTTCGTAAAATTTCAAGGTCATACTTTCCAAAATGCTTAGAAATGGCCATTGTTTTGTTGCTGCTGTTCTCGCAAAATAGCCTCTCAATAGCCTCCTAGTGGCAACATTCCAAACTACATAAGACACCTATGCTACACTTTTACCAAAAAATCATATAAATATTTGCTTCCGCGCCCAAATTTTATAATTCTTTATCATATTTTAGCTAAAAGAAAACATTGCAACAAGAAAATTGTTATTTCAAGTGTAGTAGGTATTCTAGAATCCAGCCCATGTAGCTTACAATATACAACGATTTCATCAAGAAAAGGTAAAATCTGAATTTATTTTTGTAAAAAATCATATAATTATTTGCTTCCGCGCCCGTACTTTATAATTCTTCATAATATTTTAGCTAAAAGAAAACATTGCATCAAGAAAGTTGCTATTTCAAGTGTGGTAGATATCCTAGAATCCAGCCCATGTAGTTTACAATATACAACGTATTTATTATAATGACACCCGAAAATTGAATGTTTATTACCTGAATGTTACTACGTTATGGTCACTTGTATGTCCAATGCTAAAATTATCCATAATATAGATCCTAAAGCACGAATATGAATGTTTTAACAAAAATATTCATTTCAAGAATAGGTAAAATCTGACTTCATTTTTGTAAAAAATCATATAAATATTTGCTTACGCGCCCGAATTTTATAATTTTTCATCCTATTTTAGATAAAAGAAAACATTGCAACAAGAAAATTGCTATTTCAAGTGTGGTAGGTATTCTAGAATCCAGCCCGTGTAGCTTACAATATGCAACATATTCATTAAAATGACACCCGAAAATTAAATGTTTATTATCCAAATGGTACCTCGTTATGGTCACTTTTGCATGTGCAATGCTAAAATTATCCATAGTATAGATCCTAAAGCATGCATATGAATGTTTTAACAAAAATATCCATTTCAAGAATAGGTCAAATCTGACTTTATTTTTGTCATATAAATATTTGCTTCCGCGCCTAAATTTTATAATTCTTCATCATATTTCAGCTAAAAGAAAACATTGCGACAATAAAATTGCTATTTCAAGTTTAGTAGGTATTCTAGAATCCAGCTCATTTAGCTTATAATATACAACGTATTCATTAAGAATAGGTCAAAGCTGACTTTATTTTTGTAAAAAATCATATAAATATTTGCTTCCGCGCCCATATTTTATAATTCTTCATTATATTTTAGCTAAACGAAAACATTGCATCAAGAAAACTGCTATTTCAAGGGTGGTAGATATTCTAGAATCCAGCCCATGTAGCTTACAATGTACAACGTATTTATCAAGAATAGGTAAACTCTGACTCTATTTTTGTAAAAAATCATATAAATATTTGCTTCCGCGCCCGAATTTTATAATTTTTGATCATTTTTTAGCTAAAAGAAAACATTGCAACAAGAAAATTTCTATTTCAAGTGTGGTAGGTATTCTAGAATCTAGCCCATGTAGTTTACAATATCTCATGTATTCATCAAGAATAGGTAAAATCTGACTTTATTTTTGTAGAAAATTATATAAATATTTACTTCCGCACTCGAATTTTATAATTCTTCATTATATTTTTGCTAAAAGAAAACATTGCAACAAGAAAATTGCTATTTCAAGTGTGGTAGGTATTCTAGAATCTAGCCCACGTAGCTTACAATATACCATGTATTCATCAAGAATAGGTAAAATCTGACTTTATTTTTGTAGAAAATTATATAAATATTTACTTCCGCACCCGAATTTTATAATTCTTCATTATATTTTAGCTAAAAGAAAACATTGCAACAAGAAAATTGCTTTTTCAAGTGTGGTAGGTATTCTAGAATTCAGCCCATGTAGCTTACAATATACAACTTATTCATCAAGAATAGGTAAAATCTGACTT
>JAQOWZ010000395.1:0-46731 GCA_035578165.1 Stenolophus ochropezus | reverse complement strand
ACGCGCTATCTCAGAGTTTGATGAATACGTAGTATATTGTAAGCTACATGGGCTGGATTCTAGAATACCTAACACACTTGAAATAGCAATTTTCTTGTTGCAATGTTTTCTTTTAGCTAAAATATGATGAAAAATCATAAAATTCGGGCTCGGAAGCAAATATTTATATGATTTTTTACAAAAATAAAGTCAGATTTTACATATTTTTGAAATGGATAATTTTGTTAAATCGTTCATAAACATGATTTTGGACCTATACTATGGATTAAATATGATGAATAATTATAAAATTCGAGCGCGGGAGCAAATATTTATATAATTTTTTACAAAAATAAAGTCAGATTTTACCTATTTTTCATGAATACGTTGTATATTGTAAGCTTCATTGGCTGGATTCTAGAATACCTACCACACTTGAAATAGCAATTTTCTTGTTGCAATGTTTTCTTTTGAATAAAATATTTTTTACAAAAATAAAGTCAGAATTTTCCTATTCTTGAAATGGATATTTTTGTTAAAACATTCATAAACATGCTTTTGAACCTATATTGCGGATAAAATATGATGAAAAATTATAAAATTCGGGCGCGCAAACAAATATTTATATGATTTATTACAAAAAAAAGTCAGATTTTACCTATTTTTGATGAATACGTTGTATATTGTAAGCTACATGGGCTGGATTCTAGAATACCTAACACACTTGAAATAGCAATTTTCTTGTTGCAATGTTTTCTTTTAGCTAAAATATGATGAGAAATCATAAAATTTGGGCGCGGAAGCAAATATTTATATGATTTTTTACAAAAATAAAGTCAGATTTTACATATTTTTGAAATGGATATTTTTGTTAAAATGTTCATAAACATGCTTTTGGACCTATACTGCGGATAAAATATGATGAAAAATTATAAAATTCGGGCGCGCAAACAAATATTTATATGATTTTTTACAAAAAAAAAGTCAGATTTTTCCTATTTTTGATGAATACGTTGTATATTGTAAGCTACATGGGCTGGATTCTAGAATACCTACCACACTTGAAATAGCAATTTTCTTGTTGCAATGTTTTCTTTTAGCTAAAATATGATAAAAAATCATAAAATTCGGGCGCGGAAGCAAATATTTATATGATTTTTTACAAAAATAAAGTCAGATTTTTCGTTTTCTTGAAATGGATATTTATGTTAAAACATTCATAAACATGCTTTTGGACCTATACTGCGGATAAAATATGATGAAAAACTATAAAATTCGGGCGCGAAAACAAATATTTATATGATTTTTTACAAAAAAAAGTCAGATTTTACCTATTTTTGATGAATACGTTGTATATTGTAAGCTACATGGGCTGGATTCTAGAATACCTAACACACTTGAAATAGCAATTTTCTTGTTGCAATGTTTTCTTTTAGCTAAAATATGATGAAAAATCATAAAATTCGGGCTCGGAAGCAAATATTTATATGATTTTTTACAAAAATAAAGTCAGATTTTACATATTTTTGAAATGGATAATTTTGTTAAATCGTTCATAAACATGATTTTGGACCTATACTATGGATTAAATATGATGAATAATTATAAAATTCGAGCGCGGGAGCAAATATTTATATAATTTTTTACAAAAATAAAGTCAGATTTTACCTATTTTTCATGAATACGTTGTATATTGTAAGCTTCATTGGCTGGATTCTAGAATACCTACCACACTTGAAATAGCAATTTTCTTGTTGCAATGTTTTCTTTTGAATAAAATATTTTTTACAACAATAAAGTCAGATTTTTCCTATTCTTGAAATGGATATTTTTGTTAAAACATTCATAAACATGCTTTTGAACCTATATTGCGGATAAAATATGATGAAAAATTATAAAATAAAATGTTGCAATGTTTTCTTTTAGCTAAAATATGATGAAATATCATAAAATTCGGGCGCGGAAGCAAATATTTAAATGATTTTTTACAAAAATAAAGTCAGATTTTTCCTATTCTTGAAATGGATATTTTTGTTAAAACATTCATAAACATGGTTTTGGACTTATATTGCGGATAAAATATGATGAAAAATTATAAAATTCGGGCGCGCAAACAAATATTTATATGATTTATTACAAAAAAAAGTCAGATTTTACCTATTTTTATGAATACGTTGTATATTGTAAGCTACATGGGCTGGATTCTAGAATACCTAACACACTTGAAATAGCAATTTTCTTGTTGCAATGTTTTCTTTTAGCTAAAATATGATGAGAAATCATAAAATTCGGGCGCGGAAGCAAATATTTATATGATTTTTTACAAAAATAAAGTCTGATTTTACATATTTTTGAAATGGATATTTATGTTAAAACATTCATAAACATGGTTTTGGACCTATACTGCAGATGAAATATGATGAAAAATTATAAAATTCGGGCGCGCAAACAAATATTCATATGATTTTTTACAAAAAAAAAGTCAGATTTTACCTATTTTTGATGAATACGTTGTATATTGTAAGCTACATGGGCTGGATTCTAGAATACCTAACACACTTGAAATAGCAATTTTCTTGTTGCAATGTTTTCTTTTAAATAAAATATGATGAAAAATCATAATATTCGGGCGCGGAAGCAAATACTTATATGATTTTTTACAAAAATAAAGTCAGATTTTTCCTGTTCTTGAAATGGATATTTTTGTTAAAACATTCATAAACATGCTTTTGGACATATATTTCGGATAAAATATGATGAAAAATTATAAAATTCGGTCGCGCAAACAAATATTTATATGATTTTTTACAAAAAAAAAACAGATTTTACCTATTTTTGATGAATACGTTGTATATTGTAAGCTTCATTGGCTGGATTCTAGAATACCTACCACACTTGAAATAGCAATTTTCTTGTTGCAATGTTTTCTTTTACCTAAAATATGATGAAAAATCATAAAATTCGGGCGCGGAAGCAAATATTTATATGATTTTTTACAAAAATAAAGTCAGATTTTTCCTATTCTTGAAATGGATATTTTTGTTAAAACATTCATAAACATGCTTTTGGTCCTATATTGCGGATAAAATATGATGAAAAATTATAAAAATCGGGCGCGCAAACAAATATTTATATAATTTTTTACAAAAATAAAGTCAGATTTTACCTATTTTTCATGAATACGTTGTATATTGTAAGCTTCATTGGCTGGATTCTAGAATACCTACCACACTTGAAATAGCAATTTTCTTGTGGCAATGTTTTCTATTAGCTAAACTATGATATAAAATCATAAAATTCGGGCGCGGAAGCAAATATTTATATGATTTTTTACAAAAATAAAGTCAGATTTTTCCTATTCTTGAAATGGATATTTTTGTTAAAACATTCATAAACATGCTTTTGGACTTATATTGCGGATAAAATATGATGAAAAATTATAAAATTCGGGCGCGCAAACAAATATTTATATGATTTATTACAAAAAAAAGTCAGATTTTACCTATTTTTGATGAATACGTTGTATATTGTAAGCTACATGGGCTGGATTCTAGAATACCTAACACACTTGAAATAGCAATTTTCTTGTTGCAATGTTTTCTTTTAGCTAAAATATGATGAGAAATCATAAAATTCGGGCGCGGAAGCAAATATTTATATGATTTTTTACAAAAATAAAGTCAGATTTTTCCTGTTCTTGAAATGGATATTTTTGTTAAAACATACATAAACATGCTTTTGGGCCTATATTGCGGATAAAATATGATGAAAAATTATAAAAATCGGGCGCGCAAACAAATATTTATATAATTTTTTACAAAAATAAAGTCAGATTTTACCTATTTTTCATGAATACGTTGTATATTGTAAGCTTCATTGGCTGGATTCTAGAATACCTACCACACTTGAAATAGCAATTTTCTTGTTGCAATGTTTTCTATTAGCTAAATTATGATGAAAAATCATAAAATTCGGGCGCGGAAGTAAATATTTATATGATTTTTTACAAAAATAAAGTCAGATTTTTCCTATTCTTGAAATGGATATTTTTGTTAAAACATTCATAAACATGCTTTTGGACTTATATTGCGGATAAAATATGATAAAAAATTATAAAATTCGGGCGCGCAAACAAATATTTATATGATTTATTACAAAAAAAAGTCAGATTTTACCTATTTTTATGAATACGTTGTATATTGTAAGCTACATGGGCTGGATTCTAGAATACCTAACACACTTGAAATAGCAATTTTCTTGTTGCAATGTTTTCTTTTAGCTGAAATATGATGAGAAATCATAAAATTCGGGCGCGGAAGCAAATATTTATATGATTTTTTACAAAAATAAAGTCAGATTTTACATATTTTTGAAATGGATATTTTTGTTAAAACGTTCATAAACATGCTTTTGGACCTATACTGCGGATAAAATATGATGAAAAATTATAAAATTCGGGCGCGCAAAAAAATATTTATGATTTTTTACAAAAAAAAGTCAGATTTTAACTATTTTTGATGAATACGTTGTATATTGTAAGCTTCATTGGCTGGATTCTAGAATAACTACAACACTTGAAATAGCAATTTTTTTGTTGCAATGTTTTCTTTTACGTAAATTATGATAAAAAATCATAAAATTCGGGCGCGGAAGCAAATATTTATATAATTTTTTACAAAAATAAAGTCAGATTTTTCCTATTCTTGAAATGGATATTTTTGTTAAAACATTCATAAACATGGTTTTGGACCTATACTGCGGATAAAATATGATGAAAAATTATAAAATTCGGGCGCGCAAACAAATATTTATATGATTTTTTACAAAAAAAAAGTCAGATTTTTCCTATTTTTGATGAATACGTTGTATATTGTAAGCTACATGGGCTGGATTCTAGAATACCTAACACACTTGAAATAGCAATTTTCTTGTTGCAATGTTTTCTTTTAGCTAAAATATGATGAGGAATCATAAAATTCGGGCGCGGAAGCAAACATTTATATGATTTTTTACAAAAATAAAGTCAGATTTTACATATTTTTGAAATGTATATTTTTGTTAAAACGTTCATAAACATGCTTTTGGACCTATACTGCGGATAAAATATGATAAAAAATTATAAAATTCGGGCGCGCAAACAAATATTTATATGATTTTTTACAAAAAAAAGTCAGATTTTAACTATTTTTGATGAATACGTTGTATATTGTAAGCTTCATTGGCTGGATTCTAGAATACCTACCACACTTGAAATAGCAATTTTTTTGTTGCAATGTTTTGTTTTACGTAAATTATGATGAAAAATCATAAAATTCGGGCGCGGAAGCAAATATTTATATGATTTTTTACAAAAATAAAGTCAGATTTTTCCTATTCTTGAAATGGATATTTTTGTTAAAACATTCATAAACATGCTTTTGGACCTATATTGCGGATAAAATAAGATGAAAAATTGTAAAATTCAGGCGCGCAAACAAATATTTATATGATTTTTTACAAAAAAAAGTCAGATTTTACCTATTTTTGATGAATACGTTGTATATTGTAAGCTACATGGGCTGGATTCTAGAATACCTAACACACTTGAAATAGCAATTTTCTTGTTGCAATGCTTTCTTTTAGCTAAAATATGATGAGAAATCATAAAATTCGGGCGCGGAAGCAAACATTTATATGATTTTTTACAAAAATAAAGTCAGATTTTACATATTTTTGAAATGTATATTTTTGTTAAAACGTTCATAAACATGCTTTTGGACCTATACTGCGGATAAATATGATGAAAAATTATAAAATTCGGGCGCGCAAACAAATATTTTTATGATTTTTTACAAAAAAAAGTCAGATTTTAACTATATTTGATGAATACGTTGTATATTGTAAGCTTCATTGGCTGGATTCTAGAATACCTACCACACTTGAAATAGCAATTTTCTTGTTGCAATGTTTTGTTTTACCTAAAATATGATGAAAAATCATAAAATTCGGGCGCGGAAGCAAATATTTATATGATTTTTTACAAAAATAAAGTCAGATTTTTCCTATTCTTGAAATGGATATTTTTGTTAAAACATTCATAAACATGCTTTTGGACCTATATTGCGGATAAAATATGATGAAAAATTATAAAATTCGGGCGCGAAAACAAATATTTATATGATTTTTTACAAATAAAAAGTCAGATTTTACCTATTTTTGATGAATACGTTGTATATTGTAAGCTACATGGGCTGGATTCTAGAATACCTAACACACTTGAAATAGCAATTTTCTTGTTGCAATGTTTTCTTTTAGCTAAAATATGATGAGAAATCATAAAATTCGGGCGCGGAAGCAAATATTTATATGATTTTTTACAAAAATAAAGTCAGATTTTTCCTATTCTTGAAATGGATATTTTTGTTAAAACAGTCATAAACATGCTTTTGGACCTATACTGCGGATAAAATATGATGAAAAATTATAAAATTCGGGCGCGCAAACAAATATTTATATGATTTTTTACAAAAAAAAAGTCAGATTTTTCCTATTTTTGATGAATACGTTGTATATTGTAAGCTACATGGGCTGGATTCTAGAATACCTACCACACTTGAAATAGCAATTTTCTTGTTGCAATGTTTTCTTTTAGCTAAAATATGATGAAAAATCATAAAATTCGGGCGCGGAAGCAAATATTTATATGATTTTTTACAAAAATAAAGTCAGATTTTTCCCATTCTTGAAGTGGATATTTATGTTAAAACATTCATAAACATGCTTTTGGACCTATACTGCGGATAAAATATGATGAAAAATTATAAAATTCGGGCGCGCAAACAAATATTTATATGATTTTTTACAAAAATAAGTCAGATTTTACCTATTTTTGATGAATACGTTGTATATTGTAAGCTACATGGGCTGGATTCTAGAATACCTAACACACTTGAAATAGCAATTTTCTTGTTCCAATGTTTTCTTTTAGCTAAAATATGATGAAAAATCATAAAATTCGGGCTCGGAAGCAAATATTTATATGATATTTTACAAAAATAAAGTAAGATTTTACATATTTTTGAAATGGATATTTTTGTTAAAACGTTCATAAACATGATTTTGGACCTATACTATGGATAAAATATGATGAAAAATTATAAAATTCGAGCGCGGAAGCAAATATTTAAATAATTTTTTACAAAAATAAAGTCAGATTTTACCTATTTTTGATGAATACGTTGTATATTGTAAGCTACATGGGCTGGATTCTAGAATACCTACCACACTTGAAATAGCAATTTTCTTGTTGCAATGTTTTCTTTTACCTAAAATATGATGAAAAATCATAAAATTCGGGCGCGGAAGCAAATATTTATATGATTTTTTACAAATATAAAGTCAGATATTTCCTATTCTTGAAATGGATATTTTTGTTAAAACATTCATAAACATGCTTTTGGACCTATATTGCTGATAAAATATGATGGAAGATTATAAAATTCGGGCGCGCAAACAAATATTTATATGATTTTTTACAAAAAAAAAGTCAGATTTTACCTATTTTTGATGAATACGTTGTATATTGTAAGCTACATGGGCTGGATTGTAGAATACCTAACACACTTGAAATAGCAATTTTCTTGTTGCAATGTTTTCTTTTAGCTAAAATATGATGAGAAATCATAAAATTCGGGCCCGGAAACAAATATTTAAATAATTTTTTACAAAAATAAAGTCAGATTTTACATATTTTTGAAATGGATATTTTTGTTAAAACGTTCATAAACATGCTTTTGGACCTATACTGCGAATAAAATATCATGAAAAATTATAAAATTCGGGCGCGCAAACAAATATTTATATGATTTTTTACAATAAAAAATTCAGATTTTTCCTATTTTTGATGAATACGTTGTATATTGTAAGCTACTTGGCTGGATTCTAGAATACCTACCACACTTGAAATAGCAATTTTCTTGTTGCAATGTTTTCTTTTAGCTAAAATATGATAAAAAATCATAAAATTCGGGCGCGGAAGCAAATATTAATATGATTTTTTACAAAAATAAAGTCAGATTTTCCCTATTTTTGAAATGGATATTTTTGTTAAAACGTTCATAAACATGCTTTTGGACCTATACTGGGGATAAAATATGATGAAAAATTATAAAATTCGGGCGCGCAAACAAATATTTATATGATTTTTTACAAAAAAAAAGTCAAATTTTTCCTATTTTTGAACTCTGAGATAGCGCGTTGTAAGCTACATGGGCTGGATTCTAGAATACCTACCACACTTGAAATAGCAATTTTCTTGTTGCAATGTTTTCTTTTAGCTAAAATATGATAAAAAATCATAAAATTCGGGCGCGGAAGCAAATATTTATATGATTTTTTACAAAAATAAAGTCAGATTTTTCCTATTCTTGAAATGGATATTTTTGTTAAAACATTCATAAACATGCTTTTGGACCTATATTGCGGATAAAATATGATGAAAAATTATAAAATTCGGGCGCGCAAACAAATATTTATATGATTTATTACAAAAAAAAGTCAGATTTTACCTATTTTTGATGAATACGTTGTATATTGTAAGCTACATGGGCTGGATTCTAGAATACCTAACACACTTGAAATAGCAATTTTCTTGTTGCAATGTTTTCTTTTAGCTAAATTATGATGAGAAATCATAAAATTCGGGCGCGGAAGCAAATATTTATATGATTTTTTACAAAAATAAAGTCAGATTTTACATATTTTTGAAATGGATATTTTTGTTAAAATGTTCATAAACATGCTTTTGGACCTATACTGCGGATAAAATATGATGAAAAATTATAAAATTCGGGCGCGCAAACAAATATTTATATCATTTTTTACAAAAAAAAGTCAGATTTTTCCTATTTTTGATGAATACGTTGTATATTGTAAGCTACATGGGCTGGATTCTAGAATACCTACCACACTTGAAATAGCAATTTTCTTGTTGCAATGTTTTCTTTTAGCTAAAATATGATGAAATATCATAAAATTCGGGCGCGGAAGCAAATATTTAAATGATTTTTTACAAAAATAAAGACAGATTTTTCCTATTCTTGAAATGGATTTTTATGTTATAACATTCATAAACATGCTTTTGGACCTATACTGCGGATAAAATATGATGAAAAATTATAAAATTCGGGCGCGCAAACAAATATTCATATGATTTTTTACAAAAAAAAAGTCAGATTTTACCTATTTTTGATGAATACGTTGTATATTGTAAGCTACATGGGCTGGATTCTAGAATACCTAACACACTTGAAATAGCAATTTTCTTGTTGCAATGTTTTCTTTTAGCTAAAATATGATAAAAAATCATAAAATTCGGGCGCGGAAGCAAATATTTATATGATTTTTTACAAAAATAAAGTCAGATTTTTCCTATTCTTGAAATGGATATTTTTGTTAAAACATTCATAAACATGCTTTTGGACCTATATTGCGGATAAAATATGATAAAAAATTATAAAAATCGGGCGCGCAAACAAATATTTATATAATTTTTTACAAAAATAAAGTCAGATTTTACCTATTTTTCATGAATACGTTGTATATTGTAAGCTTCATTGGCTGGATTCTAGAAAACCTACCACACTTGAAATAGCAATTTTCTTGTTGCAATGTTTTCTATTAGCTAAAATATGATGAAAAATCATAAAATTCGGGCGCGGAAGCAAATATTTATATGATTTTTTACAAAAATAAAGTCAGATTTTTCCTATTCTTGAAATGGATATTTTTGTTAAAACATTCATAAACATGCTTTTGGACCTATATTGCGGATAAAATATGATGAAAAATTATAAAATTCGAGCGCGCAAACAAATATTTATATGATTTATTACAAAAAAAAGTCAGATTTTACCTATTTTTGATGAATACGTTGTATATTGTAAGCTACATGTGCTGCATTCTAGAATACCTAACACACTTGAAATAGCAATTTTCTTGTTGCAATGTTTTCTTTTAGCTAAAATATGATGAGAAATCATAAAATTCGGGCGCGGAAGCAAATATTTATATGATTTTTTACAAAAATAAAGTCAGATTTTTCCTATTCTTGAAATGGATATTTTTGTTAAAACATTCATAAACATGCTTTTGGACCTATACTGCGGATAAAATATGATAAAAAATTATAAAATTCGGGCGCGCAAACAAATATTTATATGATTTTTTACAAAAAAAAAAAGTCAGATTTTTCCTATTTTTGATGAATACGTTGTATATTGTAAGCTACATGGGCTGGATTCTAGAATACCTACCACACTTGAAATAGCAATTTTCTTGTTGCAATGTTTTCTTTTAGCTAAAATATGATGAAAAATCATAAAATTCGGGCGCGGAAGCAAATATTTATATGATTTTTTACAAAAATAAAGTCAGATTTTTCCCATTCTTGAAATGGATATTTATGTTAATACACTCATAAACATGCTTTTGGACCTATACTGCGGATAAAATATGATGAAAAATTATAAAATTCGGGCGCGCAAACAAATATTTATATGATTTTTTTACAAAAATAAGTCAGATTTTACCTATTTTTGATGAATACGTTGTATATTGTAAGCTACATGGGCTGGATTCTAGAATACCTAACACACTTGAAATAGCAATTTTCTTATTGCAATGTTTTCTTTTAGCTAAAATATGATGAAAAATCATAAAATTCGGGCTCGGAAGCAAATATTTATATGATATTTTACAAAAATAAAGTAAGATTTTACATATTTTTGAAATGGATATTTTTGTTAAAACGTTCATAAACATGATTTTGGACCTATACTATGGATAAAATATGATGAAAAATTATAAAATTCGAGCGCGGAAGCAAATATTTAAATAATTTTTTACAAAAATAAAGTCAGATTTTACATATTTTTGATGAATACGTTGTATATTGTAAGCTACATGGGCTGGATTCTAGAATACCTACCACACTTGAAATAGCAATTTTCTTGTTGCAATGTTTTCTTTTACCTAAAATATGATGAAAAATCATAAAATTCGGGCGCGGAAGCAAATATTTATATGATTTTTTACAAATATAAAGTCAGATATTTCCTATTCTTGAAATGGATATTTTTGTTAAAACATTCATAAACATGCTTTTGGACCTATATTGCTGATAAAATATGATGGAAGATTATAAAATTCGGGCGCGCAAACAAATATTTATATGATTTTTTACAAAAAAAAAAGTCAGATTTTACCTATTTTTGATGAATACGTTGTATATTGTAAGCTACATGGGCTGGATTGTAGAATACCTAACACACTTGAAATAGCAATTTTCTTGTTGCAATGTTTTCTTTTAGCTAAAATATGATGAGAAATCATAAAATTCGGGCCCGGAAGCAAATATTTAAATAATTTTTTACAAAAATAAAGTCAGATTTTACATATTTTTGAAATGGATATTTTTGTTAAAACGTTCATAAACATGCTTTTGGACCTATACTGCGAATAAAATATCATGAAAAATTATAAAATTCGGGCGCGCAAACAAATATTTATATGATTTTTTACAAAAAAAAAGTCAGATTTTTCCTATTTTTGATGAATACGTTGTATATTGTAAGCTACTTGGGCTGGATTCTAGAATACCTACCACACTTGAAATAGCAATTTTCTTGTTGCAATGTTTTCTTTTAGCTAAAATATGATAAAAAATCATAAAATTCGGGCGCGGAAGCAAATATTAATATGATTTTTTACAAAAATAAAGTCAGATTTTTCCTATTTTTGAAATGGATATTTTTGTTAAAACGTTCATAAACATGCTTTTGGACCTATACTGGGGATAAAATATGATGAAAAATTATAAAATTCGGGCGCGCAAACAAATATTTATATGATTTTTTACAAAAAAAAAGTCAAATTTTTCCTATTTTTGATGAATACGTTGTATATTGTAAGCTACATGGGCTGGATTCTAGAATACCTACCACACTTGAAATAGCAATTTTCTTGTTGCAATGTTTTCTTTTAGCTAAAATATGATAAAAAATCATAAAATTCGGGCGCGGAAGCAAATATTTATATGATTTTTTACAAAAATAAAGTCAGATTTTTCCTATTCTTGAAATGGATATTTTTGTTAAAAACATTTATAAACATGCTTTTGGACCTATATTGCGGATAAAATATGATGAAAAATTATAAAATTCGGGCGCGCAAATAAATATTTATATGATTTATTACAAAAAAAGTCAGATTTTACCTATTTTTGATGAATACGTTGTATATTGTAAGCTACATGGGCTGGATTCTAGTATACCTAACACACTTGAAATAGCAATTTTCTTGTTGCAATGTTTTCTTTTAGCTAAATTATGATGAGAAATCATAAAATTCGGGCGCGGAAGCAAATATTTATATGATTTTTTACAAAAATAAAGTCAGATTTTACATATTTTTGAAATGGATATTTTTGTTAAAATGTTCATAAACATGCTTTTGGACCTATACTGCGGATAAAATATGATGAAAAATTATAAAATTCGGGCGCGCAAACAAATATTTATATGATTTTTTACAAAAAAAAGTCAGATTTTTCCTATTTTTGATGAATACGTTGTATATTGTAAGCTACATGGGCTGGATTCTAGAATACCTACCACACTTGAAATAGCAATTTTCTTGTTGCAATGTTTTCTTTTAGCTAAAATATGATGAAATATCATAAAATTCGGGCGCGGAAGCAAATATTTAAATGATTTTTTACAAAAATAAAGACAGATTTTTCCTATTCTTGAAATGGATTTTTATGTTATAACATTCATAAACATGCTTTTGGACCTATACTGCGGATAAAATATGATGAAAAATTATAAAATTCGGGCGCGCAAACAAATATTCATATGATTTTTTACAAAAAAAAAGTCAGATTTTACCTATTTTTGATGAATACGTTGTATATTGTAAGCTACATGGGCTGGATTCTAGAATACCTAACACACTTGAAATAGCAATTTTCTTGTTGCAATGTTTTCTTTTAAATAAAATATGATGAAAAATCATAATATTCGGGCGCGGAAGCAAATATTTATATGATTTTTTACAAAAATAAAGTCAGATTTTTCCTGTTCTTGAAATGGATATTTTTGTTAAAACATTCATAAACATGCTTTTGGACATATATTTCGGATAAAATATGATGAAAAATTATAAAAATCGGGCGCGCAAACAAATATTTATATAATTTTTTACAAAAATAAAGTCAGATTTTACCTATTTTTCATGAATACGTTGTATATTGTAAGCTTCATTGGCTGGATTCTAGAAAACCTACCACACTTGAAATAGCAATTTTCTTGTTGCAATGTTTTCTATTAGCTAAAATATGATGAAAAATCATAAAATTCGGGCGCGGAAGCAAATATTTATATGATTTTTTACAAAAATAAAGTCAGATTTTTCCTATTCTTGAAATGGATATTTTTGTTAAAACATTCATAAACATGCTTTTGGACCTATATTGCGGATAAAATATGATGAAAAATTATAAAATTCGGGCGCGCAAACAAATATTTATATGATTTATTACAAAAAAAAGTCAGATTTTACCTATTTTTGATGAATACGTTGTATATTGTAAGCTACATGGGCTGGATTCTAGAATACCTAACACACTTGAAATAGCAATTGTCTTGTTGCAATGTTTTCTTTTAGCTAAAATATGATGAGAAATCATAAAATTCGGGCGCGGAAGCAAATATTTATATGATTTTTTACAAAAATAAAGTCTGATTTTACATATTTTTGAAATGGATATTTTTGTTAAAACGTTCATAATCATGCTTTTGGACCTACACTGCGGATAAAATATGATGAAAAATTATAAAATTCGGGAGCGCAAAAAAATATTTATGATTTTTTACAAAAAAAAGTCAGATTTTAACTATTTTTGATGAATACGTTGTATATTGTAAGCTTCATTGGCTGGATTCTAGAATACCTACAACACTTGAAATAGCAATTTTTTTGTTGCAATGTTTTCTTTTACGTAAATTATGATGAAAAATCATAAAATTCGGGCGCGGAAGCAAATATTTATATAATTTTTTACAAAAATAAAGTCAGATTTTTCCTATTCTTGAAATGGATATTTTTGTTAAAACATTCATAAACATGCTTTTGGACCTATATTTCGGATAAAATATGATGAAAAATTATAAAATTTGGGCGAGCAAACAAATATTTATATGATTTTTCACAAAAAAAAATCAGATTTTACCTATTTTTGATGAATACGTTGTATATTGTAAGCTACATGGGCTGGATTCTAGAATACCTAACACACTTGAAATAGCAATTTTCTTGTTGCAATGTTTTCTTTTAGCTAAAATATGATGAGAAATCATAAAATTCGGGCGCGGAAGCAAATATTTATATAATTTTTTACAAAAACAAAGTCAGATTTTACCTATTTTTGATGAATACGTTGTATATTGTAAGCTTCATTAGCTGGATTCTAGAATACCTACCACACTTGAAATGGCAATTTTCTTGTTGCAATGTTTTCTTTTACCTAAAATATGATGAAAAATCATAAAATTCGGGCGCGGAAGCAAATATTTATATGATTTTATACAAAAATAAAGTCAGATTTTTCCTATTCTTGAAATGGATATTTTTGTTAAAACATTCATAAACATGGTTTTGGACCTATACTGCGGATAAAATATGATGAAAAATTATAAAATTCGGGCGCGCAAACAAATATTTATATGATTTTTTACAAAAAAAAGTCAGATTTTCCCTATTTTTGATGAATACGTTGTATATTGTAAGCTACATGGGCTGGATTCTAGAATACCTACCACACTTGAAATAGCAATTTTCTTGTTGCAATGTTTTCTTTTAGCTAAAATATGATGAAAAATCATAAAATTCGGGCGCGGAAGCAAATATTTATATGATTTTTTACAAAAATAAAGTCAGATTTTTCCTATTCTTGAAATGGATATTTATGTTAAAACATTCATAAACATGCTTTTGGACCTATCTTGCGGATAAAATATGATGAAAAATTATAAAATTCGGGCGCGCAAACAAATATTTATATGATTTTTTACAAAAAAAAAGTCAGATTTTACCTATTTTTGATGAATACGTTGTATATTGTAAGCTACATGGGCTGGATTCTAGAATACCTAACACACATGAAATAGCAATTTTCCTGTTGCAATGTTTTCTTTTAGTTAAAATATGATGAAAAATCATAAAATTCGGGCTCGGAAGCAAATATTTATATGATTTTTTACAAAAATAAAGTCAGATTTTACCTATTCTTGAAATGGATATTTTTGTTAAAACATTGATAAACATGCTTTTGGACCTATACTGTGGATAAAATATGATGAAAAATTATAAATTTCGGGCGCGCAAACAAATATTTATATGATTTTTTACAAAAAAAAAGTCAGATTTTACCTATTTTTGATAAATACGTTGTATATTGTAAGCTACATGGGCTGGATTCTAGAATACCTACCACACTTGAAATAGCAATTTTCTTGTTGCAATGTTTTCTTTTAGCTAAAATATGATGAGAAATCATAAAATTCGGGCGCGAAAGCAAATATTTATATGATTTTTTACAAAAATAAAGTCTGATTTTACATATTTTTGAAATGGATATTTTTGTTAAAACGTTCATAAACATGCTTTTGGACCTATACTGCGGATAAAATATGATGAAAAATTATAAAATTCGGGCGCGCAAACAAATATTTATGATTTTTTACAAAAAAAAAAGTCAGATTTTAACTATTTTTGATGAATACGTTGTATATTGTAAGCTTCATTGGCTGGATTCTAGAATACCTACCACACTTGAAATAGCAATTTTTTTGTTGCAATGTTTTCTTTTACGTAAATTATGATGAAAAATCATAAAATTGGGGTGCGGAAGCAAATATTTATATGATTTTTTACGAAAATAAAGTCAGATGTTTCCTATTCTTGGAATGGAAATTTTTGTTAAAACATTCGAAAACATGCTTTTGGACCTATACTGCGGATAAAATATGATGAAAAATTATAAAATTCGGGCGCGCAAACAAATATTTATATGATTTTTTACAAAAAAAAAGTCAGATTTTTCCTATTTTTGATGAATACATTGTATATTTAAGCTACATGGGCTGGATTCTAGAATACCTACCACACTTGAAATAGCAGTTTTCTTGTTGCAATGTTTTCTTGTAGCTAAAATATGATGAAAAATCATAAAATTCGGGCGCGGAAGCAAATATTTATATGATTTTTTACAAAAATAAAGTCAGATTTTCCTATTCTTGAAATGGATATTTATGTTAAAACATGCATAAACATGCTTTTGGACCTATACTGCGGATAAAATATGATGAAAAATTATAAAGTTCGGGCGCGCAAACAAATATTAATATGATTTTTTACAAAAAAAAGTCAGATTTTACCTACTTTTGATGAATACGTTGTATATTGTAAGCTACATGGGCTGGATTCTAGAATACCTAACACACTTGAAATAGCAATTTTCTTGTTGCAATGTTTTCTTTTTGCTAAAATAGGATAAAAAATCATAAAATTCGGGCTCGGAAGCAAATATTTATATGATTTTTTACAAAAATAAAGTCAGATTTTACATATTTTTGAAATGGATATTTTTGTTAAAACGTTCATAAACATGATTTTGGACCTATACTATGGATAAAATATGATGAAAAATTATAAAATTCGAGTGCGGAAGCAAATATTTATATAATTTTTTACAAAAATAAAGGCAGATTTTACCTATTTTTGATGAATACGTTGTATATTGTAAGCTTCATTGGCTGGATTTTAGAATACCTACCACACTTGAAATAGCAATTTTCTTGTTGCAATGTTTTCTTTTAAATAAAATATGATGAAAAATCATAAAATTCGGGCGCGGAAGCAAATATTTATATGATATTTTACAAAAATAAAGTCAGATTTTTCCTATTCTTGAAATGGATATTTTTGTTAAAACATTCATAAACATGCTTTTGGACCTATATTAAGGATAAAATATGATAAAAAATTATAAAATTTGGGCGCGCAAACAAATATTTATATGATTTATTACAAAAAAAAAGTCAGATTTTACCTATTTTTGATGAATACGTTGTATATTGTAAGCTACATGGGCTGGATTCTAGAATACCTAACACACTTGAAATAGCAATTTTCTTGTTGCAATGTTTTCTTTTAGCTAAAATATGATGAGAAATCATAATATTCGGGCGCGGAAGCAAATATTTATATGATTTTTTACAAAAATAAAGTCAGATTTATCCTATTCTTGAAATGGATATTTATGTTAAAACATTCATAAACATGCTTTTGGACCTATACTGCGGATAAAATATGATGAAAAACTATAAAATTCGGGCGCGCAAACAAATATTTATATGATTTTTTACAAAAAAAAGTCAGATTTTACCTATTATTGATGAATACGTTGTATATTGTAAGCTACATGGGCTGGATTCTAGAATACCTACCACACTTGAAATAGCTATTTTTTTGTTGCAATGTTTTCTTTTACGTAAATTATGATGAAAAATCATAAAATTCGGGCGCGGAAGCAAATATTTATATGATTTTTTACAAAAATAAAGTCAGATTTTCCTATTCTTGAAATGGATATTTATGTTAAAACATGCATAAACATGCTTTTGGACCTATACTGCGGATTAAATATGATGAAAAATTATAAAATTCGGGCGCGCAAACAAATATTAATATGATTTTTTACAAACAAAAAGTCAGATTTTACCTATTTTTGATGAATACGTTGTATATTGTAAGCTACATGGGCTGGATTCTAGAATACCTAACACACTTGAAATAGAAATTTTCTTGTTGCAATGTTTTCTTTTTGCTAAAATATGATAAGAAATCATAAAATTCGGGCGCGGAAGCAAATATTTATATGATTTTTTACAAAAATAATGTCAGATTTTACATATTTTTGAAATGGATATTTTTGTTAAAACGTTCATAAACATGCTTTTGGACCTATACTGCGGATAAAATATGATGAAAAATTAAAAAATTCGGGCGCGCAAACAAATATTTATATGATTTTTTACAAAAAAAAAGTCAGATTTTAACTATTTTTGATGAATACGTTGTATATTGTAAGCTTCATTGGCTGGATTCTAGAATACCTACCACACTTGAAATAGCAATTTTTTTGTTGCAATGTTTTCTTTTACGTAAATTATGATGAAAAATCATAAAATTCGGGCGCGGAAGCAAATATTTATATGATTTTTTACAAAAATAAAGTCAGATTTTTCCTGTTCTTGAAATGGATATTTTTGTTAAAACATTTAAAAACATGCTTTTGGACCTATACTGCAGATAAAATATGATAAAAAATTATAAAATTCGGGCGCGCAAATAAATATTTATATGATTTTTAAAGAAAAAAAGTCAGATTTTCCCTATATTTGATGAATACGTTGTATATTGTAAGCTACATGGGCTGGATTCTAGAATACCTAACACACTAGAAATAGCAATTTTCTTGTTGCAATGTTTTCTTTTAGCTAAAATATGATGAAAAATCATAAAATTTGGGCGCGGAAGCAAATATTTATATGATTTTTTACAAAAATAAAGTCAGATTTTTCCTATTCTTGAAATGGATATTTATGTTAAAACATTCATAAACATGCTTTTGGACCTATACTGCGGATTAAATATGATGAAAAATTATAAAATTCGGGCGCGCAAACAAATATTTATATGATTTTTTACAAAAAAAAGTCAGATTTTATGTATTTTTGATGAATACGTTGTATATTGTAAGCTTCATTGGCTGGATTCTAGAATACCTACCACACTTGAAATAGCAATTTTCTTGTTGCAATGTTTTCTTTTACCTAAAATATGATGAAAAATCATAAAATTCGGGCGCGGAAGCAAATATTTATATGATTTTTTACAAAAATAAAGTCAGATTTTTCCTATTCTTGAAATGGATATTTATGTTAAAACATTCATAAACATGCTTTTGGACCTATACTGCGGATTAAATATGATGAAAAATTATAAAATTCGGGCGCGCAAACAAATATTTATATGATTTTTTACAAAAAAAAGTCAGATTTTACCTATTTTTGATGAATACGTTGTATATTGTAAGCTTCATTGGCTGGATTCTAGAATACCTACCACACTTGAAATAGCAATTTTCTTGTTGCAATGTTTTCTTTTACCTAAAATATGATGAAAAATCATAAAATTCGGGCGCGGAAGCAAATATTTATATGATTTTTTACAAAAATAAAGTCAGATTTTTCCTATTCTTGAAATGGATATTTTTGTTAAAACATTCATAAACATGCTTTTGGACCTATATTGCGGATAAAATATGATGAAAAATTATAAAATTCGGGCGCGCAAACAAATATTTATATGATTTTTTACAAAAAAAAAGTCAGATTTTACCTATTTTTGATGAATACGTTGTATATTGTAAGCAACATGGGCTGGAATCTAGAATACCTAACACATTTGAAATAGCAATTTTCTTGTTGCAATGTTTTCTTTTAGCTAAAATATGATAAGAAATCATGAAATTCATGCGCGGAAACAAATATTTATATGATTTTTTACAAAAAAAAAATGTCAGATTTTAACTATTTTTGATGAATACGTTGTATATTGTAAGCTTGATTGGCCGGATTCTAGAATACCTACCACACTTGAAATAGCAATTTTTTTGTTGCAATGTTTTCTTTTACGTAAATTATGATGAAAAATCATAAAATTCGGGCGCGGAAGCAAATATTTATATGATTTTTTACAAAAATAAAGTCAGATTTTAAATATTTTTGAAATGGATATTTATGTTAAAACATTCATAAACATGCTTTTGGACCTATACTGCGGATAAAATATGATGAAAAATTATAAAATTCGGGCGCGCAAACAAATATTTATATAATTTTTTACAAAAAATAAGTCAGATTTTACCTATTTTTGATGAATACGTTGTATATTGTAAGCTACGTGGGCTGGATTCTAGAATACCTAGCACACTTGAAATAGAAATTTTCTTGTTGCAATATTTTCTTTTAGCTAAAATATGATGAAAAATTATAAAATTCGGGCTCGGAAGCAAATATTTATATGATTTTTTACAAAAATAAAGTCAGATTTTACATATATTTGAAATGGATATTTTTGTTAAAACGTTCATAAACATGCTTTTGGACGTATACTGCGGATAATATATGATGGAAAATTGTAAAATTCGAGCGCGGAAGCAAATATTTATATAATTTTTTACAAAAATAAAATCAGATTTTACCTATTTTTGATAAATACGTTGTATATTGTAAGCTTCATTGGCTGGATTCTAGAATACCAACCACACTTGAAATAGCAATTTTCTTGTTGCAATGTTTTCTTTTACCTAAAATATGATGAGAAATCATAAAATTCGGGCGCGGAAGCAAATATTTATATGATTTTTTACAAAAATAAAGTCAGATTTTTCCTATTCTTGAAATGGATATTTTTGTTAAAACATTCATAAACATGCTTTTGGACCTATATTGCGGATAAAATATGATGAAAAATTATAAAATTCGGGCGCGCAAACAAATATTTATATGATTTTTTACAAAAAAAAAGTCAGATTTTACGTATTTTTGATGAATACGTTGTATATTGTAAGCTACATGGGCTGGATTCTAGAATACCTAACACACTTGAAATAGCAATTTTCTTGTTGCAATGTTTTCTTTTAGCTAAAATATGATGAGAAATCATAAAATTCGGACGCGGAAGCAAATATTTATATGATTTTTTTACAAAAATAAAGTCAGATTTTACATATTTTTGAAATGGATATTTTTGTTAAAACGTTCATAAACATGCTTTTGGACCTATACTGCGGATAAAATATGATAAAAAATTATAAAATTCGGGCGCGCAAACAAATTTTTATATGATTTTTTACAAAAAAAAGTCAGATTTTACCTATTTTTGATGAATACGTTGTATATTGTAAGCTAAATGGGCTGGATCCTAGAATACCTACCACACTTGAAATAGCAATTTTCTTGTTGCAATGTTTTCGTTTACCTAAAATATGATGAAAAACATATAATTCGGGCGCGGGAAGCAAATATTTATATGATTTTTTACAAAAATAAAGTCAGATTTTTCCTATTCTTGAAATGGATATTTTTGTTAAAACATTCATAAACATGCTTTTGGGACCTATATTGCGGATAAAATATGATGAAAAATCATAAAATTCGGGCGCGGAAGCAAATATTTATATGATTTTTTACAAAAATAAAGTCAAGTTTTTCCTATTTTTGAAATGGATATTTTTGTTAAAACATTCATAAACATGCTTTTGGACCTATACTGCGACTCTGAGATAGCGCGTTTATAAAATTTGGGCGCGCAAACAAATTTTTATATGATTTTTTACAAAAAAAAAGTCAGATTTTACCTATTTTTGATGAATACGTTGTATATTGTAAGCTACATGGGCTGGATTCTAGAATACCTAACACACTTGAAATACCAATTTTCTTGTTGCCATGTTTTCTTTTAGCTAAAATATGATAAAAAATCATAAAATTCGGGCTCGGAAGCAAATATTTATATGATTTTTTACAAAAATAAAGTCAGATTTTACATATTTTTGAAATGGATATTTTTCTTAAAACGTTCATAAACATGATTTTGGACCTATACTATGGATAAAATATAATAAAAAATTATATAATTTGAGCGCGGAAGCAAATATTTATATAATTTTTTACAAAAATAAAAGTCAGATTTTACCTATTTTTGATGAATACGTTGTATATTGTAAGCTTCATTGGCTGGATTCTAGAATACCTACCTCACTTGAAATAGCAATTTTCTTGTTGCAATGTTTTCTTTTACCTAAAATATGATGAAAAATCATAAAATTCGGGCGCGGAAGCAAATATTTATATGATTTTTTACAAAAATAATGTCAGATTTTACCTATTCTTGAAATGGATATTTTTGTTAAAATATTCATAAACATGCTTTTGGACCTATACTGCGGATTATATATGATGAAAAATCATAAATTCGGGCGCGCAAACAAATATTTATATGTTTTTTTACAAAAAAAAAACTCCGATTTTTACCTATTTTTGATGAATACGTTGTATATTGTAAGCTACATGGGCTGGATTCTAGAATACCTACTACACTTGAAATAGCAATTTTCTTGTTGCAATGTTTTCTTTTAGCTAAAATATGATGAAAAATCATAAAATTCGGGCTCGGAAGCAAATATTTATATGATTTTTTACAAAAATAATGTCAGATTTTACATATTTTTGAAATGGATATTTTTGTTAAAACGTTCATAAACATGCTTTTGGACCTATACTGCGGATAAAATATGATGAAAAATTAAAAAATTCGGGCGCGCAAAGAAAATATTTATATGATTTTTTACAAAAAAAAAAGTCAGATTTAAATAATTTTTGATGAATACGTTGTATATTGTAAGCTTCATTGGCTGGATTCTAGAATACCTACCACACTTGAAATAGCAATTTTTTTGTTGCAATGTTTTCTTTTACGTAAATTATGATGAAAAATCATAAAATTCGGGCGCGGAAGCAAATATTTATATGATTTTTTACAAAAATAAAGTCAGATTTTTCCTGTTCTTGAAATGGATATTTTTGTTAAAACATTTAAAAACATGCTTTTGGACCTATACTGCGGATAAAATATGATGAAAAATTATAAAATTCGGGCGCGCAAATAAATATTTATATGATTTTTAAAGAAAAAAAGTCAGATTTTCCCTATATTTGATGAATACGTTTTATATTGTAAGCTACATGGGCTGGATTCTAGAATACCTAACACACTAGAAATAGCAATTTTCTTGTTGCAATGTTTTCTTTTAGCTAAAATATGATGAAAAATCATAAAATTCGGGCGCGGAAGCAAATATTTATATGATTTTTTACAAAAATAAAGTCAGATTTTTCCTATTCTTGAAATGGATATTTATGTTAAAACATTCATAAACATGCTTTTGGACCTATACTGCGGATTAAATATGATGAAAAATTATAAAATTCGGGCGCGCAAACAAATATTTATATGATTTTTTACAAAAAAAAGTCAGATTTTACGTATTTTTGATGAATACGTTGTATATTGTAAGCTTCATTAGCTGGATTCTAGAATACCTACCACACTTGAAAAAGCAATTTTCTTGTTGCAATGTTTTCTTTTACCTAAAATATGATGAAAAATCATAAAATTCGGGCGCGGAAGCAAATATTTATATGATTTTTTACAAAAATAAAGTCATGTTTTTCCTTTTCTTGAAATGGATATTTTTGTTAAAACATTCATAAACATGCTTTTGGACCTATATTGCGGATAAAATATGATGAAAAATTATAAAATTCGGGCGCGCAAACAAATATTTATATGATTTTTTACAAAAAAAAGTCAGATTTTACCTATTTTTGATGAATACGTTGTATATTGTAAGCAACATGGGCTGGATTCTAGAATACCTAACACATTTGAAATAGCAATTTTCTTGTTGCAATGTTTTCTTTTAGCTAAAATATGATAAGAAATCATAAAATTCATGCGCGGAAGCAAATATTTATATGATTTTTTACAAAAAAAAGTCAGATTTTAACTATTTTTGATGAATACGTTGTATATTGTAAGCTTGATTGGCCGGATTCTAGAATACCTACCACACTTGAAATAGCAATTTTTTTGTTGCAATGTTTTCTTTTACGTAAATTATGATGAAAAATCATAAAATTCGGGCGCGGAAGCAAATATTTATATGATTTTTTACAAAAATAAAGTCAGATTTTACATATTTTTGAAATGGATATTTATGTTAAAACATTCATAAACATGCTTTTGGACCTATACTGCGGATAAAATATGATGAAAAATGATAAAATTCGGGCGCGCAAACAAATATTTATATCATTTTTTACAAAAAAAAAAGTCAGATTTTACCTATTTTTGATGAATACGTTGTATATTGTAAGCTACATGGGCTGGATTCTAGAATACCTAACACACTTGAAATAGAAATTTTCTTGTTGCAATGTTTTCTTTTAGCTAAAATATGATGAAAATTTATAAAATTCGGGCTCGGAAGCAAATATTTATATGATTTTTTTACAAAAATAAAGTCAGATTTTACATATATTTGAAATGGATATTTTTGTTAAAACGTTCATAAACATGATTTTGGACCTATACTATGGATAAAGTATGATGAAAAATTGTAAAATTCGAGCGCGGAAGCAAATATTTATATAATTTTTTACAAATATAAAGTCAGATTTTACCTATTTTTGATAAATACGTTGTATATTGTAAGCTTCATTGGCTGGATTCTAGAATACCAACCACACTTGAAATAGCAATTTTCTTGTTGCAATGTTTTCTTTTACCTAAAATATGATGAAAAATCATAAAATTCGGGCGCGGAAGCAAATATTTATATGATTTTTTACAAAAATAAAGTCAGATTTTTCCTATTCTTGAAATGGATATTTTTGTTAAAACATTCATAAACATGCTTTTGGACCTATATTGCGGATAAAATATGATGAAAAATTATAAAACTCGGGCGCGCAAACAAATATTTATATGATTTTTTACAAAAAAAGTCAGATTTTACCTATTTTTGATGAATACGTTGTATATTGTAAGCTACATGGGCTGGATTCTAGAATACCTAACGCACTTGAAATAGCAATTTTCTTGTTGAAAATGTTTTCTTTTAGCTAAAATATGATGAGAAATCATAAAATTCGGGCGCGGAAACAAATATTTATATGATTTTTTACAAAAATAAAGTCAGATTTTACATATTTTTGAAATGGATATTTTTGTTAAAACGTTCATAAACATGCTTTTGGACCTATACTGCGGATAAAATATGATGAAAAATTATAAATTTTCGGGCGCGCAAACAAATATTTATGATTTTTTACAAAAAAAAGTCAGATTTTACTTATTTTTGATGAATACGTTGTATATTGTAAGCTACATGGGCTGGATTTTAGAATACCTAACACACTTGAATAAGCAATTTTCTTGTTGCAATGTTTTCTTTTAGCTAAAGTATGATGAAAAATCATAAAATTCGAGCGCGGAAGCAAATATTTATATAATTTTTTACAAAAATAAAGTCAGATTTTACCAATTTTTGATAAATACGTTGTATATTGTAAGCTTCATTGGCTGGATTCTAGAATACCTACCACACTTGAAATAGCAATTTTCTTGTTGCAATGTTTTCTGTTACCTAAAATATGATGAAAAATCTTAAAATTCGGGCGCGGAAGCAAAAATTTATATGATTTTTTACAAAAATAAAGTCAGATTTTTCCTATTCTTGAAATGGATATTTTTGTTAAAACATTCATAAACATGCTTTTGGACCTATATTGCGGATAAAATATGATGAAAAATTATAAAATTCGGGCTCGCAAACAAATATTTATATGATTTTTTACAAAAAAAAAGTCAGATTTTACCTATTTTTGATGAATACGTTGTATATTGTAAGCTACATGGGCTGGATTTTAGAATACCTAACACACTTGAAATAGCAATTTTCTTGTTGCAATGTTTTCTTTTAGCTAAAATATGATGAAAAATCATAATATTCGGGCTCGGAAGCAAATATTTATATGATTTTTTACAAAAATAATGTCAGATTTTTCCTATTCTTGAAATGGATATTTATGTTAAAACATTCATAAATATGCTTTTGGACCTATACTGCGAATAAAATATGATGAAAAATTATAAAATTCGGGCGCGCAAACAAATATTTATATGATTTTTTACAAAAAAAAGTCAGATTTTACGTATTTTTGACGAATATGTTGTATATTGTAAGATACATGGGCTGGATTCTAGAATACCTAACACACTTGAAATGGCAATTTTCTTGTTGCAATGTTTTCTTTTAGCTAAAATTGTTAAAATTGTAAAAATCGAGTTACATGTTTTGTAAGTTGTTATTTATAGAGTGTTATGAAAATAAAAAATATATCTGTCAGTTTCATAATCTTTCTGCCTTATTTTATTAATTTTACTTTAACATGGTAGCAGAGCGTGAAGCTAGAATATAGAATACTACAAGAGTATTAAGAGAGCTACAGGAGTGTTATTAGAATTTACTACGGAGTTACATATTGTATACAATTTTTGACTACCAGTTTTATTTATTTTTTTCCAAACGTCAGTCATGAATACATCAGGTATAAAGATTGAAATTGGAAACCTTGAAGGAAGAAATTGGTCAACCTGGAAGTACAAGATATCGGCATTACTACGAGGGACTTCAGGTGCACAAGATGTAATAGAAGGTAAATTAAAGAAGCCAATTGCTGCAAATTATGACACTTCTAAAGCAGAGCAAGCAAAATATGAGAGAGAATTAAGAGAATTCGATAAGGCAGATAGTAAAGCATTACTCATACTTACAACAAATATGTCAGAAGAGACATTACAAAAGGTAATGAGGTTCTCAACTGCAAAAGAAGTATGGGACGAACTGCATAGGTTGTTCGATGGTGTATCAGAGGAGCGCAGTTATGATCTTTGTATGCAATTCTTCGGGTACAATAAAGATCAAAATGATGACATCGCAACTCACATATCAAAGTTGAAAAATATATGGTTTGAATTGAAAAATGAGCTGAGCAAAGAAGAAGAGAATGATTTACCAGATATACTACTTATCTGTAAAATACTAAATACTTTGCCAGAAGAATATTTCTCATTCAAATCGAGCTGGTTACTAATGGCGAAGAAAGATCGCACCGTAGAGAACCTTACGAGTCAACTTTGTGCTCACGAAAGAGCTTTATCAAGTAAAAATCAAGAAAATAGTGTGAAAACTCTAGCAGTAAAGACGGAGAAAAAAGTAGAAAACACAGATAAAGTTAAAAATTATAAAGATAAATATCTGAAATGCAATTATTGTGGAAAAATAGGCCACAGAGTACGGAATTGCAGAAAATGGATTTCAGATGGAAGACCACCGAAAGAAGAGACGAAAACAAATGTCAACATGAATCTAGTGTTGAGTACAGTAGATGACATGAAAGTTATCGACAAGGATCATTGGTATGTGGATAATGGTGCGACGAGCCATGTAACGAACAGAGGAGATTTATTTGAAACTTTTGAATACTTTAATGATTCGCATAAAGTTATAACAGCAAACGGTGATAGTGTTCCTGCTGTTGGTAAAGGTACCATTCGAGTTGTAGCTGCAATAAATGATCAAGAGACAATTATTACATTAAGTGATGTATGGTATGTACCCAGTATAAAGAGATATTTATTCTCTGTTTTAGCAGCACAAGATAAATTGAAGAATAGCGTTTTCGAATCCTACATAGAAACATGTTCATTAAAAGTAGATGGCAAAATAATGTAATCGAACAAAACATGGTGGACTCTACAGATTAAATATAAAATATGAGAAACCTCAGATAACAATAAACCAAATTTCAAATTCTGATTTGTTGCAATTATATCATGAACGTATGGGACATCAGAACAAAAGACATATAAAACAATTAATTGAGAGAGAACTAAACATAAAAATAGGACTAAATTCAGAATTATGTGAAGGCTGCATTTATGGCAAAGCACACAGGCTTAAATTTGGCACCAGAGAGAAAACTACTGAACCTGGACAATTAATTCACACAGACGTATGCGGTCCTTTTATGTACTCCATTAATAAATTTCGCTATTTTGTTCTGTTTAAGGATGACTACACTTGTTTTCGATACGTTTATTTTATTAGACAAAAATCAGAAGTACATAATAAATTAAGAGAGATGTTAGCTGAGAGCAGAACAATTGGACATAAAATTCGAGAAATTTTGAGCGACAATGGAGGTGAGTTTGATAATGAACAAATAAAATCCATTTTACGACAGAATGGAATCAAACAACGTCTCACCATGCCGTACACACCCGAACAAAATGGTTGTAGCGAGCGAGAAAACAGAACCATTGTAGAAGCAGCACGTGCAATGATGCATTCCCATGAAGAAATTCCACAAGGATTATGGGCGGAGATGATAAACACATCCGCTTACATTTTGAACCGCACGGGTACTTCAAGAGTGTCAGGTAAAACACCATATGAATTATGGTTTGGAAAGAAGCCCAGACTAACACACCTTAGAATAATTGGAAGCGTCTGTTATGCCCATATAACAAAACAAAACAGAAAGAAATTCGACAGAAAAGCTGAAAAAGGCATTTTAATCGGGTACGATGAAGACAATGGGTACAGAATTTGGTGTAAAGAAAGACACAAGTTGATTAGATCAAGGGATGTAATCTTCAAAGAAATGCCACTTCAAATAAAGAAGAACCAAGAAGAGTTACCTGTCTCTGAAACCACTGAGTCACAAGTTTCAAAACTTATTCCACAAAAGTATGAAGACAGTCAATCCATTGAATCAGAGGTGGAAGATGACGAAGAAGAAGAAACTAAAATTGATAATTCTTCAAATGGATTCAATGACCTTGTAATGGCAATGATGGAAGCAACATGTCACCCAGAACCATCCTGTTATCAAGAAGCCATACAGAGTAGTCAAAAAGATGAATGGTTGAAAGCCATGAAGAATGAAATAGAATCGTTGAAGGAGAATCAAACTTGGGAATTGGTAGACTTGCCAGAAAATAGAAAAGCTTTACCGTGCAAATGGGTTTATAAAATAAAAACTCATCCTGATGGCACTATAGATAAGTATAAAGCTAGATTAGTCATTAAAGGCTATTCACAGAAAAAAGGCATAGACTACGACAAAACATTTAGCCCGGTTGCAAAAATGAATACTATTAGAGGATTGATAAGTGTAGCAGCAAATGAAAGGTTATCATTGACTCAATTTGATGTAGCTACAGCATTTTTTAAATGGATCACTGAATGAAGAAATATTCATGAAACAACCAGAGGGTTTCAATAATGCGACAAAGAAAGTTTGCAAACTTAAGAAAAGTTTGTACGGTTTGAAGCAAGCTCCCAGATGTTGGAATGCTTGCATTCATGATTTCCTAATGCAAGTAGGATTTAAGCAAAGTGAAGCAGATCCGTGTCTGTACATAAGAAACAAGAATAACAGAAAGCTAATATTAGCACTCTACGTTGATGACGGATTACTTGCTTCATCTGATAAAAGAGAATCAGAACAGTTTTTACAAGAACTTAGAAGAAAATTTAAAATTATAGAAAAATCAGCGTCATATTTCCTGGGTTTGGAGTTAGAAAGCAGAAAAGATGGATCAATAGAAGTTAATCAGAAGGCATACACGAAAAGAATTTTAGAGAGATTTGGCATGAGTTGTTCTAAACCAGTTGCAACACCTATCTTAAAGGAAGGTACTGAAAATAATGAAGAAGAGAAGATAAATCTTTTTCCATACCGACAAGCCGTAGGGTCTTTGGCTTATTTAATGGTAGGTACAAGACCAGATCTAGCCTATTCAATCAGTGTTGTATCAAGAAATCTAGAAAATCCAACTCGACAAGATATTATAAAAGTAAAAAGAATATTTAGATACTTAAATGGAACTCGGAAAAAAGGATTACTTTACAAGAAAGACTTTGACAAAGACTTAATTTGCTACAGTGACGCAGATCATGGCGGTGACATGTAGGGCGTTCTACTACAGGCATACTGTGCATGTACGCAGGCGGAACTATTGCTTGGAAGAGTCAGAGGCAGTGCTCAGTAGCAATATCTACAACTGAGGTAGAGATTGTAGCGGCAAGTGAAGCTGCTAGGGAAATGATTTGGCTAACTAGACTACTTAAAGAAATGGCAAATTTAGAGAAACTTCCGGTTCTCTACATAGACAATGAATCTACAATAAAATTAGGCCACAACCCTCTATACGAATACCACAATAGAACTAAACACATAAGAATACGTTCATTTTTTGTTAGAGAGTTGGTAAATGAAAACAGTATTAAAATTAATAAAGTTAGTTCTGAGTTTCAGCTTGCAGATATAATGACAAAACCTTTATATAGGCCAAGATTGGAAATGCTTTGTCAGAGAATGAGTCTGACTTAGAAGTAGCTGTCAACCATCTGTCAACAGTCAACTTACAAAAAGAGAAGATGTTAAAATTGTAAAAATCGAGTTACATGTTTTGTAAGTTGTTATTTATAGAGTGTTATGAAAATAAAAAATATATCTGTCAGTTTCATAATCTTTCTGCCTTATTTTATTAATTTTACTTTAACAAAAATATGATGAAAAATCATAAAATTCGGGCTCGGAAGCAAATATTTATATGATTTTTACAAAAATAAAGTCAGATTTCACATATTTTTGACGAATACGTTGTATATTCTAAGCTACATGGGCTGGATTCTAGAATACCTAACACACTTGAAATAGCAATTTTCTTGTTGCAATGTTTTCTTTTAGCTAAAATATGATGAAAAATCATAAAATTCGGGCTCGGAAGCAAATATTTATATGTTTTTTTACAAAAAAAAAGTCAGATTTTACCTATTTTTGATGAATACGTTGTATATTGTAAGCTTCATTGGCTGGATTCTATAATACCTACCACACTTGAAATAGCAATTTTCTTGTTGCAATGTTTTCTTTTACCTAAAATATTATGAAAAATCATAAAATTCGGGCGCGGAAGCAAATATTTATATGATTTTTTAGAAAAATAAAGTCAGATTTTTCCTATTCTTGAAATGGATATTTTTGTTAAAACATTCATAAACATGCTTTTGGACCTATATTGCGGATAAAATATGATGAAAAATTATAAAATTCGGGCGCGCAAACAATTATTTATATGATTTTTTACAAAAAAAAAGTCAGATTTTACCTATTTTTAATGAATACGTTGTATATTGTAAGCTACATGGGCTGGATTCTAGAATACCTACTACACTTGAAATAGCAATTTTCTTGTTGCAATGTTTTCTTTTAGCTAAAATATGATGAAAAATCATAAAATTCGGGCTCGGAAGCAAATATTTATATGATTTTTTACAAAAATAAAGTCAGAATTTTCCTATTCTTGAAATGGATATTTATGTTAAAACATTCATAAACATGCTTTTGGACCTATACTGCGGATTAAATATGATGAAAAATTATAAAATTCGGGCGCGCAAACAAATATTTATATGATTTTTTACAAAAAAAGTCAGATTTTACGTATTTTTGATGAATACGTTGTATATTGTAAGCTTCATTGGCTGGATTCTAGAATACTTACCACACTTGAAATAGCAATTTTCTTGTTGCAACGTTTTCTTTTACCTAAAATATGTTGAAAAATCATAAAATACGGGCGCGGAAGCAAATATTTATATGATTTTTTACAAAAATAAAGTCAGATTTTTCCTATTCTTGAAATGGATATTTTTGTTAAAACATTCATAAACATGCTTTTGGACCTATATTGCGGATAAAATATAATGAAAAATTATAAAATTCGGGCGCGCAAACAATTATTTATATGATTTTTTACAAAAAAAAAGTCAGATTTTACCTATTTTTAATGAATACGTTGTATATTGTAAGCTACATGGGCTGGATTCTAGAATACCTAACACACTTGAAATAGCAATTTTTTTATTGCAATGTTTTCTTTTACGTAAATTATGATGAAAAATCATAAAATTCGGGCGCGGAAGCAAATATTTATATGATTTTTTACAAAAATAAAGTCAGATTTTTCCTGTTCTTGAAATGGATATATTTGTTAAAACATTTAAAAACATGCTTTTGGACCTATAATGCGGATAAAATATGATGAAAAATTATAAAATTCGGGCGCGCAAATAAATATTTATATTATTTTTAAAGAAAAAAAGTCAGATTTTCCTTATATTTGATGAATACGTTGTATATTGTAAGCTACATGGGCTGGATTCTAGAATACCTAACACACTAGAAATAGCAATTTTCTTGTTGCAATGTTTTCTTTTAGCTAAAATATGATGAAAAATCATAAAATTCGGGCGCGGAAGCAAATATTTATATGATTTTTTACAAAAATAAAGTCAGATTTTTCCTATTCTTGAAATATTTATATGATTTTTTACAAAAAAAAAGTCAGATTTTACCTATTTTTGATAAATACGTTGTATATTGTAAGCAACATGGGCTGGATTCTAGAATACCTAACACATTTGAAATAGCAATTTTCTTGTTGCAATGTTTTCTTTTAGCTAAAATATGATAAGAAATCATAAAATTCATGCGCGGAAGCAAATATTTATATGATTTTTTACAAAAAAAAAGTCAGATTTTAACTATTTTTGATGAATACGTTGTATATTGTAAGCTTGATTGGCCGGATTCTAGAATACCTACCACACTTGAAATAGCAATTTTTTTGTTGCAATGTTTTATTTTACGTAAATTATGATGAAAAATCATAAAATTTGGGTGCGGAAGCAAATATTTATATGATTTTTTACAAAAATAAAGTCAGATTTTACATATTTTTGAAATGGATATTTATGTTAAAACATTCATAAACATGCTTTTGGACCTATACTGCGGATAAAATATGATGAAAAATGATAAAATTCGTGTTTGCAAACAAATATTGATATGATTTTTTACAAAAAAAAAAGTCAGATTTTACCTATTTTTGATGAATACGTTGTATATTGTAAGCTACATGGGCTGGATTCTAGAATACCTAACACACTTGAAATAGAAATTTTCTTGTTGCAATGTTTTCTTTTAGCTAAAATATGATGAAAAATTATAAAATTCGGGCCCGGAAGCAAATATTTATATGATTTTTTACAAAAATAAAGTCAGATTTTACATATATTTGAAATGGATATTTTTGTTAAAACGTTCATAAACATGATTTTGGACCTATACTATGGATAAAATATGATGAAAAATTGTAAAATTCGAGCGCGGAAGCAAATATTTATATAATTTTTTACAAAAATAAAGTCAGATTTTACCTATTTTTGATAAATACGATGTATATTGTAAGCTTCATTGGCTGGATTCTAGAATACCAACCACACTTGAAATAGCAATTTTCTTGTTGCAATGTTTTCTTTTACCTAAAATATGATGAAAAATCATAAAATTCGGGCGCGGAAGCAAATATTTATATGATTTTTTACAAAAATAAAGTCAGATTTTTCCTATTCTTGAAATGGATATTTTTGTTAAAACATTCATAAACATGCTTTTGGACCTATATTGCGGATAAAATATGATGAAAAATTATAAAATTCGGGTGCGCAAACAAATATTTATATGATTTTTTACAAAAAAAAGTCATATTTTACCTATTTTTGATGAATACGTTGTATATTGTAAGCTTCATTGGCTGGATTCTAGAATACCTACCACACTTGAAATAGCAATTTTCTTGTTGCAATGTTTTCTTTTACCTAAAATATGATGAAAAATCATAAAATTCGGGCGCGGAAGCAAATATTTATATGATTTTTTACAAAAATAAAGTCAGATTTTTCCTATTCTTGAAATGGATATTTTTGTTAAAACATTCATACACATGCTTTTGGACCTATATTGCGGATAAAATATGATGAAAAATTATAAAATTCGGGCGCGCAAACAAATATTTATATGATTTTTTACAAAAAAAAGTCAGATTTTACCTATTTTTGATGAATACGTTGTATATTGTAAGCAACATGGGCTGGATTCTAGAATACCTAACACATTTGAAATAGCAATTTTCTTGTTGCAATGTTTTCTTTTAGCTAAAATATGATAAGAAATCATAAAATTCATGCGCGGAAGCAAATATTTATATGATTTTTTACAAAAAAAAAGTCAGATTTTAACTATTTTTGATGAATACGTTGTATATTGTAAGCTTGATTGGCCGGATTCTAGAATACCTACCACACTTGAAATAGCAATTTTTTTGTTGCAATGTTTTCTTTTACGTAAATTATGATGAAAAATCATAAAATTCGGGCGCGGAAGCAAATATTTATATGATTTTTTACAAAAATAAAGTAAGATTTTTCCTATTCTTGAAATGGATATTTTTGTTAAAACATTCATACACATGCTTTTGTACCTATATTGCGGATAAAATATGATGAAAAATTATAAAATTCGGGCGCGCAAACAAATATTTATATGATTTTTTACAAAAAAAAAGTCAGATTTTACCTATTTTTGATGAATACGTTGTATATTGTAAGCAACATGGGCTGGATTCTAGAATACCTAACACATTTGAAATAGCAATTTTCTTGTTGCAATGTTATCTTTTAGCTAAAATATGATAAGAAATCATAAAATTCATGCGCGGAAGCAAATATTTATATGATTTTTTACAAAAAAAAAGTCAGATTTTAACTATTTTTGATGAATACGTTGTATATTGTAAGCTTGATTGGCCGGATTCTAGAATACCTACCACACTTGAAATAGCAATTTTTTTGTTGCAATGTTTTCTTTTACGTAAATTATGATGAGAAATCATAAAATTCGGGCGCGGAAGCAAATATTTATATGATTTTTTACAAAAATAAAGTCAGATTTTACATATTTTTGAAATGGATATTTATGTTAAAACATTCATAAACATGCTTTTGGACCTATACTGCGGATAAAATATGATGAAAAATGATAAAATTCGGGATCGCAAACAAATATTTATATGATTTTTTACAAAAAAAAAAGTCAGATTTTACCTATTTTTGATGAATACGTTGTATATTGTAAGCTACATGGGCTGGATTCTAGAATACCTAACACACTTGAAATAGAAATTTTCTTGTTGCAATGTTTTCTTTTAGCTAAAATATGATGAAAAATTATAAAATTCGGGCTCGGAAGCAAATATTTATATGATTTTTTACAAAAATAAAGTCAGATTTTACATATATTTGAAATGGATATTTTTGTTAAAACGTTCATAAACATGATTTTGGACCTATACTATGGATAAAATATGATGAAAAATTGTAAAATTCGAGCGCGGAAGCAAATATATATATAATTTTTTACAAAAATAAAGTCAGATTTTACCTATTTTTGATAAATACGTTGTATATTGTAAGCTTCATTGGCTGGATTCTAGAATACCAACCACACTTGAAATAGCAATTTTCTTGTTGCAATGTTTTCTTTTACCTAAAATATGATGAAAAATCATAAAATTCGGGCGCGGAAGCAAATATTTATATGATTTTTTACAAGAATAAAGTCAGATTTTTCCTATTCTTGAAATGGATATTTTTGTTAAAACATTCATAAACATGCTTTTGGACCTATATTGCGGATAAAATATGATGAAAAATTATAAAATTCGGGCGCGCAAACAAATATTTATATGATTTTTTACAAAAAAAAAAGTCAGATTTTACCTATTTTTGATGAATACGTTGTATATTGTAAGCTACATGGGCTGGATTCTAGAATACCTAACACACTTGAAATAGCAATTTTCTTGTTGCAATGTTTTCTTTTAGCTAAAATATGATGAGAAATCATAAAATTCGGACGCGGAAGCAAATATTTATATGATTTTTTACAAAAATAAAGTCAGATTTTACATATTTTTGAAATGGATATTTTTGTTAAAACGTTCATAAAAATGCTTTTGGACCTATACTGCGGATAAAATATGATAAAAAATTATAAAATTCGGGCGCGCAAACAAATATTTATATGATTTTTTACAAAAAAAAAGTCAGATTTTACCTATTTTTGATGAATACGTTGTATATTGTAAGCTACATGGGCTGGATTCTAGAATACCTACCACACTTGAAATAGCAATTTTCTTGTTGCAATGTTTTCTTTTACCTAAAATATGATGAAAAATCATAAAATTCGGGCGCGGAAGCAAATATTTATATGATTTTTTAGAAAAATAAAGTCAGTTTTTTCCTATTCTTGAAATGGATATTTTTGTTAAAACGTTCATAAACATGCTTTTGGACCTATACTGCGGATAAAATATGATGAAAAATTAAAAAATTCGGGCGCGCAAACAAATATTTATATGATTTTTTACAAAAAAAAAGTCAGATTTTAACATTTTTGATGAATACGTTGTATATTGTAAGCTTCATTGGCTGGATTCTAGAATACCTACCACACTTGAAATAGCAATTTTTTTGTTGCAATGTTTTCTTTTACGTAAATTATGATGAAAAATCATAAAATTCGGGCGCGGAAGCAAATATTTATATGATTTTTTACAAAAATAAAGTAAGATTTTTCCTGTTCTTGAAATGGATATTTTTGTTAAAAAATTTAAAAACATGCTTTTGGACCTATACTGCGGATAAAATATGATGAAAAATTATAAAATTCGGGCGCGCAAATAAATATTTATATGATTTTTAAAGAAAAAAAGTCAGATTTTTCCTATATTTGATGAATACGTTGTATATTGTAAGCTACATGGGCTGGATTCTAGAATACCTAACACACTAGAAATAGCAATTTTCTTGTTGCAATGTTTTCTTTTAGCTAAAATATGATGAAAAATCATAAAATTCGGGCGCGGAAGCAAATATTTATATGATTTTTTACAAAAATAAAGTCAGATTTTTCCTATTCTTGAAATGGATATTTATGTTAAAACATTCATAAACATGCTTTTGGACCTATACTGCGGATTAAATATGATGAAAAATTATAAAATTCGGGCGCGCAAACAAATATTTATATGATTTTTTACAAAAAAAAGTCAGATTTTACGTATTTTTGATGAATACGTTGTATATTGTAAGCTTCATTGGCTGGATTCTAGAATACCTACCACACTTGAAATAGCAATTTTTTTGTTGCAATGTTTTCTTTTACGTAAATTATGATGAAAAATCATAAAATTCGGGCGCGGAAGCAAATATTTATATGATTTTTTACAAAAATAAAGTCAGATTTTTCCTGTTCTTGAAATGGATATTTTTGTTAAAACATTTAAAAACATGTTTTTGGACCTATACTGCGGATAAAATATGATGAAAAATTATAAAATTCGGGCGCGCAAATAAATATTTATATGATTTTTTAAGAAAAAGTCAGATTTTCCCAATATTTGATGAATACGTTGTATATTGTAAGCTAAATGGGCTGGATTCTAGAATACCTAACACACTAGAAATAGCAATTTTCTTGTTGCAATGTTTTCTTTTAGCTAAAATATGATGAAAAATCATAAAATTCGGGAGCGCAAACAAATATTTATATGATTTTTTACAAAAAAAAGTCAGATTTTACGTATTTTTGATGAATACGTTGTATATTGTAAGCTTCATTGGCTGGATTCTAGAATACCTACCACACTTGAAATAGCAATTTTCTTGTTGCAATGTTTTCTTTTACCTAAAATATGATGAAAAATCATAAAATTCGGGCGCGGAAGCAAATATTTATATGATTTTTTACAAAAATAAAGTCAGATTTTTCCTATTCTTGAAATGGATATTTTTGTTAAAACATTCATACACATGCTTTTGGACCTATATTGCGGATAAAATATGATGAAAAATTATAAAATTCGGGCGCGCAAACAAATATTTATATGATTTTTTACAAAAAAAAAGTCAGATTTTACCTATTTTTGATGAATACGTTGTATATTGTAAGCAACATGGGCTGGATTCTAGAATACCTAACACATTTGAAATAGCAATTTTCTTGTTGCAATGTTTTCTTTTAGCTAAAATATGATAAGAAATCATAAAATTCATGCGCGGAAGCAAATATTTATATGATTTTTTACAAAAAAAAAGTCAGATTTTAACTATTTTTGATGAATACGTTGTATATTGTAAGCTTGATTGGCCGGATTCTAGAATACCTACCACACTTGAAATAGCAATTTTTTTGTTGCAATGTTTTCTTTTACGTAAATTATGATGAAAAATCATAAAATTCGGGCGCGGAAGCAAATATTTATATGATTTTTTACAAAAATAAAGTCAGATTTTACATATTTTTGAAATGGATATTTATGTTAAAACATTCATAAACATGCTTTTGGACCTATACTGCGGATAAAATATGATGAAAAATGATAAAATTCGGGATCGCAAACAAATATTTATATGATTTTTTACAAAAAAAAAGTCAGATTTTACCTATATTTGATGAATACGTTGTATATTGTAAGCTACATGGGCTGGATTCTAGAATACCTAACACACTTGAAAGAGAAATTTTCATGTTGCAATGTTTTCTTTTAGCTAAAATATGATGAAAAATTATAAAATTCGGGCTCGGAAGCAAATATTTATATGATTTTTTACAAAAATAAAGTCAGATTTTACATATATTTGAAATGGATATTTTTGTTAAAACGTTCATAAATATGATTTTGGACCTATACTATGGATAAAATATGATGAAAAATTGTAAAATTCGAGCGCGGAAGCAAATATTTATATAATTTTTTACAAAAATAAAGTCAGATTCTACCTATTTTTGATAAATACGTTGTATATTGTAAGCTTCATTGGCTGGATTCTAGAATACCAACCACACTTGAAATAGCAATTTTCTTGTTGCAATGTTTTCTTTTACCTAAAATATGATGAAAAATCATAAAATTCGGGCGCGGAAGCAAATATTTATATGATTTTTTACAAAAATAAAGTCAGATTTTTCCTATTCTTGAAATGGATATTTTTGTTAAAACATTCATAAACATGCTTTTGGACCTATATTGCGGATAAAATATGATGAAAAATCATAAAATTCGGGCGCGGAAGCAAATATTTATATGATTTTTTACAAAAATAAAGTCAGGTTTTTCCTATTTTTGAAATGGATATTTTTGTTAAAACATTCATAAACATGCTTTTGGACCTATACTGCGGATAAAATATGATGAAAAATTATAAAATTCGGGCGCGCAAACAAATATTTATATGATTTTTTACAAAAAAAAAGTCAGATTTTACCTATTTTTGATGAAAACGTTGTATATTGTAAGCTACATGGGCTGGATTCTAGAATACCTAACACACTTGAAATACCAATTTTCTTGTTGCAATGTTTTCTTTTAGCTAAAATATGATAAAAAATCATAAAATTCGGGCTCGGAAGCAAATTTTTATATGATTTTTTACAAATATAAAGTCAGATTTTACATATTTTTGAAATGGATATTTTTGTTAAAACGTTCATAAACATGATTTTGGCCCTATACTATGGATAAAATATGATGAAAAATTATAAAATTCGAGCGCGGAAGCAAATATTTATATAAGTTTTTACAAATATAAAGTCAGATTTTACCTATTTTTAATGAATACGTTGTATATTGTAAGCTTTATTGGCTGGATTCTAGAATACCTACCACACTTGAAATAGCAATTTTCTTGTTGCAATGTTTCCTTTTACCTAAAATATGATGAAAAATCATAAAATTCGGGCGCGGAAGCAAATATTTATATGATTTTTTATAAAAATAAAGTCAGATTTTACATATTTTTGAAATGGATATTTTTGTTAAAACGTTCATAAACATGCTTTTGGACCTATACTGCGGATAAAATATGATGAAAAATTATAAAATTCGGGCGCGCAAACAAATATTTATATGATTTTTTACAAAAAAAAAGTCAGATTTTAACTATTTTTGATGAATACGTTTTATATTGTAAGCTACATGGGCTGGATTCTAGAATACCTACCACACTTGAAATAGCAATTTTCTTGTTGCAATGTTTTCTTTTAGCTAAAATATGATGAATAATCATAAAATTCGGGCTCGGAAGCAAATATTTATATGATTTTTTACAAAAATAAAGTCAGATTTTACATATATTTGAAAATGATATATTTGGTAAAACGTTCATAAACATGATTTTGGACCTACACTATGGATAAAATATGATAAAAAATTATAAAATTCAAGCGCGGAAGCAAATATTTATATAATTTTTTACAATAATAAAGTCAGATTTTACCTATTTTTGATGAATACGTTGTATATTGTAAGCTTCATTGGCTGGATTCTAGAATACCTACCACACTTGAAATAGCAATTTATTTGTTGCAATGTTTTCTTTTACGTAAATTATGATGAAAAATCATAAAATTCGGGCGCGGAAGCAAATATTTATATGATTTTTTACAAAAATAAAGTCAGATTTTTCCTGTTCTTGAAATGGATATTTTTGTTAAAACATTTAAAAACATGTTTTTGGACCTATACTGCGGATAAAATATGATGAAAAATTATAAAATTCGGGCGCGCAAATAAATATTTATATGATTTTTAAAGAAAAAAAGTCAGATTTTCCCAATATTTGATGAATACGTTGTATATTGTAAGCTACATGGGCTGGATTCTAGAATACCTAACACACTAGAAATAGCAATTTTCTTGTTGCAATGTTTTCTTTTAGCTAAAATATGATGAAAAATCATAAAATTCGGGAGCGCAAACAAATATTTATATGATTTTTTACAAAAAAAAGTCAGATTTTACGTATTTTTGATGAATACGTTGTATATTGTAAGCTTCATTGGCTGGATTCTAGAATACCTACCACACTTGAAATAGCAATTTTCTTGTTGCAATGTTTTCTTTTACCTAAAATATGATGAAAAATCATAAAATTCGGGCGCGGAAGCAAATATTTATATGATTTTTTACAAAAATAAAGTCAGATTTTTCCTATTCTTGAAATGGATATTTTTGTTAAAACATTCATACACATGCTTTTGGACCTATATTGCGGATAAAATATGATGAAAAATTATAAAATTCGGGCGCGCAAACAAATATTTATATGATTTTTTACAAAAAAAAAGTCAGATTTTACCTATTTTTGATGAATACGTTGTATATTGTAAGCAACATGGGCTGGATTCTAGAATACCTAACACATTTGAAATAGCAATTTTCTTGTTGCAATGTTTTCTTTTAGCTAAAATATGATAAGAAATCATAAAATTCATGCGCGGAAGCAAATATTTATATGATTTTTTACAAAAAAAAAGTCAGATTTTAACTATTTTTGATGAATACGTTGTATATTGTAAGCTTGATTGGCCGGATTCTAGAATACCTACCACACTTGAAATAGCAATTTTTTTGTTGCAATGTTTTCTTTTACGTAAAATATGATGAAAAATCATAAAATTCGGGCGCGGAAGCAAATATTTATATGATTTTTTACAAAAATAAAGTCAGATTTTACATATTTTTGAAATGGATATTTATGTTAAAACATTCATAAACATGCTTTTGGACCTATACTGCGGATAAAATATGATGAAAAATGATAAAATTCGGGCTCGCAAACAAATATTTATATGATTTTTTACAAAAAAAAAAGTCAGATTTTACCTATTTTTGATGAATACGTTGTATATTGTAAGCTACATGGGCTGGATTCTAGAATACCTAACACACTTGAAATAGAAATTTTCTTGTTGCAATGTTTTCTTTTAGCTAAAATATGATGAAAAATTATAAAATTCGGGCTCGGAAGCAAATATTTATATGATTTTTTACAAAAATAAAGTCAGATTTTACATATATTTGAAATGGATATTTTTGTTAAAACGTTCATAAACATGATTTTGGACCTATACTATGGATAAAATATGATGAAAAATTGTAAAATTCGAGCGCGGAAGCAAATATTTATATAATTTTTTACAAAAATAAAGTCAGATTCTACCTATTTTTGATAAATACGTTGTATATTGTAAGCTTCATTGGCTGGATTCTAGAATACCAACCACACTTAAAATAGCAATTTTCTTGTTGCAATGTTTTCTTTTACCTAAAATATGATGAAAAATCATAAAATTCGGGCGCGGAAGCAAATATTTATATGATTTTTTACAAAAATAAAGTCAGATTTTTCCTATTCTTGAAATGGATATTTTTGTTAAAACATTCATAAACATGCTTTTGGACCTATATTGCGGATAAAATATGATGAAAAATCATAAAATTCGGGCGCGGAAGCAAATATTTATATGATTTTTTACAAAAATAAAGTCAGGTTTTTCCTATTTTTGAAATGGATATTTTTGTTAAAACATTCATAAACATGCTTTTGGACCTATACTGCGGATAAAATATGATGAAAAATTATAAAATTCGGGCGCGCAAACAAATATTTATATGATTTTTTACAAAAAAAAAGTCAGATTTTACCTATTTTTGATGAAAACGTTGTATATTGTAAGCTACATGCTTTTGGACCTATATTGCGGATAAAATATGATGAAAAATCATAAAATTCGGGCGCGGAAGCAAATATTTATATGATTTTTTACAAAAATAAAGTCAGGTTTTTCCTATTTTTGAAATAGATATTTTTGTTAAAACATTCATAAACATGCTTTTGGACCTATACTGCGGATAAAATATGATGAAAAATTATAAAATTCGGGCGCGCAAACAAATATTTATATGATTTTTTACAAAAAAAAAGTCAGATTTTACCTATTTTTGATGAAAACGTTGTATATTGTAAGCTACATGGGCTGGATTCTAGAATACCTAACACACTTGAAATACCAATTTTCTTGTTGCAATGTTTTCTTTTAGCTAAAATATAATAAAAAATCATAAAATTCGGGCTCGGAAGCAAACTTTTATATGATTTTTTACAAATATAAAGTCAGATTTTACATATTTTTGAAATGGATATTTTTGTTAAAACGTTCATAAACATGATTTTGGACCTATACTATGGATAAAATATGATGAAAAATTATAAAATTCGAGCGCGGAAGCAAATATTTATATAAGTTTTTACAAATATAAAGTCAGATTTTACCTATTTTTAATGAATACGTTGTATATTGTAAGCTTTATTGGCTGGATTCTAGAATACCTACCACACTTGAAATAGCAATTTTCTTGTTGCAATGTTTCCTTTTACCTAAAATATGATGAAAAATCATAAAATTCGGGAGCGGAAGCAAATATTTATATGATTTTTTACAAAAATAAAGTCAGATTTTACATATTTTTGAAATGGATATTTATGTTAAAACATTCATAAACATGCTTTTGGACCTATACTGCGGATAAAATATGATGAAAAATGATAAAATTCGGGCTCGCAAACAAATATTTATATGATTTTTTACAAAAAAAAAAGTCAGATTTTACCTATTTTTGATGAATACGTTGTATATTGTAAGCTACATGGGCTGGATTCTAGAATACCTAACACACTTGAAATAGAAATTTTCTTGTTGCAATGTTTTCTTTTAGCTAAAATATGATGAAAAATTATAAAATTCGGGCTCGGAAGCAAATATTTATATGATTTTTTACAAAAATAAAGTCAGATTTTACATATATTTGAAATGGATATTTTTGTTAAAACGTTCATAAACATGATTTTGGACCTATACTATGGATAAAATATGATGAAAAATTGTAAAATTCGAGCGCGGAAGCAAATATTTATATAATTTTTTACAAAAATAAAGTCAGATTCTACCTATTTTTGATAAATACGTTGTATATTGTAAGCTTCATTGGCTGGATTCTAGAATACCAACCACACTTAAAATAGCAATTTTCTTGTTGCAATGTTTTCTTTTACCTAAAATATGATGAAAAATCATAAAATTCGGGCGCGGAAGCAAATATTTATATGATTTTTTACAAAAATAAAGTCAGATTTTTCCTATTCTTGAAATGGATATTTTTGTTAAAACATTCATAAACATGCTTTTGGACCTATATTGCGGATAAAATATGATGAAAAATCATAAAATTCGGGCGCGGAAGCAAATATTTATATGATTTTTTACAAAAATAAAGTCAGGTTTTTCCTATTTTTGAAATGGATATTTTTGTTAAAACATTCATAAACATGCTTTTGGACCTATACTGCGGATAAAATATGATGAAAAATTATAAAATTCGGGCGCGCAAACAAATATTTATATGATTTTTTACAAAAAAAAAGTCAGATTTTACCTATTTTTGATGAAAACGTTGTATATTGTAAGCTACATGCTTTTGGACCTATATTGCGGATAAAATATGATGAAAAATCATAAAATTCGGGCGCGGAAGCAAATATTTATATGATTTTTTACAAAAATAAAGTCAGGTTTTTCCTATTTTTGAAATAGATATTTTTGTTAAAACATTCATAAACATGCTTTTGGACCTATACTGCGGATAAAATATGATGAAAAATTATAAAATTCGGGCGCGCAAACAAATATTTATATGATTTTTTACAAAAAAAAAGTCAGATTTTACCTATTTTTGATGAAAACGTTGTATATTGTAAGCTACATGGGCTGGATTCTAGAATACCTAACACACTTGAAATACCAATTTTCTTGTTGCAATGTTTTCTTTTAGCTAAAATATAATAAAAAATCATAAAATTCGGGCTCGGAAGCAAACTTTTATATGATTTTTTACAAATATAAAGTCAGATTTTACATATTTTTGAAATGGATATTTTTGTTAAAACGTTCATAAACATGATTTTGGACCTATACTATGGATAAAATATGATGAAAAATTATAAAATTCGAGCGCGGAAGCAAATATTTATATAAGTTTTTACAAATATAAAGTCAGATTTTACCTATTTTTAATGAATACGTTGTATATTGTAAGCTTTATTGGCTGGATTCTAGAATACCTACCACACTTGAAATAGCAATTTTCTTGTTGCAATGTTTCCTTTTACCTAAAATATGATGAAAAATCATAAAATTCGGGCGCGGAAGCAAATATTTATATGATTTTTTACAAAAATAAAGTCAGGTTTTTCCTATTTTTGAAATGGATATTTTTGTTAAAACATTCATAAACATGCTTTTGGACCTATACTGCGGATAAAATATGATGAAAAATTATTCGGGCGCGCAAACAAATATTTATATGATTTTTTACAAAAAAAGTCAGATTTTACCTATTTTTAATGAATACGTTGTATATTGTAAGCTACATGGGCTGGATTCTAGAATACCTAACACACTTGAAATAGCAATTTTCTTGTTGCAATGTTTTCTTTTAGCTAAAATATGATGAGAAATCATAAAATTCGGGCGCGGAAGCAAATATTTATATGATTTTTTACAAAAATAAAGTCAGGTTTTTCCTATTTTTGAAATGGATATTTTTGTTAAAACATTCATAAACATGCTTTTGGACCTATACTGCGGATAAAATATGATGAAAAATTATTCGGGCGCGCAAACAAATATTTATATGATTTTTTACAAAAAAAAAGTCAGATTTTAACTATTTTTGATGAATACGTTTTATATTGTAAGCTACATGGGCTGGATTCTAGAATACCTACCACACTTGAAATAGCAATTTTCTTGTTGCAATGTTTTCTTTTAGCTAAAATATGATGAATAATCATAAAATTCGGGCTCGGAAGCAAATATTTATATGATTTTTTACAAAAATAAAGTCAGATTTTACATATATTTGAAAATGATATATTTGGTAAAACGTTCATAAACATGATTTTGGACCTACACTATGGATAAAATATGATAAAAAATTATAAAATTCAAGCGCGGAAGCAAATATTTATATAATTTTTTACAAAAATAAAGTCAGATTTTACCTATTTTTGATGAATACGTTGTATATTGTAAGCTTCATTGGCTGGATTCTAGAATACCTACCACACTTGAAATAGCAATTTTCTTGTTGCAATGTTTTCTTTTACCTAAAATATGATGAAAAATCATAAAATTCGGGCGCGAAAGCAAATATTTATATGATTTTTTACAAAAATAAAGTCAGATTTTTCCTATTCTTGAAATAGATATTTATGTTAAAACATTCATAAACATGCTTTTGGACCTATACTGCGGATAAAATATGATAAAAAATTATAAAATTCGGGCGCGCAAACAAATATTTATATAATTTTTTACAAAAAAAAAAGTCAGATTTTACCTATTTTTGATGAATACGTTGTATATTTTAAGCTACATGGGCTGGATTCTGGAATATCTAACACACTTGAAATAGCAATTTTCTTGTTGCAATGTTTTCTTTTAGCTAAAATATGATGAAAAATTATAAAATTCGGGCTCGGAAGCAAATAAGTATATGATTTTTTACAAAAATAAAGTCAGATTTTACATATATTTGAAAATGATATTTTTGGTAAAACGTTTATAAACATGATTTTGAACCTATACTATGGATAAAATATGATGAAAAATTATAAAATTCAAGCGCGGAAGCAAATATTTATATAATTTTTTACAAAAATAAAGTCAGATTTTACCTATTTTTGATGAATACGTTGTATATTGTAAGCTTCATTGGCTGGATTCTAGAATACCTACCACACTTGAAATAGCAATTTTCTTGTTGCAATGTTTTCTTTTACCTAAAATATGATGAAAAATCATAAAATTCGGGCGCGGAAGCAAATATTTATATGATTTTTTACAAAAATAAAGTCAGATTTTTCCTATTCTTGAAATGGATATTTTTGTTAAAACATTCATAAACATGCTTTTGGACCTATATTGCGGATAATATATGATGAAAAATTATAAAATTCGGGCGCGCAAACAAATATTTATATGATTTTTTACAAAAAAAAGTCAGATTTTACCTATTTCTGATGAATACGTTGTATATTGTAAGCTACATGGGCTAGATTACTCTGAGATAGCGCGT
>JAQOWZ010000394.1:0-46759 GCA_035578165.1 Stenolophus ochropezus | reverse complement strand
ACGCGCTATCTCAGAGTTTATGATTTTTCATCATAATTTAGGTAAAAGAAAACATTGCAACAAGAAAATTGCTATTTCAAGTGTGGTAGGTATTCTAGAATCCAGCCAATGAAGCTTACAATATACAACGTATTCCTCAAAAATAGGTAACATCTGACTTTATTTTTTTTAAAAAATTATATAAGTAATTGCTTCCGCGCCCGAATTTTATAATTTCTCATCATATTTTATCCACAGTATAGGTCCAAAAGCATGTTTATAAATGTATTAAAAAAAATATCCATTTCAAGAATATGTAAAATTTGACTTTAGTTTTGTAAAAAATCATATAAATATTTACTTCCGCGCCCGAATTTTATGATTTTTTCATCATATTTTAGCTAAAAGAAAACATTGCAACAAGAAAATTTCTATTTCAAGTGTGTTAGGTATTCTAGAATCCAGCCCATTGTAGCTTACAATATACAACGTATTCATCAAAAAAAGGTAAAATCTGAATTTTTTTTGTAAAAAATCGTATAATAATATTTGTTTGCGCGCCCGAATTTTATAATTTTTCATCATATTTTATCCGCAGTATAGGTCCAAAAGCATGTTTATGAATGTTTTAACAAAAATATCCATTTCAAGAATAGGAAAAATCAGACTTTATTTTTGTAAAAAATCATATAAATATTTGCTTCCGCGACCGAATTTTATGATTTTTCATCATATTTTAGGTAATAGAAAACATTGCAACAAGAAAATTGCTATTTCAAGTGTGTTAGGTATTCTACAATCCAGCCCATGTAGCTTATAATATACAACGTAATCATCAAAAATAGGTAAAATCTGACTTAATTTTTATAAAAAAATTATATAAATATTTGCTTCCGCGCCCGAATTTTATAATTTTTTCATCATATTTTATCCGCAGTATAGGTTCAAAAGCATGTTTATGAATGTTTTAACAAAAATATCCACTTCAAGAATATGTAAAATCTGACTTTATTTTTGTGAAATATCATATAAATATTTGCTTCCGCGCCCGAATTTTATGATTTTTCATCATAATTTAGGTAAAAGAAAACATTGCAACAAGAAAATTGCTATTTTAAGTGTGGTAGGTATTCTAGAATCCAGCCAATGAAGCTTACAATATACAACGTATTCATGAAAAATAGGTAAAATCTGACTTAATTTTTGTAAAAAATTATATAAATATTTTCTTCCGCACTCGAATTTTATAATTTTTCATCATATTTTATCCATAGTATAGGTCCAAAAGCATGTTTATGAACGTTTTAACAAAAATATCCATTTCAAAAATATGTAAAATCTGACTTAATTATAGTAAAAAATCATATAAATATTTGCTTCCGCGCTCGAATTTTATGATTTTTCATCATAATTTAGGTAAAAGAAAACATTGCAACAAGAAAATTGCTATTTCAAGTGTGGTAGGTATTCTAGAATCCAGCCAATGAAGCTTACAATATACAACGTATTCATCAAAAATAGGTAAAATCTGACTTTTTTTTTGTAAAAAATCATATAAATATTTGCTTCCGCGCCCGAATTTTATGATTTTTCATCATATTTTAGCTAAAAGAAAACATTGCAACAAGAAAATTTCTATTTCAAGTGTGTTAAGTATTCTAGAATCCAGCCCATGTAGCTTACAATATACAACGTATTCATCAAAAAAAGGTAAAATCTGACTTTTTTTTGTAAAAAATCATATAAAATATTTGTTTGCGCGCCCGAATTTTATAATTTTTCATCATATTTTATCCGCAGTATAGGTCCCAAAGCATGTTTATGAATGTTTTAACAAAAATATCCATTTCAAGAATAGGAAAAATCAGACTTTATTTTTGTAAAAAATCATATAAATATTTGCTTCCGCGACCGAATTTTATGATTTTTCATCATATTTTAGGTAAAAGAAAACATTGCAACAAGAAAATTGCTATTTTAAGTGTGTTAGGTATTCTACAATCCAGCCCATGTAGCTTACAATATACAACGTATTCATCAAAAATAGGTAAAATCTGACTTTTTTTGTAAAAAAATCATATAAAATATTTGCTTCCGCGCCCGAATTTTATAATTTTTCATCATATTTTATTCACAGTATAGGTCCAAAAGCATATTTATGAATGTTTTAACAAAAATATCCATTTCAAGAATAGGTAAAGTCTGACTTTATTTTGGTAAAAAATCATATTAAATATTTGCTTCCGCGACCGAATTTTATGATTTTTCATCATAATTTAGGTAAAAGAAAACATTGCAACAAGAAAATAGCTATTTTAAGTTTGTTAGGTATTCTAGAATCCAGCCCATGTAGCTTACAATATACAACATATTCTTGAAAAATATGTTAAATCTGACTTTTTTTTGTTAAAAAAATCATATAATTATTTGTTTGCGCGCCCAAATTTTTGAAATTTTTCATCATATTTTATCCGCAGTATAGGTCCAAAAGCATGTTTATGAATGTTTTAACAAAAATATTCATTTCAAGAATAGGAAAAATATGACTTTATTTTTGTAAAAAATCATATAAATATTTGCTTCCACACCCGAATTTTATGTTTTTTCATCATGTTTTAGCTAAAAGAAAACATTTGCAACAAGAAAATTGCTATTTCAAGTGTGTTAGGTATTCTAGAATCCAGCCAATGAAGCTTACAATATACAACGTATTCATCAAAAATAGGTAAAATCTGACTTTTTTTTTTGTAAAAAATCATAATTATTTGTTTGCGCGCCCGAATTTTATAATTTTTAATCATAGTTTATCCGCAGTATAGGTTCAAAATCATGTTTATGAATGTTTTAACAAAAATATCCATTTCAAGAATATGTAAAATCTGACTTTATATTTGTAAAAAATCATATAAATATTTGCTTCCGCGCCCGAATTTTATGATTTTTCATCATAATTTAGGTAAAAGAAAACATTGCAACAAGAAAATAGCTATTTTAAGTGTGTTAGGTATTCTAGAATCCAGCCAATGAAGCTTACAATATACAACGTATTCATCAAAAAAGGTAAAATCTGACTTTTTTTTTGTAAAAAATCATATAAATATTTGTTTGCGCGCCCAAATTTTATAATTTTTCATCATATTTTATCCATAGTATAGGTCCAAAAGCATGTTTATGAACGTTTTAACAAAAATATCCATTTCAAAAATATGTAAAATCTGACATTATTTTTGTAAAAAATCATATAAATATTTGCTTCCGCGCCCGAATTTTCTGATTTTTCATCATATTTTAGCTAAAAGAAAACATTGCAACAAGAAAATTGCTATTTCAAGTGTGTTAGGTATTCTAGAATCCAGCCCATGTAGCTTACAATATACAACGTATTCATCAATAATAGGTAAAATCTCACTTTTTTTTTGTAAAAAATCACAAAAATATTTGTTTGCGCGCCCGAATTTTATAATTTTTCATCATATTTTTATCCGCAGTATAGAACCAAAAGCATGTTTATGAATGTTTTAACAAAAATATCCATTTCAAGAATATATAAAATCTGACTTTATTTTTGTAAAATATCATATAAATATTTGCTTCCGCGCCCGAATTTTATGATTTATCATCTTAATTTAGGTAAAAGAAAACATTGCTACATGAAAATTGCTATTTCAAGTGTGTTAGGTATTCAAGAATCCAGCCCATGTAGCTTACAATATACAACGTATTCATCAAAAACAGGTAAAAGCTGACTTTTTTTTTGTAAAAAATCATATAAATATTTGTTTGCGCGCCCGAATTTAATAATTTTTTATTATATTTTATCCGCAGTATAGGTCCAAAAGCATGTTTATAAATGTTTTAACAAAAATATCCATATCAAGAATAGAAAAAATCTGACTTTATTTTTTGTAAAAAATCATATAAATATTTGCTTCCGCAGCCGAATTTTATGATTTTTTCATCATATTTTAGCTAAAAGAAAACATAGCAACAAGAAATATGCTATTTCAAGTGTGTTAGGTATTCTAGAATCCAGCCCATGTAGCTTACAATATACAACGTATTCATCAAAAATAGGTAAAATCTGACTTTTTTTTTGTAAAAAATCATATAAATATTTGCTTCCGCGCCCGAATTTTTTAATTTTTCATCATATTTTATTCACAGTATAGGTCCAAAGCATGTTTATGAATGTTTTAACAGAAATATCCATTTTAAGAATAGGTAAAATCTGACTTTATTTTGGTAAAAAATCATATAAATATTTGCTTCCGCGACCGAATTTTATGATTTTTCATCATAATTTAGGTAAAAGAAAACATTGCAACAAGAAAATTGCTATTTCAAGTGTGTTAGTTATTCTAGAATCCAGCCAATGAAGCTTAAAATATACAACGTATTCATCAAAAATAGTTAAAATCTGACTTTATTTTTGTAAAAAATTATATAAATATTTGCTTCCGCGCTCGAATTTTATAATTCTTCATCATGTATTATCCATAGTATAGGTCCAAAAGCATGTTTATGAACGTTTTAACAAAAATATCCATTTCAAAAATATGTTAAATCTGACTTTATTTTTGTAAAAAAATCATATAAATATTTGCTTCCGCGCCCGAATTTTATGATTTTTTATCATATTTTAGCTAAAAGAAAACATTGCAACAAGAAAATTGCTATTTCAAGTGTGTTAGGTATTCTAAAATCCAGCCCATGTAGCTTACAATATACAATGTATTTATCAAAAATAGATAGAATCTGACTTTTTTTTGTAAAAAATCATAAAAATATTTCTTTGCGCGCCCGAATTTTATAATTTTTAATCATATTTTTCCGCAGTATAGGTCCAAAAGCATGTTTATGAATGTTTTAAACAAAAATATCCATTTAAAGAATACGAAAAATCTGACTTTATATTTGTAAAAAATCATATAAATATTTGCTTCCGCGCCCGAATTTTATGATTTTTCATCATATTTTAGCTAAAAGAAAACATTGCAACAAGAGAATTGCTATTTCAAGTGTGTTAGGTATTCTAGAATCCAGCCCATGTAGCTTACAATATACAACATATTCATCAAAATTAGGTAAAATCAGACTTTTTTTTGTAAAAAATTATATAAATATTTGTTTGCGCGCCCGAATTTTATAGTTTTTCATCATATTTTATCCGCAGTATAGGTTCAAAAGCATGTTTATGAATGTTTTAACAAAAATATCCATTTCAAGAATAGGAAAAATCTGACTTTATTTTTGTAAAAAATCATATAAATATTTGCTTCCGCGCCCGAATTTTAAAATTTTTCATCATATTTTATCCACAGTATAGGTCCAAAAGCATGTTTATAAATGTATTAAAAAAATATCCATTTCAAGAATATGTAAAATCTGACTTTAGTTTTGTAAAAAATCATATAAATATTTGCTTCCGCGCCCGAATTTTATGATTTTTCATCTTAACTTAGGTAAAAGAAAACACTGCAACAAGAAAATTGCTATTTCAAGTTTGATAGGTATTCTAGAATCCAGCCAATGAAGCTTACAGTATACAACGTATTCATCAAAAATAGGTAAAAATCTGACTTTATTTTTGTAAAAAAATTAAATAAATATTGGCTTCCGCGCTCGAATTTTATAATTTTTCATCATATTTTATCCATAGTATAGGTCCAAAAGCATGTTTATGAACGTTTTAACAAAAATATCCATTTCAAAAATATGTAAAATCTGACTTAATTATTGTAAAAAATCATATAAATATTTGCTTCCGCGCTCGAATTTAATGATTTTTCATCATAATTTAGGTAAAAGAAAACATTGCAACAAGAAAATTGCTATTTCAAGTGTGGTAGGTATTCTAGAATCCAGCCAATGAAGCTTACAATATACAACGTATTCATCAAAAATAGGTAAAATCTGACTTTTTTTTTGTAAAAAATCATATAAATATTTGCTTCCGCGTCCGAATTTAAAAATTTTTCATGATGTTTTATCCACAGTATAGGTCCAAAAGCATGTTTATGAATGTAATAAAAAAATATCCATTTCAAGAATATGTAAAATCTGACTTTAGTTTTGTAAAAAATCATATAAATATTTGCTTCCGCGCCCGAATTTTATGATTTTTCATCTTAACTTAGGTAAAAGAAAACACTGCAACAAGAAAATTGCTATTTCAAGTTTGATAGGTATTCTAGAATCCAGCCAATGAAGCTTACAGTATACAACGTATTCATCAAAAATAGGTAAAATCTGACTTAATTTTTATAAAAAATTATATAAATATTTGCTTCCGCGCCCGAATTTTATAATTTTTCATCATATTTTAATCCGCAGTATAGGTTCAAAAGCATGTTTATGAATGTTTTAACAAAAATATCCACTTCAAGAATATGTAAAATCTGACTTTATTTTTGTAAAATATCATATAAATATTTGCTTCCGCGCCCGAATTTTATGATTTTTCATCATAATTTAGGTAAAAGAAAACATTGCAACAAGAAAATTGCTATTTTAAGTGTGGTAGGTATTCTAGAATCCAGCCAATGAAGCTTACAATATACAACGTATTCATGAAAAATAGGTAAAATCTGACTTAATTTTTGTAAAAAATTATATAAATATTTGCTTCCGCGCTCGAATTTTATAATTTTTCATCATATTTTATCCATAGTATAGGTCCAAAAGCATGTTTATGAACGTTTTAACAAAAATATCCATTCCAAAAATATGTAAAATTCTGACTTAATTATTGTAAAAAATCATATAAATATTTGCTTCCGCGCCCCGAATTTTATGATTTTTCATCTTAACTTATGTAAAAGAAAACACTGCAACAAGAAAATTGCTATTTCAAGTGTGATAGGTATTCTAGAATCCAGCCAATGAAGCTTACAGTGTACAACGTATTCATCAAAAATATGTAAAATCTGACTTTATTTTTGTAAAAAATTAAATAAATATTGGCTTCCGCGCTCAAGTTTTATAATTTTTCATCATATTTTATCCATAGTATAGGTCCAAAAGCATGTTTATGAACGTTTAACAAAAATATCAATTTCAAAAATATGTAAAATCTGACTTTATTTTTGTAAAAAATCATATAAATATTTGCTTCCGCGCCCGAATTTTATGATTTTTCATCATATTTTAGCTAAAAGTAAACATTGCAACAAGAAAATTTCTATTACAAGTGTGTTAGGTATTCTAGAATCCAGCCCATATAGCTTACAATATACAACGTATTCATCAAAAAAAGGTAAAATCTGACTTTTTTTTGTAAAAAATCATATAAATATTTGTTTGCGCGCCCGAATTTTATAATTTTTTATCACAATTTATCCGCAGTATAGGTCCAAAAGCATGTTTATAATGTTTTAACAAAAATATCCATTTCAAGAATAGGAAAAATCTGACTTTATTTTTGTAAAAAAATCATATAAATTTTTGCTTTCGCACCCGAATTTTATGATTTTTCATCATATTTTAGCTAAAAGAAAACATTGCAACAAGAAAATTGCTATTTCAACTGGTAGGTATTCTAGAATCCAGCCAATGAAGCTTACAATATACAACGTATTTATGAAAAATAGGTAAAATCTGACTTAATTTTTGTAAAAAATTATATAAATATTTGTTTGCGCGCCCGAATTTTATAGTTTTTCATCATATTTTATCCGCAGTATAGGTCCAAAAGCATGTTTATGAATGTTTTAACAAAAATATCCATTTCAAGAATAGGAAAAATCTGACTTTATTTTTGTAAAAAATCATATAAATATTTGCTTCCGCGCCCGAGTTTTATGATTTTTCATTATAATTTAGGTAAAAGAAAACATTGCAACAAGAAAATTGCTATTTCAAGTGTGGCAGGTATTCTAGAATCCAGCCAATGAAGCTTACGATATACAACGTATTCATCAAAAATAGGTAAAATCTGACTTTATTTTTGTAAAAAATTAAATAAATATTTGCTTCCGCGCTCGATTTTTATAATTTTTCATCATATTTTATCCAGAGCATAGGTTCAAAAGCATGTTTATGAACTTTTTAACAAAAATATCAACTTCAAAAATATGTAAAATCTGACTTTATTTTTGTAAAAAATCATATAAATATTTGCTTCCGCGCCCGAATTTTATGATTTTTCATCACATTTTAGCTAAAAGAAAACATTGCAACAAAAAAATTTATATTTCAAGTGTGTTAGGTATTCTACAATCCAGCCCATGTAGCTTACAATATACAACGTATTCATCAAAAAAAGGTAAAATCTGACTTATTTTTTGTTAAAAATCATATAAATATTTGCTTCCGCGCCCGAATTTTATGATTTTTCATCATATTTTAGGTAAAAGAAAACATTGCAACAAGAAAATTGCTATTTCAAGTGTGTTAGGTATTCTAGAATCCAAGCCATGTAGCTTACAATATACAACGTATTCATCAAAAATAGGTAAAAATCTGACTTTTTTTGTAAAAAAATCATATAAATATTTGTTTGCGCGCCCGAATTTTATAATTTTTCATCATATTTTATCCGCAGTATAGGTCCAAAAGCATGTTTATGAATGTTTTAACAAAAATATCCATTTCAAGAATAGGAAAAATCAGACTTTATTTTTGTTAAAAATCATATAAATATTTGCTTCCGCGCCCGAATTTTATGATTTTTCATCATATTTTAGGTAAAAGAAAACATTGCAACAAGAAAATTGCTATTTCAAGTGTGTTAGGTATTCTAGAATCCAAGCCATGTAGCTTACAATATACAACGTATTCATCAAAAATAGGTAAAATCTGATTTTTTTTGTAAAAAAATCATATAAATATTTGTTTGCGCGCCCGAATTTTATAATTTTTCATCATCATATTTTATCCATAGTATAGGTCCAAAAGCATGTTTATGAAAGTTTTAACAAAAATATTTATTTCAAAAATATGTAAAATCTCACATTATTTTTGTAAAAAATCATATAAATATTTGCTTCCGCGCCCGATTTTTTATGATTTTTCATCATATTTTAGCTAAAAGAAAACATTGCAACAAGAAAATTGCTATTTCAAGTGTGTTAGGTATTCTAGAATCCAGCCCATGTAGCTTACAATATACAACGTATTCATCAAAAAAAGGTAAAATCTCACTTTTTTTTTTGTAAAAAATAACAAAAATATTTGTTTGCGCGCCCGAATTTTATAATTTTTCATCATATTTTATCCGTAGTATAGGACCAAAAGCATGTATATGAATGTTTTAACAAAAATATCCATTTCAAGAATAGGAAAAATCTGACTTTATTTTTGTAAAAAATCATATAATATTTGCTTCCGCGCCCGAATTTTATTATTTTTCATCATATTTTAGCTAAAAGAAAACATTGCAACAAGAAAATTGCTATTTCAAGTGTGTTAGGTATTCAAGAATCCAGCCCATGTAGCTTACAATATACAACGTATTCATCAAAAATAGGTAAAATCTGACTTTTTAATTGTAAAAAATCATAAAAATATTTCTTTGCGCGCCCGAATTTTATAATTTTTCATCATATTTTATCCGCAGTTTAGGTCCAAAAGCATGTTTATGAATGTTTTAACAAAAATATCCATTTCAAGAATAGGAAAAATCTGACTTTTATTTATGTAAAAAATCATATAAATATTTGCTTCTGCGCCCGAATTTTATGATTTTTCATCATATTTTAGCTAAAAGAAAACATTGCAACAAGAAAATTGCTATTTTAAGTGTGTTAGGTATTCTAGAATCCAGCTCAGGTAGCTTACAATATACAACGTATTCATCAAAAATAGGTAAAATCTGACTTTTTTTTTTTGTAAAAAATCATATAAATATTTGTTTGCACGCCCGAATTTTATAGTTTTTCATCATATTTTATCCGCAGTATAGGTCCAAAAGCATGTTTATGAATGTTTTAACAAAAATATCCATTTCAAGAATAGGAAAAATCTGACTTTATTTTTGTAAAAAATCATATAAATATTTGCTTCCGCACCCGAATTTTATGATTTTTTTTCATATTTTAGCTAAAAGAAAACATTGCAACAAGAAAATTGCTATTTCAAATGTGTTAGGTATTCTAGAATCCAGCCCATGCAGCTTACAATATACAACGTATTCATCAAAAATAGGTAAAAATCTGACTTTTTTTTGTAAAAAATCATATAAATATTTGCTTCCGCGCCCGAATTTTATAATTTTTCATTATATTTTATCCACAGTATAGGGCCAAAAGCATGTTTATGAATGTATTAACAAAAATATCCATTTCAAGAATATGTAAAATCTGACATTATTTTTGTAAAAAATCATATAAATATTTGCTTCCGCGCCCGAATTTTATGATTTTTCATCATATTTTAGGTAAAAGAAAACATTGCAACAAGAAAATTGCTATTTTAAGTGTGTTAGGTATTCTAGAATCCAGCCCATATAGCTTACAATATACAACGTATTCATCAAAAATAGGTAAAATCTGACTTTTTTTTTGTAAAAAATCATATAAATATTTGCTTCCCCGCCCGAATTTTATAAATTTTCATCATATTTTATCCACAGTATAGGTCCAAAAGCATGTTTATGAATGTATTAAAAAAATATCCATTTCAAGAATAGGTAAAGTCTGACTTTATTTTGGTAAAAAATCATATAAATATTTGCTTCCGCGCCCGAATTTTATGATTTTTCATCATAATTTAGGTAAAAGAAAACATTGCAACAAGAAAATAGCTATTTTAAGTGTGTTAGGTATTCTAGAATCCAGCCCATGTAGCTTACAATATACAACATATTCTTGAAAAATATGTAAAATCTGACTTTTTTTTTGTTAAAAAAAATCATATAATTATTTGTTTGCGCGCCCGAATTTTGAAATTTTTCATCATATTTTATCCGCAGTATAGGTCCAAAAGCATGTTTATGAATGTTTTAAAAAAAATATCCATTTCAAGAATAGGAAAAATCTGACTTTATTTTTGTTAAAAATCATATAAATATTTGCTTCCGCGCCCGAATTTTATGATTTTTCATCATATTTTAGGTAAAAGAAAACATTGCAACAAAAAAAAATTGCTATTTCAAGTATGTTAGGTATACTAGAATCCAAGCCATGTAGCTTACAATATACAACGTATTCATCAAAAATAGGTAAAATCTGACTTTTTTTGTAAAAAATCATATAAATTATTTGTTTTGCGCGCCCGAATTTTATAATTTTTCATCATATTTTATCCGCAGTATAGGTCCAAAAGCATGTTTATGAATGTTTTAACAAAAATATCCATTTCAAGAATAGGAAAAATCAGACTTTATTTTTGTTAAAAATCATATAAATATTTGCTTCCGCGCTTGAATTTTATGATTTATTCATCATATTTTAGGTAAAAGAAAACATTGCAACAAGAAAATTGCTATTTCAAGTGTGTTAGGTATTCTAGAATCCAAGCCATGTAGCTTACAATATACAACGTATTCATCAAAAATAGGTAAAATCTGATTTTTTTTGTAAAAAATCATATAAATATTTGTTTGCGCGCCCGAATTTTATAATTTTTCATCATATTTTATCCATAGTATAGGTCCAAAAGCATGTTTATGAACGTTTTAACAAAAATATCCATTTCAAAAATATGTAAAATCTGACATTATTTTTGTAAAAAATCGTATAAATATTTGCTTCCGCGCCCGAATTTTCTGATTTTTTATCATATTTTAGCTAAAAGAAAACATTGCAACAAGAAAATTGCTATTTCAAGTGTGTTAGGTATTCTAGAATCCAGCCCATGTAGCTTACAATATACAACGTATTCATCAAAAAAAGGTAAAATCTCACTTTTTTTTTGTAAAAAATAACAAAAATATTTGTTTGCGCGCCCGAATTTTATAATTTTTCATCATATTTTATCCGTAGTATAGGACCAAAAAGCATGTATATGAATGTTTTAACAAAAATATCCATTTCAAGAATAGGAAAAATCTGACTTTATTTTTGTAAAAAATCATATAAAATATTTGCTTCCGCGCCCGAATTTTATTATTTTTTCATCATATTTTAGCTAAAAGAAAACATTGCAACAAGAAAATTGCTATTTCAAGTGTGTTAGGTATTCAAGAATCCAGCCCATGTAGCTTACAATATACAACGTATTCATCAAAAATAGGTAAAATCTGACTTTTTTTTCGTAAAAAATCATATAAATATTTGTTTGCACGCCCGAATTTTATAGTTTTTCATCATATTTTATCCGCAGTATAGGTCCAAAAGCATGTTTATGAATGTTTTTAACAAAAATATCCATTTCAAGAATAGGAAAAATCTGACTTTATTTTTGTAAAAAATCATATAAATATTTGCTTCCGCACCCGAATTTTATGATTTTTTTTCATATTTTAGCTAAAACAAAACATTGCAACAAGAAAATTGCTATTTCAAATGTGTTAGGTATTCTAGAATCCAGCCCATGCAGCTTACAATATACAACGTATTCATCAAAAATAGGTAAAATCTGACTTTTTTTTGTAAAAAATCATATAAATATTTGCTTCCGCGCCCGAATTTTATAATTTTTCATTATATTTTATCCACAGTATAGGGCCAAAAGCATGTTTATGAATGTATTAACAAAAATATCCATTTCAAGAATATGTAAAATCTGACATTATTTTTGTAAAAAATCATATAAATATTTGCTTCCGCGCCCGAATTTTATGATTTTTCATCATATTTTAGGTAAAAGAAAACATTGCAACAAGAAAATTGCTATTTTAAGTGTGTTAGGTATTCTAGAATCCAGCCCATATAGCTTACATTATACAACGTATTCATCAAAAATAGGTAAAATCTGACTTTTTTTTTGTAAAAAATCATATAAATATTTGCTTCCCCGCCCGAATTTTATAATTTTTCATCATATTTTATCCACAGTATAGGTCCAAAAGCATGTTTATGAATGTATTAAAAAAATATCCATTTCAAGAATAGGTAAAGTCTGACTTTATTTTGGTAAAAAATCATATAAATATTTGCTTCCGCGCCCGAATTTTATGATTTTTCATCATAATTTAGGTAAAAGAAAACATTGCAACAAGAAAATAGCTATTTTAAGTGTGTTAGGTATTCTAGAATCCAGCCCATGTAGCTTACAATATACAACATATTCTTGAAAAATATGTAAAATCTGACTTTTTTTTTGTTAAAAAAAATCATATAATTATTTGTTTGCGCGCCCGAATTTTGAAATTTTTCATCATATTTTATCCGCAGTATAGGTCCAAAAGCATGTTTATGAATGTTTTATAAAAAAATATCCATTTCAAGAATAGGAAAAATCTGACTTTATTTTTGTAAAAAATCATATAAATATTTGCTTCCGCACCCGAAATTTTATGATTTTTCATCATGCTTTAGCTAAAAGAAAACATTGCAACAAGAAAATTGCTATTTCAAGTGTGTTAGGTATTCTAGAATCCAGCCAATGAAGCTTACAATATACAACGTATTCATCAAAAATAGGTAAAATCTGACTTTTTTTTTGTAAAAAATCATAATTATTTGTTTGCGCGCCCGAATTTTATAATTTTTCATCATAGTTTATCCGCAGTATAGGTTCAAAATCATGTTTATGAATGTTTAAACAAAAATATCCATTTCAAGAATAGGAAAAATCAGACTTTATTTTTGTAAAAAATCATATAAATATTTGCTTCCGCGCCCGAATTTTATGATTTTTCATCATATTTTAGGTAAAAGAAAACATTGCAACAAGAAAATAGCTATTTCAAGTGTGTTAGGTATTCTACAATCCAGCCCATGTAGCTTACAATATACAACGTATTCATCAAAAATAGGTAATATCTGACTTAATTTTTATAAAAAATTATATAAATATTTGCTTCCGCGCCCGAATTTTATAATTTTTTATCATATTTTATCCGCAGTATAGGTTCAAAAGCATGTTTATGAATGTTTTAACAAAATTATTCACTACAAGAATATGTAAAATCTGACTTTAAAAACACTGCAACAAGAAAATTGCTATTTCAAGTGTGATAGGTATTCTAGAATCCAGCCAATGAAGCTTACAGTATACAACGTATTCATCAAAAATAGGTAAAATCTGACTTTATTTTTGTAAAAAATTAAATAAATATTGGCTTCCGCGCTCAAATTTTATAATTTTTCATCATATTTTATCCATAGTATAGGTCCAAATGCATGTTTATGAACGTTTGACAAAAATATCAATTTCAAAAATATGTAAAATCTGACTTTATTTTTGTAAAAAATCATATAAATTTTTGCTTCCGCGCCCGAATTTTATGATTTTTCATCCTATTTTAGCTAAAGGAAAACAATGCAACAAGAAAATTGCTATTTCAAGTGTGTTAGGTATTCTAGAATCCAGCCAATGAAGCTTACAATATACAACGTATTCATCAAAAATAGGTAAAATCTGATTTTTTTTTTGTAAAAAATCATATAAATATTTGTTTGCGCGCCCGAATTTTATAATTTTTCATCATATTTTATCCGCAGTATAGGTCCAAAAGCATGTTTATGAATGATTTAACAAAAATATCCATTTCAAGAATAGGAAAAATCAGACTTTATTTTTGTTAAAAATCATATAAATATTTGCTTCCGCGCCCGAATTTTATGATTTTTCATCATATTTTAGGTAAAAGAAAACATTGCAACAAGAAAATTGCTATTTCAAGTGTGTTAGGTATTTTAGAATCCAAGCCATGTAGCTTACAATATACAACGTATTCATCAAAAATAGGTAAAATCTGACTTTTTTTGTAAAAAATTATATAATTATTTGTTTGCGCGCCCGAATTTTATAATTTTTCATCATATTTTATCCGCAGTATAGGTCCAAAAGCATGTTTATGAATGTTTTAATAAAAATATCCATTTCAAGAATAGGAGAAATCAGACTTTATTTTTGTTAAAAATCATATAAATATTTGCTTCCGCGCCCGAATTTTATGATTTTTTCATCATATTTTAGGTAAAAGAAAACATTGCAACAAGAAAATTGCTATTTTAAGTGTGTTAGGTATTCTAGAATCCAGCCCATGTAGCTTACAATATACAACGTATTCATCAAAAATAGGTAAAATCTGACTTTTTTTTTGTAAAAAAATCATATAAATATTTGCTTCCCCGTCCGAAATTTATAATTTTTCATCATATTTTATCCACAGTATAGGTCCAAAAGCATGTTTATGAATGTATTCAAAAAATATCCATTTCAAGAATAGGTAAAGTCTGACTTTATTTTGGTAAAAAATTATATAAATATTTGCTTCCGCGCCCGAATTTTATGATTTTTTCATCATAATTTAGGTAAAAGAAAACATTGCAACAAGAAAATAGCTATTTTAAGTGTGTTAGGTATTCTAGAATCCAGCCCATGTAGCTTACAATATACAACATATTCTTGAAAAATATGTAAAATCTGACTTTTTTTTGTTAAAAAAAATCATATAATTATTTGTTTGCGCGCCCGAATTTTGAAATTTTTCATCATATTTTATCCGCAGTATAGGTCCAAAAGCATGTTTATGAATGTTTTAACAAAAATATCCATTTCAAGAATAGGAAAAATCTGACTTTATTTTTGTAAAAAATCATATAAATATATGCTTCCGCACCCGAATTTTATGATTTTTCATCATGTTTTAGCTAAAAGAAAACATTGCAACAAGAAAATTGCTATTTCAAGTGTGTTAGGTATTCTAGAATCCAGCCAATGAAGCTTACAATATACAACGTATTCATCAAAAATAGGTAAAATCTGACTTTTTTTTGTAAAAAATCATAATTATTTGTTTGCGCGCCCGAATTTTATAATTTTTCATCATAGTTTATCCGCAGTATAGGTTCAAAATAATGTTTATGAATGTTTTAACAAAAATATCCATTTCAAGAATAGGAAAAACCAGACTTTATTTTTGTAAAAAATCATATAAATATTTGCTTCCGCGCCCGAATTTTATGATTTTTCATCATATTTTAGGTAAAAGAAAACATTGCAACAAGAAAATTGCTATTTCAAGTGTGTTTGGTATTCTACAATCCAGCCCATGTAGCTTACAATACTCTGAGATAGCGCGTTAATAGGTAAAATATGACTTAATTTTTATAAAAAATTATATAAATATTTGCTTCCGCGCCCGAATTTTATAATTTTTCATCATATTTTATCCGCAGTATAGGTTCAAAAGCATGTTTATGAATGTTTTAACAAAAATATCCACTACAAGAATATGTAAAATCTGACTTTAAAACACTGCAACAAGAAAATTGCTATTTCAAGTGTGATAGGTATTCTAGAATCCAGCCAACGAAGCTTACAGTATACAACGTATTCATCAAAAATAGGTAAAATCTGACTTTATTTTTGTAAAAAATTAAATAAATATTGGCTTCCGCGCTCAAATTTTATAATTTTTCATCATATTTTATCCATAGTTATAGGTCCAAAAGCATGTTTATGAACGTTTAACAAAAATATCAATTTCAAAAATATGTAAAATCTGACTTTATTTTTGTAAAAAATCATATAAATATTTGCTACCGCGCCCGAATTTTATGATTTTTCATCATATTTTAGCTAAAAGAAAACATTGCAACAAGAAAATTTCTATTACAAGTGTGTTAGGTATTCTAGAATCCAGCCCATATAGCTTACAATATACAACGTATTCATCAAAAAAATTTAAATCTGACTTTTTTTTGTAAAAAATCATATAAATATTTGTTTGCGCGCCCGAATTTATAATTTTTTATCATAATTTATCCGCAGTATAGGTCCAAAAGCATGTTTATAAATGTTTTAACAAAAATATCCATTTCAAGAATAGGAAAAATCTGACTTTATTTTTGTAAAAAAATCATATAAATATTTGCTTTCGCACCCGAATTTTATGATTTTTCATCATATTTTACCTAAAAGAAAACATTGCAACAAGAAAATTGCTATTTCAACTGGTAGGTATTCTAGAATCCAGCCAATGAAGCTTACAATATACAACGTATTCATGAAAAATAGGTAAAATCTGACTTAATTTTTGTAAAAAATTATATAAATATTTGTTTGCGCGCCCGAATTTTATAGTTTTTCATCATATTTTATCCGCAGTATAGGTCCAAAAGCATGTTTATGAATGTTTTAACAAAAATATCCATTTCAAGAATAGGAAAAATCTGACTTTATTTTTGTAAAAAATCATATAAATATTTGCTTCCGTGCCCGAATTTTATGATTTTTCATTATAATTTAGGTAAAAGAAAACATTGCAACAAGAAAATTGCTATTTCAAGTGTGGTAGGTATTCTAGAATCCAGCCAATGAAGATAACAATATACAACGTATTCATCAAAAATAGGTAAAATCTGACTTTATTTTTGTAAAAAATTAAATAAATATTTGCTTCCGCACTCGAATTTTATAATTTTTCATCATATTTTATCCCTAGCATAGGTTCAAAAGCATGTTTATGAATGTTTTAACAAAAATATCCATTTCAAGAATAGGAAAAATCTGACTTTATTTTTGTAAAAAATTAAATAAATATTTGCTTCCGCGCTCGAATTTTATAATTTTTCATCATATTTTATCCCTAGCATAGGTTCAAAAGCATGTTTATGAACTTTTTAACAAAAATATCAACTTCAAAAATATGTAAAATCTGACTTAATTTTTGTAAAAAATCATATAAATATTTGCTTCCGCGCCCGAATTTTATGATTTTTCATCACATTTTAGCTAAGAGAAAACATTGCAACAAGAAAATTTATATTTCAAGTGTGTTAGGTATTCTACAATCCAGCCCATGTAGCTTACAATATACAACGTATTCATCAAAAAAAGGTAAAATCTGACTTTTTTTTTGTAAAAAATCATATAAATATTTGTTTGCGCGCCCGAATTTTATAATTTTTCATCATATTTTATCCGCAGTATAGGTCCAAAAGCATGTTTATGATTGTTTTAACAAAAATATCCATTTCAAGAATAGGAAAAATCAGACTTTATTTTTGTTAAAAATCATATAAATATTTGCTTCCGCGCCCGAATTTTATGATTTTTCATCATATTTTAGGTAAAAGAAAACATTGCAACAAGAAAATTGCTATTTCAAGTGTGTTAGGTATTCTAGAATCCAAGCCATGTAGCTTACAATATACAACGTATTCATCAAAAATAGGTAAAATCTGACTTTTTTTGTAAAAAATCATATAAATATTTGTTTGCGCGCCCGAATTTTATAATTTTTCATCATATTTTATCCGCAGTATAGGTCCAAAAGCATGTTTATGAATGTTTTAACAAAAATATCCATTTCAAGAATAGGAAAAATCAGACTTTATTTTTCTTAAAAATCATATAAATATTTGCTTCCGCGCCCGAATTTTATGATTTTTCATCATATTTTAGGTAAAAGAAAACATTGCAACAAGAAAATTGCTATTTCAAGTGTGTTAGGTTTTCTAGAATTCAAGCCATGTAGCTTACAATATACAACGTATTCATCAAAAATAGGTAAAATCTGACTTTTTTTGTAAAAAATCATATAAATATTTGTTTGCGCGCCCGAATTTTATAATTTTTCATCATATTTTATCCATAGTATAGGTCCAAAAGCATGTTTATGAACGTTTTAACAAAATTATCCATTTAAAAAATATGTAAAATCTGACATTATTTTTGTAAAAAATCATATAAATATTTGCTTCCGCGCCCGAATTTTCTGATTTTTCATCATATTTTAGCTAAAAGAAAACATTGCAACAAGAAAATTGCTATTTCAAGTGTGTTAGGTATTCTAGAATCCAGCCCATGTAGCTTACAATATACAACGTATTCATCAAAAATAGGTAAAATCTCACTTTTTTTTGTAAAAAATAACAAAAATATTTGTTTGCGCGCCCGAATTTTATAATTTTTCATCATATTTTATCCGCAGTATAGGACCAAAAGCATGTTTATGAATGTTTTAACAAAAATATCCATTTCAAGAATAGGAAAAATCTGACTTTATTTTTGTAAATAATCATATAAATATTTGCTTCCGCGCCCGAATTTTATTATTTTTCATCATATTTTAGCTAAAAGAAAACATTGCAACAAGAAAATTGCTATTTCAAGTGTGTTAGGTATTCAAGAATCCAGCCCATGTAGCTTACAATATACAACATATTCATCAAAAATAGGCAAAATCTGACTTTTTTTTTGTAAAAAATCATAAAAATATTTCTTTGCGCGCCCGAATTTTATAATTTTTCATCATATTTTATCCGCAGTTTAGGTCCAAAAGCATGTTTATGAATGTTTTAACAAAAATATCCATTTCAAGAATAGGAAAAATCTGACTTTTATTTATGTAAAAAATCATATAAATATTTGCGTCTGCGCCCGAATTTTATGATTTTTCATCATATTTTTGCTAAAAGAAAACATTGCAACAAGAAAATTGCTATTTCAAGTGTGTTAGGTATTCTAGAATCCAGCTCATGTAGCTTACAATATACAACGTATTCATCAAAAATAGGTAAAATCTGACTTTTTTTTGTAAAAAATCATATAAATATTTGCTTCCGCACCCGAATTTTATGATTTTTTTTCATATTTTAGCTAAAAGAAAACATTGCAACAAGTAAATTGCTATTTCAAGTGTGTTAGGTATTCTAGAATCCAGCCCATGCAGCTTACAATATACAACGTATTCATAAAAAATAGGTAAAATATGACTTTTTTTTTTTGTAAAAAATCATATAAATATTTGCTTCCGCGCCCGAATTTTATAATTTTTCATTATATTTTATCCACAGTATAGGGCCAAAAGCATGTTTATGAATGTATTAACAAAAATATCCATTTCAAGAATATGTAAAATCTGACATTATTTTTGTAAAAAATCATATAAATATTTTCTTCCGCGCCCGAATTTTATGATTTTTCATCATATTTTAGGTAAAAGAAAACATTGCAACAAGAAAATTGCTATTTTAAGTGTGTTAGGTATTCTAGAATCCAGCCCATGTAGCTTACAATATACAACGTATTCATCAAAAATAGGTAAAATCTGACTTTTTTTTTTGTAAAAAATCATATAAATATTTGCTTCCCCGCCCGAATTTTATAATTTTTCATCATATTTTATCCACAGTATAGGTCCAAAAGCATATTTATGAATGTATTCAAAAAATATCCATTTCAAGAATAGGTAAAGTCTGACTTTATTTTGTAAAAAATCATATAAATATTTGCTTCCGCGCCCGAATTTTATGATTTTTCATCATAATTTAGGTAAAAGAAAACATTGCAACAAGAAAATAGCTATTTTAAGTGTGTTAGGTATTCTAGAATCCAGCCCATGTAGCTTACAATATACAACATATTCTTGAAAAATATGTAAAATCTGACTTTTTTTGTTAAAAAAAATCATATAATTATTTGTTTGCGCGCCCGAATTTTGAAATTTTTCATCATATTTTATCCGCAGTATAGGTCCAAAAGCATGTTTATGAATGTTTTAACAAAAATATCCATTTCAAGAATAGGAAAAATCTGACTTTATTTTAGTAAAAAATCATATAAATATTTGCTTCCTCGCCCGAATTTTATGATTTTTCATTATAATTTAGGTAAAAGAAAACATTGCAACAAGAAAATTGCTATTTCAAGTGTGTTAGGTATTCTAGAATCCAGCAAATGAAGCTTACAATATACAACGTATTCATCAAAAATAGGTAAAATCTGACTTTTTTTTTGTAAAAAATCATAATTATTTGTTTGCGCGCCCGAATTTTATAATTTTTCATCATAGTTTATCCGCAGTATAGGTTCAAAATCATGTTTATGAATGTTTAAACAAAAATATCAATTTCAAGAATAGGAAAAATCAGACTTTATTTTTGTAAAAAATCATATAAATATTTGCTTCCGCGCCCGAATTTTATGATTTTTCATCATATTTTAGCTAAAAGAAAACATTGCAACAAGAAAATTGGTATTTCAAGTGTGTTAGGTATTCTAGAATCCAGCCCATGTTGCTTACAATATACAACGTATTCATCAAAAATAGGTAAAATCTGACTTTTTTTGTAAAAAATCATATAAATATTTGCTTCCGCGCCCGAATTTTATAATTTTTCATCATATTTTATTCACAGTATAGGTCCAAAAGCATATTTATGAATGTTTTAACAAAAATATCCATTTCAAGAATAGGTAAAGTCTGACTTTATTTTGTAAAAAATCATATAAATATTTGCTTCCGCACCCGAATTTTATGATTTTTCATCATGCTTTAGCTAAAAGAAAACATTGCAACAAGAAAATTGCTATTTCAAGTGTGTTAGGTATTCTAGAATCCAGCCAATGAAGCTTACAATATACAACGTATTCATCAAAAATAGGTAAAATCTGACTTTTTTTTTTGTAAAAAATCATAATTATTTGTTTTGCGCGCCCGAATTTTATAATTTTTCATCATAGTTTATCCGCAGTATAGGTTCAAAATCATGTTTTATGAATGTTTAAACAAAAATATCCATTTCAAGAATAGGAAAAATCAGACTTTATTTTTGTAAAAAATCATATAAATATTTGCTTCCGCGCCCGAATTTTATGATTTTTCATCATATTTTAGGTAAAAGAAAACATTGCAACAAGAAAATTGCTATTTCAAGTGTGTTTGGTATTCTACAATCCAGCCCATGTAGCTTACAATATACAACGTATTCATCAAAAATAGGTAAAATATGACTTAATTTTTTATAAAAAATTATATAAATATTTGCTTCCGCGCCCGAATTTTATAATTTTTCATCATATTTTATCCGCAGTATAGGTTCAAAAGCATGTTTATGAATGTTTTAACAAAAATATCCACTACAAGAATATGTAAAATCTGACTTTAAAACACTGCAACAAGAAAATTGCTATTTCAAGTGTGATAGGTATTCTAGAATCCAGCCAACGAAGCTTACAGTATACAACGTATTCATCAAAAATAGGTAAAATCTGACTTTATTTTTGTAAAAAATTAAATAAATATTGGCTTCCGCGCTCAAATTTTATAATTTTTTCATCATATTTTATCCATAGTATAGGTCCAAAAGCATGTTTATGAACGTTTGACAAAAATATCAATTTCAAAAATATGTAAAATCTGACTTTATTTTTGTAAAAAATCATATAAATATTTGCTTCCGCGCCCGAATTTTATGATTTTTCATCCTATTTTAGCTAAAGGAAACATTGCAACAAGAAAATTGCTATTTCAAGTGTGTTAGGTATTCTAGAATCCAGCCAATGAAGCTTACAATATACAAACGTATTCATCAAAAATAGGTAAAATCTGACTTTTTTTTTTGTAAAAAATCATATAAATATTTGTTTTGCGCGCCCGAATTTTATAATTTTTCATCATATTTTATCCGCAGTATAGGTCCAAAAGCATGTTTATGAAATGATTTAACAAAAATATCCATTTCAAGAATAGGAAAAATCAGACTTTATTTTTGTTAAAAATCATATAAATATTTGCTTCCGCGCCCGAATTTTATGATTTTTCATCATATTTTAGGTAAAAGAAAACATTGCAACAAGGAAAATTGCTATTTCAAGTGTGTTAGGTATTTTAGAATCCAAGCCATGTAGCTTACAATATACAACGTATTCATCAAAAATAGGTAAAATCTGACTTTTTTTTGTAAAAAATCATATAAATATTTGTTTGGCGCGCCCCGAATTTTATAATTTTTTCATCATATTTTATCCGCAGTATAGGTCCAAAAGCATGTTTATGAATGTTTTAACAAAAATATCCATTTCAAGAATAGGAGAAATCAGACTTTATTTTTGTTAAAAATCATATAAATATTTGCTTCCGCGCCCGAATTTTATGATTTTTTCATCATATTTTAGGTAAAAGAAAACATTGCAACAAGAAAATTGCTATTTTAAGTGTGTTAGGTATTCTAGAATCCAGCCCATGTAGCTTACAATATACAACGTATTCATCAAAAATAGGTAAAATCTGACTTTTTTTTTTGTAAAAAATCATATAAATATTTGCTTCCCCGCCCGAAATTTATAATTTTTCATCATATTTTATCCACAGTATAGGTCCAAAAGCATGTTTATGAATGTATTCAAAAAATATCCATTTCAAGAATAGGTAAAGTCTGACTTTATTTTGGTAAAAAATCATATAAATATTTTTTTCCGCGCCCGAATTTTATAATTTTGCATCATATTTTATCCACAGTATATGTCCAAAAGCATGTTTATGAACGTTTAACAAAAATATCAATTTCAAAAATATGTAAAATCTGACTTTATTTTTGTAAAAAATCATATAAATATTTGCTACCGCGCCCGAATTTTATGATTTTTCATCATATTTTAGCTAAAAGAAAACATTGCAACAAGAAAATTTCTATTACAAGTGTGTTAGGTATTCTAGAATCCAGCCCATATAGCTTACAATATACAACGTATTCATCAAAAAAATTTAAAATCTGACTTTTTTTTTGTAAAAAATCATATAAAATATTTGTTTTGCGCGCCCGAATTTTATAATTTTTTATCATAATTTATCCGCAGTATAGGTCCAAAAGCATGTTTATAAATGTTTTAACAAAAATATCCATTTCAAGAATAGGAAAAATCTGACTTTATTTTTGTAAAAAAATCATATAAATATTTGCTTTCGCACCCGAATTTTATGATTTTTCATCATATTTTACCTAAAAGAAACATTGCAACAAGAAAATTGCTATTTCAACTGGTAGGTATTCTAGAATCCAGCCAATGAAGCTTACAATATACAACGTATTCATGAAAAATAGGTAAAATCTGACTTAATTTTTGTAAAAAATTATATAAATATTTGTTTTGCGCGCCCGAATTTTATAGTTTTTCATCATATTTTATCCGCAGTATAGGTCCAAAAAGCATGTTTATGAATGTTTTTAACAAAAATATCCATTTCAAGAATAGGAAAAATCTGACTTTATTTTTGTAAAAAATCATATAAATATTTGCTTCCGTGCCCGAATTTTATGATTTTTCATTATAATTTAGGTAAAAGAAAACATTGCAACAAGAAAATTGCTATTTCAAGTGTGGTAGGTATTCTAGAATCCAGCCAATGAAGATAACAATATACAACGTATTCATCAAAAATAGGTAAAATCTGACTTTATTTTTGTAAAAAATTAAATAAATATTTGCTTCCGCACTCGAATTTTATAATTTTTCATCATATTTTATCCCTAGCATAGGTTCAAAAGCATGTTTATGAATGTTTTAACAAAAATATCCATTTCAAGAATAGGAAAAATCTGACTTTATTTTTGTAAAAAATTAAATAAATATTTGCTTCCGCGCTCGAATTTTATAATTTTTCATCATATTTTATCCCTAGCATAGGTTCAAAAGCATGTTTATGAACTTTTTAACAAAAATATCAACTTCAAAAATATGTAAAATCTGACTTAATTTTTGTAAAAAATCATATAAATATTTGCTTCCGCGCCCCGAATTTTATGATTTTTCATCACATTTTAGCTAAGAGAAAACATTGCAACAAGAAAATTTATATTTCAAGTGTGTTAGGTATTCTACAATCCAGCCCATGTAGCTTACAATATACAACGTATTCATCAAAAAAAGGTAAAATCTGACTTTTTTTTTGTAAAAAATCATATAAATATTTGTTTTGCGCGCCCGAATTTTATAATTTTTCATCATATTTTATCCGCAGTATAGGTCCAAAAGCATGTTTATGAATGTTTTAACAAAAATATCCATTTCAAGAATAGGAAAAATCAGACTTTATTTTTGTTAAAAATCATATAAATATTTGCTTCCGCGCCCGAATTTTATGATTTTTTCATCATATTTTAGGTAAAAGAAAACATTGCAACAAGAAAATTGCTATTTCAAGTGTGTTAGGTATTCTAGAAATCCAAGCCATGTAGCTTACAATATACAACGTATTCATCAAAATAGGTAAAAATCTGACTTTTTTTTGTAAAAAATCATATAAATATTTGTTTGCGCGCCCGAATTTTATAATTTTTCATCATATTTTATCCGCAGTATAGGTCCAAAAGCATGTTTATGAATGTTTTAACAAAAATATCCATTTCAAGAATAGAAAAAAATCAGACTTTATTTTTCTTAAAAATCATATAAATATTTGCTTCCGCGCCCGAAATTTTATGATTTTTTCATCATATTTTAGGTAAAAGAAAAACATTGCAACAAGAAAATTGCTATTTCAAGTGTGTTAGGTTTTCTAGAATTCAAGCCATGTAGCTTACAATATACAACGTATTCATCAAAAATAGGTAAAATCTGACTTTTTTTGTAAAAAAATCATATAAATATTTGTTTTGCGCGCCCGAAATTTTATAATTTTTTCATCATATTTTATCCATAGTATAGGTCCAAAAGCATGTTTATGAACGTTTTAAACAAAATTATCCATTTAAAAAATATGTAAAATCTGACATTATTTTTGTAAAAAATCAAATAAATATTTGCTTCCGCGCCCGAAATTTTCTGATTTTTCATCATATTTTAGCTAAAAGAAAAACATTGCAACAAGAAAATTGCTATTTCAAGTGTATTAGGTATTCTAGAATCCAGCCCATGTAGCTTACAATATACAACGTATTCATCAAAAATAGGTAAAATCTCACTTTTTTTTGTAAAAAAATAACAAAAATATTTGTTTTGCGCGCCCGAATTTTATAATTTTTTCATCATATTTTATCCGCAGTATAGGACCAAAAGCATGTTTATGAATGTTTTAACAAAAATATCCATTTCAAGAATAGGAAAAATCTGACTTTATTTTTGTAAATAATCATATAAATATTTGCTTCCGCGCCCGAATTTTATTATTTTTCATCATATTTTAGCTAAAAGAAAACATTGCAACAAGAAAATTGCTATTTCAAGTGTGTTAGGTATTCAAGAATCCAGCCCATGTAGCTTACAATATACAACATATTCATCAAAAATAGGCAAAATCTGACTTTTTTTTGTAAAAAATCATAAAAATATTTCTTTGCGCGCCCGAATTTTATAATTTTTCATCATATTTTATCCGCAGTTTAGGTCCAAAAGCATGTTTATGAATGTTTAACAAAAATATCCATTTCAAGAATAGGAAAAATCTGACTTTTATTTATGTAAAAAATCATATAAATATTTGCGTCTGCGCCCGAATTTTATGATTTTTCATCATATTTTTGCTAAAAGAAAACATTGCAACAAGAAAATTGCTATTTCAAGTGTGTTAGGTATTCTAGAATCCAGCTCATGTAGCTTACAATATACAACGTATTCATCAAAAATAGGTAAAATCTGACTTTTTTTTTGTAAAAAAATCATATAAATATTTGCTTCCGCACCCGAATTTTATGATTTTTTTTTCATATTTTAGCTAAAAGAAAACATTGCAACAAGTAAATTGCTATTTCAAGTGTGTTAGGTATTCTAGAATCCAGCCCATGCAGCTTACAATATACAACGTATTCATAAAAAATAGGTAAAATATGACTTTTTTTTTTTGTAAAAAATCATATAAATATTTGCTTCCGCGCCCGAATTTTATAATTTTTCATTATATTTTATCCACAGTATAGGGCCAAAAGCATGTTTATGAATGTATTAACAAAAATATCCATTTCAAGAATATGTAAAATCTGACATTATTTTTTGTAAAAAATCATATAAATATTTTCTTCCGCGCCCGAATTTTATGATTTTTCATCATATTTTAGGTAAAAGAAAACATTGCAACAAGAAAATTGCTATTTCAAGTGTGTTAGGTTTTCTAGAATTCAAGCCATGTAGCTTACAATATACAACGTATTCATCAAAAATAGGTAAAATCTGACTTTTTTTTGTAAAAAATCATATAAATATTTGTTTTTGCGCGCCCGAATTTTATAATTTTTCATCATATTTTATCCATAGTATAGGTCCAAAAGCATGTTTATGAACGTTTTAACAAATTATCCATTTAAAAAATATGTAAAATCTGACATTATTTTTGTAAAAAATCAAATAAATATTTGCTTCCGCGCCCGAATTTTCTGATTTTTCATCATATTTTAGCTAAAAGAAAACATTGCAACAAGAAAATTGCTATTTCAAGTGTATTAGGTATTCTAGAATCCAGCCCATGTAGCTTACAATATACAACGTATTCATCAAAAATAGGTAAAAAATCTCTTTTTTTTGTAAAAAATAACAAAAATATTTGTTTTGCGCGCCCGAATTTTATAATTTTTCATCATATTTTATCCGCAGTATAGGACCAAAAAGCATGTTTATGAATGTTTTAACAAAATATCCATTTCAAGAATAGGAAAAATCTGACTTTATTTTTTGTAAATAATCATATAAATATTTGCTTCCGCGCCCGAAATTTTATTATTTTTCATCATATTTTAGCTAAAAGAAAACATTGCAACAAGAAAATTGCTATTTCAAGTGTGTTAGGTATTCAAGAATCCAGCCCATGTAGCTTACAATATACAACATATTCATCAAAAAATAGGCAAAATCTGACTTTTTTTTTGTAAAAAATCATAAAAATATTTCTTTGCGCGCCCGAATTTTATAATTTTTCATCATATTTTATCCGCAGTTTAGGTCCAAAAGCATGTTTATGAATGTTTTAACAAAAATATCCATTTCAAGAATAGGAAAAATCTGACTTTTATTTATGTAAAAAATCATATAAATATTTGCGTCTGCGCCCGAATTTTATGATTTTTCATCATATTTTTGCTAAAAGAAAACATTGCAACAAGAAAATTGCTATTTTCAAGTGTGTTAGGTATTCTAGAATCCAGCTCATGTAGCTTACAATATACAACGTATTCATCAAAAATAGGTAAAATCTGACTTTTTTTTGTAAAAAAATCATATAAATATTTGCTTCCGCACCCGAATTTTATGATTTTTTTTTCATATTTTAGCTAAAAGAAAACATTGCAACAAGGTAAATTGCTATTTCAAGTGTGTGTAGGTATTCTAGAATCCAGCCCATGCAGCTTACAATATACAACGTATTCATAAAAAATAGGTAAAAATATGACTTTTTTTTTTTGTAAAAAATCATATAAAATATTTGCTTCCGCGCCCGAATTTTATAATTTTTCATTATATTTTATCCACAGTATAGGGCCAAAAAGCATGTTTATGAATGTATTAACAAAAATATCCATTTCAAGAATATGTAAAATCTGACATTATTTTTGTAAAAAATCATATAAATATTTTCTTCCGCGCCCGAATTTTATGATTTTTCATCATATTTTAGGTAAAAGAAAACATTGCAACAAGAAAATTGCTATTTTAAGTGTGTTAGGTATTCTAGAATCCAGCCCATGTAGCTTACAATATACAATGTATTCATCAAAAATAGATAGAATCTGACTTTTTTTTGTAAAAAATCATAAAAATATTTCTTTGCGCGCCCGAAATTTTATAATTTTTTCATCATATTTTATCCACAGTATAGGTCCAAAAGCATATTTATGAATGTATTCAAAAAATATCCATTTCAAGAATAGGTAAAGTCTGACTTTATTTTGTAAAAAAATCATATAAATATTTGCTTCCGCGCCCGAATTTTATGATTTTTCATCATAATTTAGGTAAAAGAAAAACATTGCAACAAGAAAATAGCTATTTTAAGTGTGTTAGGGTATTCTAGAATCCAGCCCATGTAGCTTACAATATACAACATATTCTTGAAAAATATGTAAAAATCTGACTTTTTTTGTTTAAAAAAAATCATATAATTATTTGTTTGCGCGCCCGAATTTTGAAATTTTTCATCATATTTTATCCGCAGTATAGGTCCAAAAGCATGTTTATGAATGTTTTAACAAAAATATCCATTTCAAGAATAGGAAAAATCTGACTTTATTTTTGTAAAAAAATCATATAAATATTTTGCTTCCGCACCCGAATTTTATGATTTTTCATCAAGTTTTAGCTAAAAAGAAAACATTGCAACAAGAAAATTGCTATTTCAAGTGTGTTAGGTATTCTACAATCCAGCCCATGTAGCTTACAATATACAACGTATTCATCAAAAATAGGTAAAATCTGACTTAATTTTTTATAAAAAAATTATATAAATATTTGTTTGCGCGCCCGAATTTTATAATTTTTTATCATAAATTTATCCGCAGTATAGGTCCAAAATCATGTTTATAAATGTTTTTAACAAAAATATCCATTTCAAGAATAGGAAAAAAACTGACTTTATTTTTGTAAAAAAAATCATATAAATATTTGCTTTCGCACCCGAATTTTATGATTTTTAATCATATTTTAGCTAAAAGAAAACATTGCAACAAGAAAATTGCTATTTCAACTGGTAGGTATTCTAGAATCCAGCCAATGAAGCTTACAATATACAACGTATTCATGAAAAATAGGTAAAATCTGACTTAATTTTTGTAAAAAAATTATATAAATATTTGTTTTGCGCGCCCCGAATTTTATAGTTTTTCATCATATTTTATCCGCAGTGTAGGTCCAAAAGCATGTTTATGAATGTTTTTAACAAAAATATCCATTTCTAGAATAGGAAAAAATCTGACTTTATTTTTGTAAAAAATTAAATCAATATTTGCTTCCGCGCTCGAATTTTATTATTTTTCATCATATTTTATCCATAGCATAGGTTCAAAAGCATGTTTATGAACTTTTTAACAAAAATATCAACTTCAAAAATATGTAAAATCTGACTTAATTTTTGTAAAAAATCATATAAATATTTGCTTCCGCGCCGGAATTTTATGATTTTTCATCACATTTTAGCTAAGAGAAAACATTGCAACAAAAAAAATTTATATTTCAAGTGTGTTAGGTATTCTACAATCCAGCCCATGTAGCTTACAATATACAACGTATTCATCAAAAAAAGGTAAAATCTGACTTTTTTTTTTTGTAAAAAAATCATATAAATATTTGTTTGCGCGCCCGAATTTTATAATTTTTCATCATATTTTTATCCGCAGTATAGGTCCAAAAGCATGTTTATGAATGTTTTAAACAAAAATATCCATTTCAAGAATAGGAAAAATCAGACTTTATTTTTGTTAAAAAATCATATAAATATTTGCTTCCGCGCCCGAATTTTATGATTTTTCATCATAATTTTAGGTAAAAGAAAACATTGCAACAAGAAAATTGCTATTTCAAGTGTGTTAGGTATTCTAGAATCCAAGCCATGTAGCTTACAATATACAACGTATTCATCAAAAATAGGTAAAATCTGACTTTTTTTGTAAAAAAAATCATATAAATATTTGTTTGCGCGCCCGAATTTTATAATTTTTCATCATATTTTATCCGCAGTATAGGGTCCAAAAGCATGTTTATGAATATTTTAACAAAAATATCCATTTCAAGAATAGGAAAAATCAGACTTTTATTTTTGTTAAAAATCATATAAATATTTGCTTCCGCGCCCGAATTTTATGATTTTTTCATCATATTTTAGGGTAAAAGAAAACATTGCAACAAGAAAATTGCTATTTCAAGTGTGTTAGGTATTCTAGAATTCAAGCCATGTAGCTTACAATATACAACGTATTCATCAAAAATAGGTAAAATCTGACTTTTTTTTGTAAAAAATCATATAAATATTTGTTTGCGCGCCCGAATTTTATAATTTTTCATCATATTTTATCCATAGTATAGGTCAAAAAGCATGTTTATGAACGTTTTAAACAAAAATATCCATTTCAAAAATATGTAAAATCTGACATTATTTTTGTAAAAAATCATATAAATATTTGCTTCCGCGCCCGAATTTTCTGATTTTCATCATATTTAGCTAAAAGAAAACATGGCAACAAGAAAATTGCTAATTCAAGTGTGTTAGGTATTCTAGAATCCAGCCCATGTAGCTTACAATATACAACGTATTCATCAAAATAGGTAAAATCTCACTTTTTTTTTTGTAAAAAAATAACAAAAATATTTGTTTGCGCGCCCGAATTTTATAATTTTTCATCATATTTTATCCGCAGTATAGGACCAAAAGCATGTTTATGAATGTTTTAACAAAAATATCCATTTCAAGAATAGGAAAAATCTGACTTTATTTTTGTAAAAAATCATATAAATATTTGCTTCCGCGCCCGAATTTTTATTATTTTTCATCATATTTAACTAAAAGAAAACATTGCAAAAAGAAAATTGCTATTTCAAGTGTGTTAGGTATTCAAGAATCCAGCCCATGTAGCTTACAATATACAACGTATTCATCAAAAATAGGTAAAATCTGACTTTTTTTTTGTAAAAAATCATAAAAATATTTCTTTGCGCACCCGAATTTTATAATTTTTCATCATATTTTATAAGCAGTTTAGGTCCAAAAGCATGTTTATGAATGTTTTAACAAAAATATCCATTTCAAGAATAGGAAAAAATCTGACTTTTATTTATGTAAAAAATCATATAAATATTTGCTTCTGCGCCCGAATTTTATGATTTTTCATCATATTTTAGCTAAAAGAAAACATTGCAACAAGAAAATTGCTATTTCAAGTGTGTTAGGTATTCTAGAATCCAGCTAATGTAGCTTACAATATACAACGTATTCATCAAAAATAGGTAAAATCTGACTTTTTTTTTGTAAAAAATCATATAAATATTTGCTTCCGCACCCGAATTTTATGATTTTTTTTTCATATTTTAGCTAAAAGAAAACCATTGCAACAAGTAAATTGCTATTTCAAATGTGTTAGGTATTCTAGAATCCAGCCCATGCAGCTTACAATATACAACGTATTCATAAAAAATAGGTAAAATCTGACTTTTTTTTTTTGTAAAAAATCATATAAATATTTGCTTCCGCGCCCGAATTTTATAATTTTTCATTATATTTTATCCACAGTATAGGGCCAAAAGCATGTTTATGAATGTATTAACAAAATATCCATTTCAAGAATATGTAAAATCTGACATTATTTTTGTAAAAAATCATATAAATATTTTCTTCCGCGCCCGAATTTTATGATTTTTCATCATATTTTAGGTAAAAGAAAACATTGCAACAAGAAAATTGCTATTTTAAGTGTGTTAGGTATTCTAGAATCCAGCCCATGTAGCTTACAATATACAACGTATTCATCAAAAATAGGTTAAAATCTGACTTTTACCTCTGAGATAGCGCGTAATAGGTAAAGTCTGACTTTATTTTGTAAAAAATCATATAAATATTTGCTTCCGCGCCCGAATTTTATGATTTTTCATCATAATTTAGGTAAAAGAAAACATTGCAACAAGAAAATAGCTATTTTAAGTGTGTTAGGTATTCTAGAATCCAGCCCATGTAGCTTACAATATACAACATATTCTTGAAAAATATGTAAAATCTGACTTTTTTTGTTAAAAAAAATCATATAAATATTTGTTTCCGCGCCCGAATTTTATAATTTTTCATCATATTTTATCCGCAGTATAGGTTCAAAAGCATGTTTATGAATGTTTTAACAAAAATATCCACTACAAGAATATGTAAAATCTGACTTTAAAACACTGCAACAAGAAAATTGCTATTTCAAGTGTGATAGGTATCCAGCCAATGAAGCTTACAGTATACAACGTATTCATCAAAAATAGGTAAAATCTGACTTTATTTTTGTAAAAAATTAAATTAATATTGGCTTCCGCGCTCAAATTTTATAATTTTTCATCATATTTTATCCATAGTATAGGTCCAAAAGCATGTTTATGAACGTTTAACAAAAATATCAATTTCAAAAATATGTAAAATCTGACTTTATTTTTGTAAAAAATCATATAAATATTTGCTTCCGCGCCCGAATTTTATGATTTTTCATCATATTTTAGCTAAAAGAAAACATTGCAACAAGAAAATTTCTATTACAAGTGTGTTAGGTATTCTAGAATCCAGCCCATATAGCTTACAATATACAACGTATTCATCAAAAAAAGGTAAAATCTGACTTTTTTTTGTAAAAAATCATATAAATATTTGTTTGCGCGCCCGAATTTTATAATTTTTTATCATAATTTATCCGCAGTATAGGTCCAAAATCATGTTTATAAATGTTTTAACAAAAATATCCATTTCAAGAATAGGAAAAAACTGACTTTATTTTTGTAAAAAAATCATATAAATATTTGCTTTCGCACCCGAATTTATGATTTTTAATCATATTTTAGCTAAAAGAAAACATTGCAACAAGAAAATTGCTATTTCAACTGGTAGGTATTCTAGAATCCAGCCAATGAAGCTTACAATATACAACGTATTCATGAAAAATAGGTAAAATCTGACTTAATTTTGTAAAAAATTATATAAATATTTGTTTTGCGCGCCCGAATTTTATAGTTTTTCATCATATTTTATCCGCAGTGTAGGTCCAAAAGCATGTTTATGAATGTTTTAACAAAAATATCCATTTCAAGAATAGGAAAAATCTGACTTTATTTTTGTAAAAAATTAAATAAATATTTGCTTCCGCGCTCGAATTTTATTATTTTTCATCATATTTTATCCATAGCATAGGTTCAAAAGCATGTTTATGAACTTTTTAACAAAAATATCAACTTCAAAAATATGTAAAATCTGACTTAATTTTTGTAAAAAATCATATAAATATTTGCTTCCGCGCCGGAATTTTATGATTTTTCATCACATTTTAGCTAAGAGAAAACATTGCAACAAAAAAATTTATATTTCAAGTGTGTTAGGTATTCTACAATCCAGCCCATGTAGCTTACAATATACAACGTATTCATCAAAAAAAGGTAACATCTGACTTTTTTTTTGTAAAAAATCATATAAATATTTGTTTGCGCGCCCGAATTTTATAATTTTTCATCATATTTTATCCGCAGTATAGGTCCAAAAGCTGTTTATGAATATTTTAACAAAATATCCATTTCAAGAATAGGAAAAATCAGACTTATTTTTGTTAAAAATCATATAAATATTTGCTTCCGCGCCCGAATTTTATGATTTTTCATCATATTTTAGGTAAAAGAAAACATTGCAACAAGAAAATTGCTATTTCAAGTGTGTTAGGTATTCTAGAATTCAAGCCATGTAGCTTACAATATACAACGTATTCATCAAAAATAGGTAAAATCTGACTTTTTTTGTAAAAAATCATATAAATATTTGTTTGCGCGCCGAATTTTATATTTTTTCATCATATTTTATCCATAGTATAGGTCAAAAAGCATGTTTATGAACGTTTTAACAAAAATATCCATTTCAAAAATATGTAAAATCTGACATTATTTTTGTAAAAAATCATATAAATATTTGCTTCCGCGCCCCGAATTTTCTGATTTTTCATCATATTTTAGCTAAAAGAAAACATGGCAACAAGAAAATTGCTAATTCAAGTGTGTTAGGTATTCTAGAATCCAGCCCATGTAGCTTACAATATACAACGTATTCATCAAAAATAGGTAAAATCTCACTTTTTTTTTGTAAAAAATAACAAAAATATTTGTTTGCGCGCCCGAATTTTATAATTTTTCATCATATTTTATCCGCAGTATAGGACCAAAAAGCATGTTTATGAATGTTTTATAACAAAAATATCCATTTCAAGAATAGGAATAATCTGACTTTATTTTTGTAAAAAATCATATAAATATTTGCTTCCGCGCCCGAATTTTATTATTTTTCATCATATTTAACTAAAAGAAAACATTGCAAAAAGAAAATTGCTATTTCAAGTGTGTTAGGTATTCAAGAATCCAGCCCATGTAGCTTACAATATACAACGTATTCATCAAAAATAGGTAAAAATCTGACTTTTTTTTTGTAAAAAATCATAAAAATATTTCTTTGCGCACCCGAATTTTATAATTTTTCATCATATTTTATCCGCAGTTTAGGTCCAAAAGCATGTTTATGAATGTTTTAACAAAAATATCCATTTCAAGAATAGGAAAAATCTGACTTTTATTTATGTAAAAAATCATATAAATATTTGCTTCTGCGCCCGAATTTTATGATTTTTCATCATATTTTAGCTAAAAGAAAACATTGCAACAAGAAAATTGCTATTTCAAGTGTGTTAGGTATTCTAGAATCCAGCTAATGTAGCTTACAATATACAACGTATTCATCAAAAATAGGTAAAATCTGACTTTTTTTTTGTAAAAAATCATATAAATATTTGCTTCCGCACCCGAATTTTATGATTTTTTTTCATATTTTAGCTAAAAGAAAACATTGCAACAAGTAAATTGCTATTTCAAGTGTGTTAGGTATTCTAGAATCCAGCCCATGCAGCTTACAATATACAACTTATTCATCAAAAATAGGTAAAATCTGACTTTTTTTTGTAAAAAATCATATAAATATTTGCTTCCGCGCCCGAATTTTATAATTTTTCATTATATTTTATCCACAGTATAGGGCCAAAAGCATGTTTATGAATGTATTAACAAAAATATCCATTTCAAGAATATGTAAAATCTGACATTATTTTTGTAAAAAATCATATAAATATTTGCTTCCGCGCCCGAATTTTATGATTTTTTATCATATTTTAAGTAAAAGAAAACATTGCAACAAGAGAATTGCTATTTTAAGTGTGTTAGGTATTCTAGAATCCAGCCCATGTAGCTTACAATATACAACATATTCTTGAAAAATATGTAAAATCTGACTTTTTTTTTGTTAAAAAAAATCATATAATTATTTGTTTGCGCGCCCGAATTTTAAAATTTTTCATCATATTTTATCCGCAGTATAGGTTCAAAAGCATGTTTATGAATGTTTTAACAAAAATATCCACTACAAGAATATGTAAAATCTGACTTTAAAACACTGCAACAAGAAAATTGCTATTTCAAGTGTGATAGGTATTCTAGAATCCAGCCAATGAAGCTTACAGTATACAACGTATTCAGCAAAAATAGGTAAAATCTGACTTTATTTTTGTAAAAAATTAAATAAATATTGGCTTCCGCGCTCAAATTTTATAATTTTTCATCATATTTTATCCATAGTATAGGTCCAAAAGCATGTTTATGAACGTTTAACAAAAATATCAATTTGAAAAATATGTAAAATCTGACTTTATTTTTGTAAAAAATCATATAAATATTTGCTTCCGCGCCTGAATTTTATGATTTTTCATCATATTTTAGCTAAAAGAAAACATTGCAACAAGAAAATTTCTATTACAAGTGTGTTAGGTATTCTAGAATCCAGCCCATATAGCTTACAATATACAACGTATTCATCAAAAAAAGGTAAAATCTGACTTTTTTTTGTAAAAAATCATATAAATATTTGTTTGCGCGCCCGAATTTTATAATTTTTTATCATAATTTATCAGCAGTATAGGTCCAAAAGCATGTTTATAAATGTTTTAACAAAAATATCCATTTCAAGAATAGGAAAAATCTGACTTCATTTTTGTAAAAAAATCATATAAATATTTGCTTTCGCACCCGAATTTTATGATTTTTCATCATATTTTAGCTAAAAGAAAACATTGCAACAAGAAAATTGCTATTTCAACTGGTAGGTATTCTAGAATCCAGCCAATGAAGCTTACAATATACAACGTATTCATGAAAAATAGGTAAAATCTGACTTAATTTTTGTAAAAAATCATATAAATATTTGCTTCCGCGCCCGAATTTTATGATTTTTCATCATATTTTAGCTAAAAGAAAACATTGCAACAAGAAAATTGCTATTTCAAGTGTGTTAGGTATTCTAGAATCCAGCTCATGTAGCTTACAATATACAACGTATTCATCAAAAATAGGTAAAATCTGACTTTTTTTTTGTAAAAAATTATATAAATATTTGCTTCCGCACCCGAATTTTATGATTTTTTTTCATATTTTAGCTAAAAGAAAACATTGCAACAAGTAAATTGCTATTTCAAGTGTGTTAGGTATTCTAGAATCCAGCCCATGCAGCTTACAATATACAACTTATTCATCAAAATAGGTAAAATCTGACTTTTTTTTGTAAAAAATCATATAAATATTTGCTTCCGCGCCCGAATTTTATAATTTTTCATTATATTTTATCCACAGTATAGGGCCAAAAGCATGTTTATGAATGTATTAACAAAAATATCCATTTCAAGAATATGTAAAATCTGACATTATTTTTGTAAAAAATCATATAAATATTTGCTTCCGCGCCCGAATTTTATGATTTTTTATCATATTTTAAGTAAAAGAAAACATTGCAACAAGAGAATTGCTATTTTAAGTGTGTTAGGTATTCTAGAATCCAGCCCATGTAGCTTACAATATACAACGTATTCATCAAAAATAGGTAAAATCTGACTTTTTTTTTGTAAAAAATCATATAAATATTTGCTTCCCCGCCCGAATTTTATAATTTTTCATCATATTTTATCCACAGTATAGGTCCAAAAGCATGTTTATGAATGTATTCAAAAAATATCCATTTCAAGAATAGGTAAAGTCTGACTTTATTTTAGTAAAAAATCATATAAATATTTGCTTCCGCGCCCGAATTTTATAATTTTTCATCATAATTTAGGTAAAAGAAAACATTGCAACAAGAAAATAGCTATTTTAAGTGTGTTAGGTATTCTAGAATCCAGCCCATGTAGCTTACAATATACAACATATTCTTGAAAAATATGTAAAATTTGACTTTTTTTTTGTTAAAAAAAATCATATAATTATTTGTTTGCGCGCCCGAATTTTGAAATTTTTCATCATATTTTATCCGCAGTATAGGTCCAAAAGCATGTTTATGAAAGTTTTAACAAAAATATCCATTTCAAGAATAGGAAAAATCAGACTTTATTTTTGTAAAAAATCATATAAATATTTGCTTCCGCGCCCGAATTTTATGATTTTTCATCATATTTTAGGTAAAAGAAAACATTGCAACAAGAAAATTTCTATTACAAGTGTGTTAGGTATTCTAGAATCCAGCCCATATAGCTTACAATATACAACGTATTCATCAAAAAAAGGTAAAATCTGACTTTTTTTTGTAAAAAATCATATAAATATTTGTTTGCGCGCCCGAATTTTATAATTTTTTATCATAATTTATCCGCAGTATAGGTCCAAAAGCATGTTTATAAATGTTTTAACAAAAATATCCATTTCAAGAATAGGAAAAATCTGACTTTATTTTTGTAAAAAATCATATAAATATATGCTTCCGCACCCGAATTTTATGATTTTTCATCATGTTTTAGCTAAAAGAAAACATTGCAACAAGAAAATTGCTATTTCAAGTGTGTTAGGTATTCTAGACTCCAGCCAATGAAGCTTACAATATACAACGTATTCATCAAAAATAGGTAAAATCTGACTTTTTTTTGTAAAAAATCATAATTATTTGTTTGCGCGCCCGAATTTTATAATTTTTCATCATAGTTTATCCGCAGTATAGGTTCAAAATCATGTTTATGAATGTTTTAACAAAAATATCCATTTCAAGAATAGGAAAAACCAGACTTTATTTTTGTAAAAAATCATATAAATATTTGCTTCCGCGCCCGAATTTTATGATTTTTCATCATATTTTAGCTAAAAGAAAACATTGCAACAAGAAAATTGCTATTTCAACTGGTAGGTATTCTAGAATCCAGCCAATGAAGCTTACAATATACAACGTATTCATGAAAAATAGGTAAAATCTGACTTAATTTTTGTAAAAAATTATATAAATATTTGTTTGCGCGCCCGAATGTTATAGTTTTTCATCATATTTTATCCGCAGTATAGGTCCAAAAGCATGTTTCTGAATGTTTTAACAAAAATATCCATTTCAAGAATAGGAAAAATCTGACTTTATTTTTGTAAAAAATCATATAATTATTTGCTTCCGCGCCCGAATTTTATGATTTTTCATTATAATTTAGGTAAAAGAAAACATTGCAACAAGAAAATTGCTATTTCAAGTGTGGTAGGTATTCTAGAATCCAGCCAATGAAGCTTACAATATACAACGTATTCATCAAAAATAGGTAAAATCTGACTTTATTTTTGTAAAAAATTAAATAAATATTTGCTTCCGCGCTCGAATTTTATAATTTTTCATCATATTTTATCCATAGTATAGGTTCAAAAGCATGTTTATGAACTTTTTAACAAAAATATCAACTTCAAAAATATGTAAAATCTGACTTTATTTTTGTAAAAAATCATATAAATATTTGCTTCCGCGCCCGAATTTTATGATTTTTCATCACATTTTAGCTAAAAGAAAACATTGCAACAAGAAAATTTATATTTCAAGTGTGTTAGGTATTCTACAATCCAGCCCATGTAGCTTACAATATACAACGTATTCATCAAAAAAAGGTAAAATCTGACTTTTTTTTTTGTAAAAAATCATATAAATATTTGTTTGCGCGCCCGAATTTTATAATTTTTCATCATATTTTATCCGCAGTATAGGTCCAAAAGCATGTTTATGAATGTTTTAACAAAAATATCCATTTCAAGAATAGGAAAAATCTGACTTTTATTTATGTAAAAAATCATATAAATATTTGCTTCTGCGCCCGAATTTTATGATTTTTCATCATATTTTAGCTAAAAGAAAACATTGCATCAAGAAAATTGCTATTTCAAGTGTGTTAGGTATTCTAGAATCCAGCTCATGTAGCTTACAATATACAAAGTATTCATCAAAAATAGGTAAAATCTTACTTTTTTTTTGTAAAAAATCATATAAATATTTGTTTGCGCGCCCGAATTTTATAGTTTTTTATCATATTTTATCCGCAGTATAGGTCCAAAAGCATGTTTATGAATGTTTTAACAAAAATATCCATTTCAAGAATAGGAAAAATCTGACTTTATTTTTGTAAAAAATCATATAAATATTTGCTTCCGCACCCGAATTTTATGATTTTTTTTTATATTTTAGCTAAAAGAAAACATTGCAACAAGTAAATTGCTATTTCAAGTGTGTTAGGTATTCTAGAATCTAGCCCATGCAGCTTACAATATACAACGTATTCATCAAAAATAGGTAAAATCTGACTTTTTTTTGTAAAAAATCACAAAAATATTTGTTTGCGCGCCCAAATTTTATAATTTTTTATCATATTTTATCCGCAGTATAGGACCAAAAGCATGTTTATGAACGTTTTAACAAAAATATCCATTTCAAAAATATGTAAAATCTGACTTTATTTTTGTAAAAAATCATATAAATATTTGCTTCCGCGCCCGAATTTTATTATTTTTCATCATTTTTTAGGTAAAAGAAAACATTGCAACAAGAAAATTGCTATTTCAAGTGTGTTAGGTATTCTAGAATCCAAGCCATGTAGCTTACAATATACAACGTATTCATCAAAAATAGGTAAAATCTGACTTTTTTTTGTAAAAAATCATATAAATATTTGTTTGCGCGCCCGAATTTTATAATTTTTCATCATATTTTATCCATAGTATAGGTCCAAAAGCATGTTTATGAACGTTTTAACAAAAATATCCATTTCAAAAATATGTAAAATCTGACATTATTTTTGTAAAAAATCATATAAATATTTGCTTCCGCGCCCGAATTTTCTGATTTTTCATCATATTTTAGCTAAAAGAAAACATTGCAACAAGAAAATTGCTATTTCAAGTGTGTTAGGTATTCTAGAATCCAGCCCATGTAGCTTACAATATACAACGTATTCATCAAAAATAGGTAAAATCTCACTTTTTTTTGTAAAAAATCACAAAAATATTTGTTTGCGCGCCCGAATTTTATAATTTTTTATCATATTTTATCCGCAGTATAGGACCAAAAGCATGTTTATGAACGTTTTAACAAAAATATCCATTTCAAAAATATGTAAAATCTGACTTTATTTTTGTAAAAAATCATATAAATATTTGCTTCCTTGCCCGAATTTTATGGTTTTTTCATCATAATTTAGGTAAAAGAAAACATTGCAACAAGAAAATTGCTATTTCAAGTGTTGTAGGTATTCTAGAATCCAGCCAATGAAGCTTAATATACAACATATTCATCAAAAATAGGTAAAATCTGACTTTTTTTTTTGTAAAAAATCATATAAATATTTGCTTCCGCGCCCGAATTTTATAATTTTTCATCATATTTTATTCACAGTATTGGTCCAAAAGCATGTTTATGAATGGTCCAACAAAAATATCCATTTCAAGAATAGGTAAAATCTGACTTTATTTTGGTAAAAAATCATCTAAATATTTGCTTCCGCGAACGAATTTTATGATTTTTCATCATAATTTAGGTAAAAGAAAACATTGCAACAAGAAAATTGATATTTCAAGTGTTGTAGGTATTCTAGAATCCAGCCAATGAAGTTTACAATATACAACGTATTCATCAAAAATAGGTAAAATCTGACTTTTTTTTTGTACAAAATCATATAAATATTTGCTTCCGCGCCCGAATTTTATAATTTTTCATCATATTTTATCTACAGTATAGGTCCAAAAGCATGTTTATGAACGTTTTAACAAAATATCCATTTCAAAAATATGTAAAATCTGACTTTTTTTTTTGTAAAAAATCATATAAATATTTGTTTGCGCGCCCGAATTTTATAATTTTTCATCATATTTTATCCGCAGTATAGGTAAAAAAGCATGTTTATGAATGTTTTAACAAAAATATCCATTTCAAGAATAGGAAAAATCTGACTTTATTTTTGTAAAAAATCATATAAATATTTGCTTCCGCACCCGAATTTTATGATTTTTCATCAAATTTTAGCTAAAAGAAAACATTGCAACAAGAAAATTGCTATTTCAAGTGTGGTACGTATTCTAGAATCCAGCCAATGAAGCTTAAAATATACAACGTATTCATCAAAAATAGGTAAAATCTGACTTTTTTTTGTAAAAAATCATATAAATATTTGTTTGCGCGCCCGAATTTTATAATTTTTCATCATATTTTATCCGCGGTATAGGTTCAAAAGCATGTTTATGAATGTTTTAACAAAAATATCCATTTCAAGAATAAGAAAAATCAGACTTTCTTTTTGTAAAAAATCATATAAAAATTAGCTTCCGCGCCCGAATATAATGATTATTCATCATATTTTAGGTAAAAGAAAACATTGCAACAAGAAAATTGCTATTTCAAGTGTGTTAGGAATTCTAGAAACCAGCTCATGTAGCTTACAATATACAACGTATTCATCAAAAATAGGTAAAATCTGACTTTTTTTTGTAAAAAATCATATAAACAATTGTTTGCGCGCCCGAATTTTATAATTTTTCATCGTATTTTATCCATAGTATAGGTCCAAAAGCATGTTTATGAAGGTTTTAACAAAAATATCCATTTCAAAAATATGTAAAATCTGACATTATTTTTGTAAAAAATCATAAAAATATTTGCTTCCGCACCCGAATTTTATGATTTCTTTTCATATTTTAGCTAAAAGAAAACATTGCAACAAGAAAATTGCTATTTCAAGTGTGTTAGGTATTCTAGAATCCAGCCCATGCAGCTTACAATATACAACGTATTCATCAAAAATAGGTAAATTCTGACTTTTTTTTTGTAAAAAATCACAAAAATATTTGTTTGCGCGCCCGAATTTTATAATTTTTTATCATATTTTATCCGCAGTATACGACCAAAAGCATGTTTATGAACGTTTTAACAAAAATATCCATTTCAAAAATATGTAAAATCTGACTTTATTTTTGTAAAAAATCATATAAATATTTGCTTCCGCGCCCGAATTTTATTATTTTTCATCATATTTTAGGTAAAAGAAAACATTGCAACAAGAAAATTGCTATTTCAAGTGTGTTAGGTATTCTAGAATCCAAGCCATGTAGCTTACAATATACAACGTATTCATCAAAAATAGGTAAAATCTGACTTTTTTTTGTAAAAAATCATATAAATATTTGTTTGCGCGCCCGAATTTTATAATTTTTCATCATATTTTATCCATAGTATAGGTCCAAAAGCATGTTTATGAACGTTTTAACAAAAATATCCATTTCAAAAATATGTAAAATCTGACATTATTTTTGTCAAAAATCATATAAATATTTGCTTCCGCGCCCGAATTTTCTGATTTTTCATCATATTTTAGCTAAAAGAAAACATTGCAACAAGAAAATTGCTATTTCAAGTGTGTTAGGTATTCTAGAATCCAGCCCATGTAGCTTACAATATACAACGTATTCATCAAAAATAGGTAAAATCTCACTTTTTTTTGTAAAAAATCACAAAAATATTTGTTTGCGCGCCCGAATTTTATAATTTTTTATCATATTTTATCCGCAGTATAGGACCAAAAGCATGTTTATGAACGTTTTAACAAAGATATCCATTTCAAAAATATGTAAAATCTGACTTTATTTTTGTAAAAAATCATATAAATATTTGCTTCCGCGCCTGAATTTTATGATTTTTCATCATAATTTAGGTAAAAGAAAACATTGCAACAAGAAAATTGCTATTTCAAGTGTTGTAGGTATTCTAGAATCCAGCCAATGAAGCTTAATATACAACATATTCATCAAAAATAGGTAAAATCTCACTTTTTTTTTGTAAAAAATCACAAAAATATTTGTTTGCGCGCCCGAATTTTATAATTTTTCATCATATTTTATCCGCAGTATAGGTCCAAAAGCATGATTATGAATGTTTTAACAAAAATATCCATTTCAAGATTAGGAAAAATCAGACTTTATTTTTGTTAAAAATCATATAAATATTTGCTTCCGCGCCCAAATTTTATGATGACACTATAGGTCCAAAAGCATGTTTATGAATGTATTAACAAATATATCCATTTCAAAAATATGTAAAATCTGACTTTATTTTTGTAAACAATCATATAAATATTTGCTTCTGCGCCCGAATTTTATGATTTTTCATCTTAATTTAGGTAAAAGACATCATTGCAACAAGAAAATTGCTATTTCAAGTGTGATAGGTATTCTAGAATCCAGCCAATGAAGCTTACAATATACAACGTATTCATCAAAAATAGGTAAAATCTGACTTATTTTTGTAAAAAATTAAATAAATATTTGCTTCCGCGCTCGAATTTTATAATTTTTCATCATATTTTATCCATAGTATAGGTTCAAAAGCATGTTTATGAACGTTTTAACAAAACTATCAATTTCAAAAATATGTAAAATCTGACTTTATTTTTGTAAAAAATCATATAAATATTTGCTTCCGCGCCCGAATTTTATGATTTTTCATCACATTTTAGCAAAAAGAAAACATTGCAACAAGAAAATTTCTATTTCAAGTGTGTTAGGTATTCTAGAATCCAGCCCATGTAGCTTAAAATATACAACGTATTCATCAAAAAAAGGTAAAATCTGATTTTTTTTTTGTAAATAATGATATAAATATTTGTTTGCGCGCCCGAATTTTATAATTTTTTATCATATTTTATCCGCAGTATAGGTCCAAAAGCATGTTTATGAATGTTTTAACAAAAATATCCATTTCAAGATTAGAAAAAATCAGACTTTATTTTTGTTAAAAATCATATAAATATTTGCTTCCGCGCCCAAATTTTATGATTTTTCATCATATTTTAGGTAAAAGAAAACATTGCAACAAGAAAATTGCTATTTCAAGTGTGTTAGGTATTCTAGAATCCAGGCCATGTAGCTTACAATATACAACGTATTCATCAAAAATAGGTAAAATCTGACTTTTTTTTGTAAAAAATCATATAAATATTTGTTTGCGCGCCCGAATTTTATAATTTTTCATCATATTTTATCCATAGTATAGGTCCAAAAGCATGTTTATGAACGTTTTAACAAAAATATCCATTTCAAAAATATGTAAAATTTGACATTATTTTTGTAAAAATTCATATAAATATTTGCTTCCGCACCCGAATTTTATGATTTCTTTTTATATTTTAGCTAAAAGAAAACATTGCAACAAGTAAATTGCTATTTCAAGTGTGTTAGGTATTCTAGAATCCAGCCCATGCAGCTTACAATATACAACGTATTCATCAAAAATAGGTAAAATCTGACTTTTTTTTTGTAAAAAATCACAAAAATATTTGTTTGCGCGCCCAAATTTTATAATTTTTTATCATATTTTATCCGCAGTATAGGACCAAAAGCATGTTTATGAACGTTTTAACAAAAATATCCATTTCAAAAATATGTAAAATCTGACTTTATGTTTGTAAAAAAATCATATAAATATTTGCTTCCGCGCCCGAATTTTATTATTTTTCATCATTTTTTAGGTAAAAGAAAACATTGCAACAAGAAAATTGCTATTTCAAGTGTGTTAGGTATTCTAGAATCCAAGCCATGTAGCTTACAATATACAACGTATTCATCAAAAATAGGTAAAATCTGACTTTTTTTTGTAAAAAATCATATAAATATTGTTTGCGCGCCCAAATTTTATAATTTTTCATCATATTTTATCCATAGTATAGGTCCAAAAGCATGTTTATGAACGTTTTAACAAAAATATCCATTTCAAAAATATGTAAAATCTGACATTATTTTTGTAAAAAATCATATAAATATTTGCTTCCGCGCCCGAATTTTCTGATTTTTCATCATATTTTAGCTAAAAGAAAACATTGCAACAAGAAAATTGCTATTTCAAGTGTGTTAGGTATTCTAGAATCCAGCCCATGTAGCTTACAATATACAACGTATTCATCAAAAATAGGTAAAATCTCACTTTTTTTTGTAAAAAATCACAAAAATATTTGTTTGCGCGCCCGAATTTTATAATTTTTTATCATATTTTATCCGCAGTATAGGACCAAAAGCATGTTTATGAACGTTTTAACAAAAATATCCATTTCAAAAATATGTAAAATCTGACTTTATTTTTGTAAAAAATCATATAAATATTTGCTTCCGCGCCCGAATTTTATGGTTTTTTCATCATAATTTAGGTAAAAGAAAACATTGCAACAAGAAAATTGCTATTTCAAGTGTGGTAGGTATTCTAGAATCCAGCCAATGAAGCTTAAAATATACAACGTATTCATCAAAAATAGGTAAAATCTGACTTTTTTTTGTAAAAAATCATATAAATATTTGCTTCCGCGCCCGAATTTTATAATTTTTCATTATATTTTATCCGCAGTATAGGTCCAAAAGCATGTTTATGAATGTTTTAACAAAAATATCCATTTCAAGAATATATAAAATCTGACTTTATTTTTGTAAAAAATCATATAAATATTTGCTTCCGCGCCTGAATTTTATGATTTTTCATCATATATTAGGTAAAAGAAAACATTGCAACAAGAAAATTGCTATTTCAAGTGTGTTAGGTATTCTAGAATCCAGCCAATGAAGCTTACAATATACAACGTATTCATCAAAAATAGGTAAAATCTGACTTAATTTTTGTAAAAAATTATATAAATATTTGCTTCCGCGCTCGAATTTTATAATTTTTTATCATATTTTATCCATAGTATAGGTCCAAAAGCATGTTTATGAACGTTTTAACAAAAATATCCATTTCAAAAATATGTAAAATCTGACTTTATTTTTGTAAAAATTCATATAATTATTTGCTTTCGCGCCCGAATTTTATGATTTTTCATCATAATTTAGGTAAAAGAAAACATTGCAACAAGAAAATTGCTATTTCAAGTGTGGTAGGTATACTAGAATCCAGCCAATGAAGCTTACAATATACAACGTATTCATCAAAAATAGGTAAAATCTGACTTTTTTTTTGTAAAAAATCATA
>JAQOWZ010000393.1:0-47145 GCA_035578165.1 Stenolophus ochropezus | reverse complement strand
ACGCGCTATCTCAGAGTTACATGGGCTGGATTCTAGAATACCTAACACACTGGAAATAGCAATAGTCCTTGTTGCAATGTTTTCTTTAAGCTAAAATATGACAAAAAAACATAAAATTCGGGCGCGGAAGCAAATATTTGTATGATTTTTTACAAAAATAAAGTCAGATTTTACCTATTTTTGAAATGGATTTTTTTGTTAAGACATTCTTAAACTTGCATTTTGGACCTATACTGTGGATAAAATATGATGAAAAAATATAAAATTCGGGCGCGGAAGCAAATATTTATATAATTTTTTACAAAATTAAGTCAGATTTTACCAATTTTTGATGAATTTGTTGTATATTGTAAGCTTCATTGGCTGGATTCTATAATACCTACCACACTTGAAATAGCAATTTTCTTGTTGCAATGTTTTCTTTTACCTAAAATATGATCAAAAATCATAAAATTCGGGCGCGGAAGCAAATATTTATATGATTTTTTACAAAATAAAGTCAGATTTTAAATATTCTTGAAATTGATATTTTTGTTAAAAACATTCATAAACATGCTTTTGGACCTATACTGTGGATAAAATAAGATGAAAAAGTATAAAATTCGTGGACGGCGGAAGCAAATATTTATATAATTTTTTACAAAAAAAAAAGTCAGATATTACCTAATTTTGATGAATACGTTGTATATTGTAAGCTACATGGGCTTGATTATAGAATACCTAACACACTTAAATAGCAAATTTCTTGTTGCAATGTTTTCTTTTAGTTAAAATATGATGAAAAATCACAAAATTCGGGCGCGGAAGCAAATATTTATATGATTTTTTACAAAAATAGTAAGATTTTACCTATTTTTGAAATGGATATTTTTGTTAAAACATTCATAAACATGCTTTTGGACTTATACTATGGATAAAATATGATGAAAAAAAAAAAATTCGGGCGCGGAAGCAAATATTTATATAATATTTTACAAAAATAAAGTCAGATTTTACCTATTTTTGATGAATACGTTGTATAATGTAAGCTACATTGGCTGTATTCTAGAACACCTACCAAACTTGAAATAGCAATTTTCTTGTTGCAATGTTTTCTTTTACCTAAATTATGATGAAAAATTATAAAATTCGGGCGCGGAAGCAAATATTTATATGATTTTTTACAAAAAAAAAGTCAGATTTTACCTATTTTTGATGAATACCTTGTATATTGTAAGGTACATGGGCTAGATTCTAGAATACCTAACACACATGAAATAGCAATTTTCTTGTTGCAATGTTTTCTTTAAGCTAATATATGATAAAAAATCATAAAATTCGGGCGCGGAAGCAAATATTTATATGATTTTTTTACAAAAATAAAGTCAGATTTTACCTATTTTGAAATGGATATTTTTGTTAAAACATTCTTAAACTTGCTTTTGGGCCTATACTGTGGATATACATCGGCTGGATTCTAGAATACCTACCACACTTGAAATAGCAATTTTCTTGTTGCAATGTTTTCTTTTACCTAAAATATGATGAAAAATCATAAAATTCGGGCGCGGAAGCAAATATTTATATGATTTTTTACAAAAATAAAGTCAGATTTTAAATATTCTTGAAATGGATATTTTTGTTAAAACATTCATAAACATGCTTTGGACCTATACTGTGGATAAATTATGATGAAAAATTATAAAATTCGGGCGCGGAAGCAAATATTTAAATGATTTTTTACGAAAAAAAAGTCAGATTTTACCTATTTTTGATAAATACGTTGTATATTGTAAGCTAATGGGCTGGATTCTAGAATACCTAACACACTTGAAATAGCAATTTTCTTGTTGCAATGTTTTCTTTTAGCTAAAATATGATGAAAAATCATAAAATTCGGGGCGCGGAAGCAAATATTTATATGATTTTTTACAAAAATAGAGTCAGATTTTACCTATTTTGAAGTGGAGATTTTTGTTAAAACATTCATAAACATACTTTTGGACCTATACTATGGATAAAATGTGATGAATAATTATAAAATTCGGTCGCGGAAGCAAATATTTATATAATTTTTTACAAAAATAAAGTCAGATTTTACCAATTTTTGATGAATACGTTGTATATTGTAAGCTTCATTGGCTGGATTCTAGAATACCTACCACACTTGAAATAGTAATTTTCTTGTTGCAATGTTTTCTTTTACCTAAATTATGATTAAAAATCATAAAATTCGGGCGCGGAAGCAAATATTTATGATTTTTTACAAAAATAAATTCAGATTTAACCTATTATTGAAATGGATATTTTTGTTAAAACATTCATAAACATGCTTTTGGACCTATACTGTGGGTAAAATATGATGAAAAATTATAAAATTTGGGGGTGGAAAGCAAATATTTATATGATTTTTTACAAAAAAAAGTTAGATTTTACCTATTTTTGATGAATACGTTGTATATTGTGAGCTACATGGGCTGGATTCTGGAATACCTAACACACTTGAAATAGCAATTTTTCTTGTTGCACATGTTTTCTTTTACCTAAATTATGATGAAAATTCATAAAATTCGGGCGCGAAAGCAAATATTTATATGATTTTTTACAAAAATGAAATCAGATTTGACCTATTCTTGAAATGTATATTTTTGTTAAAACATTCGTAAACATGCTTTTGGACCTATACTGTGGATAAAATATAATAAAAAATTATAAAGTTTGGGCGCGGAAGCAAATATTTATATGATTTATTACAAAAAAAAGTCAGATTTTACCTATTTTTGATGAATACGTTGTATATTGTAAGCTACATGGGCTGGATTCTAGAATACCTAACACACTGGAAATAGCAATTTTCTTGTTGCAATGTTTTCTTTTAGCTAAAATATAATGAAAAATCATAAAATTCGCTCGCGGAAGCAAATATTTTTATGATTTTTTACAAAATAGTCAGATTTTACCTATTTTTGAAATGGATATTTTTGTTAATAACATTCATAAACATGCTTTTGGACCTATACTATGGATAAAATATGATGAAAAATAAAAAAATTCGGGCGCGGAAGCAAATATTTATATAATATTTTACAAAAATAAAGTCAGATTTTACCTTTTTTTGATGAATACGTTGTATATTGTAAGCTACATTGGCTGTATTCTAGAACACCTACCAAACTTGAAATAGCAATTTTCTTGTTGTAATGTTTTCTTTTACCTAAATTATGATGAAAAATCATAAAATTTGGGCGCGGAAGCAAATATTTATATGATTCTTTAAAAAAATAAAGTCAGATTTAACCTATTCTTGAAATGGATATTTTTGTTAAAACATTATTAAACATGCTTTTAGACCTAAAACTGTGTATAAAATATTATGAAAAATTATAAAATTCGGGCGCGGAAGCAAATATTTATATGATTTTTTTCAAAAAAAAAGTCAGATTTTACCTATTTTTGATGAATACCTTGTATATGTACAGGTACATGGGCTAGATTCTAGAATACCTAACACACTTGAAATAGCAATTTTCTTGTTGCAATGTTTTCTTTAAGCTAAAATATGATAAAAAAATCATAAAATTCGGGCGCGGAAGCAAATATTTGTATAATTTTTTACAAAAATAAAGTCAGATTTTACCTATTTTTGAAATGGATATTTTTGTTAAGACATTCTTAAACTTGCTTTTGGACCTATACTGTGGATAAAATATGATAAAAAATTATAAAATTCGGGCGAGGAAGCAAATATTTATATGATTTCTCACAAAAAAAAAGTCAGATTTTACCTATTTTTCGATGAATACGTTTTATATTGTAAGCTACATGGGCTGGATTCTAGAATTCTTTTAGCTAAAATATGATGAAAAATCATAAAATTCGGGCGCGGAAGCAAATATTTATATGATTTTTTACAAAAATATAGTCATCATTTTACATATTTTTGAAGTAGACATTTTTATTAAAATATTCATAAACATGCTTTTGGAGCTATACTATGGATAAAATATGATGAAAAATTATAAAATTCGGGCGCGGAAGCAAATATTTATATAATTTATTACAAAAATAAAGTCAGATTTTACCTATTTTTGATGAATACGTTGTATATTGTAAGCTACATGGGCTGGTTTCTAGAATACCTAACACACTTGAAATAGCAATTTTCTTGTTGCAATGTTTTCTTTTAGCTAAAATATGATGAAAAATCATAAAATTCGGGCGCGGAAGCAAAATATTTATATGATTTTTTGCAAAAATTAAGTCAGATTTAACCTATTTTTGAAATGGTTATTTTTATTAAAACATTCATAAACATGCTTTTGGACCCATAAAATATGATGAAAAATTATAAAATTCGGGCGCGGAAGCAAATATTTATATAATTTTTTACAAAAATAAAGTCAGATTTTACTTATTTTTGATGAATACGTTGTATATTGTAAGCTTCATTGGCTGGATTCTAGAATACCTACCACACTTTAAATATTAATTTTCTTATTGCAATGTTTTCTTTTACCTAAATTATGATGAAAAATCATAATATTCGTTCGAGGAAGCAAATTTTTATATGATTTTTTACAAAAATAATGTCAGATTTTACCTATTCTTGAAATGGATATTTTTGTTAAAACATTCATAAACATGCTTTTGGACCTATACTGTGGATAAAATATGATAAAAAAATTATAAAATTCGGGCGAGGAAGCAAATATTTATATGATTTCTTACAAAAAAAAAGTCAGATTTTTCCTATTTTCGATTAATACGTTTTATATTGTAAGCTACATGGGCTGGATTCTAGAATTCTTTTAGCTAAAATATGATGAAAAATCATAAAATTCGGGCGCGGAGGCAAATATTTATATGATTTTTTACAAAAATAAAGTCAGATTTTACATATTTTTGAAGTAGATATTTTTATTAAAATATTCATAAACATGCTTTTGGAGCTATACTATGGATAAAATATGATGAAAAATTATAAAATTCTTGCGCGGAAGCAAATATTTATATAATTTTTTACAAAAGATAAAGTCAGATTTTTACCTATTCTTGAAATGGATATTTTTGTTAAACATCATGAAACATGCTTTTGGACCTATACTATGGATAAAATATGATAAAAAGTTATAAAATTCGGGCGCGGAAGCAAATATTTATATGACTTTTTACAAAAAAAAGTCAGATTTCACCTATTTTTGATTAATACGTTGTATATTGTAATCTACATGGGCTGGATTCTAGAACACCTAACACACTTGAAATAGCAATTTTCTTGTTGCAGTGTTTTCTTTTAGCTAAAATATGATGAAAAATCATAAAATTCGGTCGCGGAAGCAAATATTTATATGATTTTTTACAAAATAAAGTCAGATTTTACCTATTTTTGAAATGGATATTTTTGTTAAAACATTCATAAACATGCTTTTGGACCTAAACTGTGGATAATATATGATAAAAAATTATAAAATTCGGGCGCAAAGCAATTAATTATATGATTTTTTACAAAAAAAAGTCAGATTTTACTTATTTTTGATGAATACGTTGTATATTGTAAGCTACATGGGCTGGATTCTAGAATACCTAACACACTTGAAATAGCAATTTTCTTGTTGCAGTGTTTTCTTTTAGCTAAAATATGATGAAAAATCAAATAATTCGAGCGCGGAAGCAAATATTTATATGATTTTTTACAAAAAAAGTCAGATTTTACCTATTCTTCAAATGGATATTTTTGTTAAAACATTCATAAACATGCTTTTGGACCTATACTGTGGATAAATTATGATGAAAAATTATAAAATTCGGGCGCGGAAGCAAATATTTATATGATTTTTTCCAAAAAAAAGTCAGATTTTACCTATTTTTGATGAATACGTTGTATATTGTAAGCTACATGGGCTGGTTTCTAGAATACGTAACACACTTGAAATAGCAATTTTCTTGTTGCAATGTTTTCTTTTAGCTAAAATATGATGAAAAATCATAAAATTCGGGCGCGGAAGCAAATATTTATATGACTTTTTACAAAAATAAAGTCACATTTTACCTATTTTTGAAATGGATATTTTTGTTAAAACATTCATAAACATGCTTTTGGACCTATACTGTGGATAAATTATGATGAAAAATTATAAAATTCGGGCGCGGAAGCAAATATTTATATGATTTTTTACAAAAAAAAAAATCAGATTTTACCTATTTTTGATGATACCTTGTATATTGTAAGCTAATGGGCTGGATTCTAGAATACCTAACACACTTGAAATAGCAATTTTCTTGTTGCAATGTTTTCTTTTAGCTAAAATATGATGAAAAAATCATAAAATTTGGGCGCGGAAGCAAATATTTATATGATTTTTTACAAAAATAAGTCAGATTTTACCTATTTTTGAAGTGGATATTTTTGTTAAAACATTCATAAACATACTTTTGGACCTATACTATGGATAAAATGTGATAAATAATTATAAAATTCGGTCGCCGAAGCAAATATTTATATAATTTTTTACAAAAATAAAGTCAGATTTTACCAATTTTTGATGAATACGTTGTATATTGTAAGCTTTATTGGCTGGATTCTAGAATACCTACCACACTTGAAATAGTAATTTTCTTGTTGCAATGTTTTCTTTTACCTAAATTATGATGAAAAATCATAAAATTCGGGCGCGGAAGCAAATATTTATATGATTTTTTACAAAAATAAAATCAGATTTGACCTATTCTTGAAATGTATATTTTTGTTAAAACATTCGTAAACATGCTTTTGGACCTATACTGTGGATAAAATATAATAAAAAATTATAAAATTTGGGCGCGGAAGCAAATATTTATATGATTTATTACAAAAAAAAAGTCAGATTTTACCTATTTTTGATGAATACGTTGTATATTGTAAGCTACATGGGCTGGGTTCTAGAATACCTAACACACTGGAAATAGCAATTTTCTTGTTGCAATGTTTTCTTTTAGCTAAAATATAATGAAAAATGATAAAATTCGCTCGCGGAAGCAAATATTTTTATGATTTTTTACAAAAATAGTCAGATTTTACCTATTTTTGAAATGGATATTTTTGTTAAAACATTCATAAACATGCTTTTGGACCTATACTATGGATAAAATATGATGAAAAATAAAAAAATTCGGGCGCGGAAGCAAATATTTATATAATATTTTACAAAAATAAAGTCAGATTTTACCTTTTTTTGATGAATACGTTGTATATTGTAAGCTACATTGGCTGTATTCTAGAACACCTACCAAACTTGAAATAGCAATTTTCTTGTTGAAATGTTTTCTTTTACCTAAATTATGATGAAAAATCATAAAATTCAGGCGCGGAAGCAAATATTTATATGATTTTTAAAAAAAATAAAGTCAGATTTTACCTATTCTTGAAATGGATATTTTTGTTAAAACATTATTAAACATGCTTTTAGAACTATACTGTGTATAAAATATTATGAAAAATTATAAAATTCGGGCGCGGAAGCAAATATTTATATGATTTTTTACAAAAAAAAAGTCAGATTTTACCTATTTTTGATGAATACCTTGTATATTGTAAGGTACATGGGCTAGATTCTAGAATACCTAACACACTTGAAATAGCAATTTTCTTGTTGCAATGTTTTCTTAAAGCTAAAATATGATAAAAAATCATAAAATTCGGGCGCGGAAGCAAATATTTGTATGATTTTTTACAAAAATAAAGTCAGATTTTACCTATTTTTGAAATAGATATTTTTGTTAAGACATTCTTAAACTTGCTTTTGGACCTATACTGTGGATAAAATATGATAAAAAATTATAAAATTCGGGCGAGGAAGCAAATATTTATATGATTTCTTACAAAAAAAAAGTCAGATTTTACCTATTTTCGATGAATACCTTTTATATTGTAAGCTACATGGGCTGGATCCTAGAATTCTTTTAGCTAAAATATGATGAAAAATCATAAAATTCGGGCGCGGAAGCAAATATTTATATGATTTTTTACAAAAATAAAGTCAGATTTTACATATTTTTGAAGTAGACATTTTTATTAAAATATTCATAAACATGCTTTTGGAGCTATACTATGGATAAAATATGATGAAAAATTATAAAATTCGGGCGCGGAAGCAAATATTTATATAATTTATTACAAAAATAAAGTCAGATTTTACCTATTTTTCATGAATACGTTGTATATTGTAAGCTACATGGGCTGGTTTCTAGAATACCTAACACACTTGAAATAGCAATTTTCTTGTTGCAATGTTTTCTTTTAGCTAAAATATGATGAAAAATCATAAAATTCGGGCGCGGAAGCAAATATTTATATGATATTTTGCAAAAATTAAGTCAGATTTTACCTATTTTTGAAATGGATATTTTTGTTAAAACATTCATGAACATGCTTTTGGACCCATAAAATATGATGAAAAATTATAAAAATTCGGGCGCGGAAGCAAATATTTATATAATTTTTTACAAAAATAAAGTCAGATTTTACCTATTTTTGATGAATACGTTGTATATTGTAAGCTTCATTGGCTGGATTCTAGAATACCTACCACACTTGAAATAGTAATTTTCTTGTTGCAATGTTTTCTTTTACCTAAATTATGATGAAAAATCATAAAATTCGGGCGCGGAAGCAAATATTTATATGATTTTTTACAAAAATAAAATCAGATTTGACCTATTCTTGAAATGTATATTTTTGTTAAAACATTCGTAAACATGCTTTTGGACCTATACTGTGGATAAAATATAATAAAAAATTATAAAATTTGGGCGCGGAAGCAAATATTTATATGATTTATTACAAAAAAAAAGTCAGATTTTACCTATTTTTGATGAATACGTTGTATATTGTATACTATGGATAAAATATGATAAAAAATTATAAAATTCGGGCGAGGAAGCAAATATTTATATGATTTCTTACAAAAAAAAGTCAGATTTTACCTATTTTCGATGAATACCTTTTATATTGTAAGCTACATGGGCTGGATTCTAGAATTCTTTTAGCTAAAATATGATGAAAAATCATAAAATTCGGGCGCGGAAGCAAATATTTATATGATTTTTTACAAAAATAAAGTCAGATTTTACATATTTTTGAAGTAGACATTTTTATTAAAATATTCATAAACATGCTTTTGGAGCTATACTATGGATAAAATATGATGAAAAATTATAAAATTCGGGCGCGGAAGCAAATATTTATATAATTTATTACAAAAATAAAGTCAGATTTTACCTATTTTTGATGAATACGTTGTATATTGTAAGCAAAATGGGCTGGTTTCTAGAATACCTAACACACTTGAAATAGCAATTTTCTTGTTGCAATGTTTTCTTTTAGCTAAAATATGATGAAAAATCATAAAATTCGGGCGCGGAAGCAAATATTTATATGATATTTTGCAAAAATTAAGTCAGATTTTACCTATTTTCGAAATGGATATTTTTGTTAAAACATTCATGAACATGCTTTTGGACCCATAAAATATGATGAAAAATTATAAAATTCGGGCGCGGAAGCAAATATTTATATAATTTTTTACAAAAATAAAGTTAGATTTTACCTATTTTTGATGAATACGTTGTATATTGTAAGCTTCATTGGCTGGATTCTAGAATACCTACCACACTTTAAATATCAATTTTCTTATTGCAATGTTTTCTTTTACCTAAATTATGATGAAAAATCATAATATTCGGGCGCGGAAGCAAATTTTTATATGATTTTTTCCAAAAAAAAGTCAGATTTTACCTATTTTTGATGAATACGTTGTATATTGTAAGCTACATGGGCTGGTTTCTAGAATACGTAACACACTTGAAATAGCAATTTTCTTGTTGCAATGTTTTCTTTTAGCTAAAATATGATGAAAAATCATAAAATTCGGGCGCGGAAGCAAATATTTATATGATTTTTTACAAAATAAAGTCAGATTTTACATATTTTTGAAATGGATTTTTTTGTTAAGACATTCATAAACATGCTTTTGGACCTATACTATTAATAAAATATGATGAGAAATTATAAAATTCAGGCGCGGAAGCAAATATTTATATGATTTTTTACAAACTAAAGTCAGATTTTACATATTTTTGAAATGGATTTTTTTGTTAAAACATTCATAAACATGCTTCTGGACCTAAAACTATGGATAATATATGATAAAAAATTATAAAATTCGGGCGCAAAGCAATTAATTATATGATTTTTTACAAAAAAAAAAGTCAGATTTTACTTATTTTTGATGAATACGTTGTATATTGTAAGCTACATGGGCTGGATTCTAGAATACCTAACACACTTGAAATAGCAATTTTCTTGTTGCAGTGTTTTCTTTTAGCTAAAATATGATGAAAAATCAAATAATTCGAGCGCGGAAGCAAATATTTATATGATTTTTTACAAAAAAAAAGTCAGATTTTACTTATTCTTCAAATGGATATTTTTGTTAAAACATTCATAAACATGCTTTTGGACCTATACTGTGGATAAAATATGATGAAAAATTATAAAATTCGGGCGCGGAAGCAAATATTTATATGATTTTTTCCAAAAAAAAAGTCAGATTTTATCTATTTTTGATGAATACGTTGTATATTGTAAGCTACATGGGCTGGTTTCTAGAATACGTAACACACTTCAAATAGCAATTTTCTTGTTGCAATGTTTTCTGTTAGCTAAAATATGATAAAAAATCATAAAATTTGGGCGCGGAAGCAAATATTTATATGACTTTTTACAAAAATAAAGTCAGATTTTACCTATTTTTGAAATGGATATTTTTGTTAAAACATTCATAAACATGCTTTTGGACCTATACTATTAATAAAATATGATGAGAAATTATAAAATTCAGGCGCGGAAGTAAATATTTATATAATTTTTTACAAAAATAAAGTCAGATTTTACTTATTTTTGATGAATACGTTGTATATTGTAAGCTTCATTGGCTGGATTCTAGAATACCTACCACACTTGATATAGCAATTTTCTTGTTGCAATGTTTTCTTTTACCTAAATTATGATGAAAAATCATAAAATTCGGGCGCGGAAGCAAATATTTATATGATTTTTTACAAAAATAAAGTCAGATTTTACGTATTCTTGAAATGGATATTTTTGTTAAAACATTCATAAACATACTTTTGGACCTATACTATGGATAAAATATGATAAAAAGTTATAAAATTCGGGCGCGGAAGCAATTATTTATATGACTTTTTACAAAAAAAAAAAGTCAGATATCACCTATTTTTGATTAATACGTTGTATATTGTAAGCTACATGGGCTGGTTTCTAGAATACGTAACACACTTGAAATAGCAATTTTCTTGTTGCAATGTTTTCTTTTAGCTAAAATATGATGAAAAATTATAAAATTCAAGCGCGGAAGCATATATTTATATGATTTTTTACAAAAATAAAGTCAGATTTTACCTATTCTTGAATTGGATATTTTTGTTAAAACATTAATAAACATGCTTTTGGACCTATACTGTGGATAAAATATGATAAAAAATTATAAAATTCGGGCGCGGAAGCAAATATTGATATGATTTTTTACAAAAACAAAGTCAGAATTTACCTATTTTTGATGAATACGTTGTATATTGTTAGCTACATGCGCTGGATTTTAGAATACCTAAAACACTTAAAATAGCAATTTTACCTATTTTTGAAATTGTTATTTTTGTAAAAAACATTCATGAACATACTTTTGGACCTATACTATGGATAATTTTAGCATTGGACATGCAAAAGTGACCATAACTTGGTACCAATCAGATAATAAACATTTAATTTTTTGGTGTTATTTTAATGAATACGTTGTATATTGTAAGCTACATGGGCTGGATTCTAGAATATCTACCACACTTGAAATAGCAATTTTCTTGTTGCAATGTTTTCTTTTAGCTAAAATATGATAAAAAATCATAAAAATTCGAGCGCGGAAGCAAATATTTATATGATTTTTTACAAAAATAAAGTCAGATTTTACCTATTTTTGAAATGCATATTTTTGTTAAAACATTCACAAACATGCTTTTAAACCTATACTATGGATAAAATATGATGAAAAATCATAAAATTCGGGCGCGGAAGCAAATATTTATATGATTTTTTACAAAAATAAAGTCAGATTTGTCCTATTTTTGAAATGGATATTTTTGTTAAAACATTCATAAACATGCTTTTGGACCTATAAAATATGATGAAAAATTATAAAATTTGGGCGCGGAAGCAAATATTTATATAATTTTTTACAAAAATAAAGTCAGATTTTACCTATTGTTGATGAATACGTTGTATATTGTAAGCTTCATTGGCTGGATTCTAGAATACCTACCATACTTTAAATAGCAATTTTCTTTTTGCAATGTTTTCTTTTACCTAAATTATGATGAAAAATCATAAAATTCGGGCGCGGAAGCAAATTTTTATATGATTTTTTACAAAAATAAAGTCAGATTTTACCTATTCTTGAAATGGATATTTTTGTTAAAACATTCATAAACATGCTTTTGGACCTATACTATGGATAAAATATGATAAAAAAATTATAAAATTCAAGCGCGGAAGCAAATATTTACATAATTTTTTACAAAAATAAAGTCAAATTTGACCTATTTTTGATGAATACGTTGTATATTGTAAGATACATGGGCTGGATTCTAGACTACCTACCACACTTAAAATAGCAATTAACTAGTTGAAATGTTTTCTTTTAGCTAAAAGATGATAAAAAATCATAAAATTCGGGCGCGGAAGCAAATATTTATATGATTTTTTACAAAAATAAAGTCAGATTTTACCTATTTTTGAAATGGATATTTTTGTTAAAACATTCATAAACATGCTTTTGGACCTATACTATGGATAAAATATGATAAATAATTATAAAATTTGGGCGCGGAAGCAAATATTTACATGATTTTTTACAAAAATAAAGTCAGATTTAACATATTCTTGAAATGGATATTTTTGTTAAAACATTCATAAACATGCTTTTGGACCTATACTGTGAATAAAATATGATGAAAAATTATAAAACTCGGGCGCGGAAGCAAATATTTATATGATTTTTTACAAAAATAAAGTCAGATTTTACCTATTCTTGAAATAGATATTTTTGTTAAAACATTCATAAACATGCTTTTGGACCTATACTGTGGATAAAATATAATAAAAAATTATAAAATTCGGGCGCGAGAAGCAAATATTTACATGATTTTAAAAAAAAAGTCAGATTTTACCTATTTTTGATGAATACGTTGTATATTGTAAGCTACATGGGCTGGTTTCTAGAATACCTAAAACACTTGAAATAGCAATTATCTTGTTGTAATGTTTTCTTTCAGCTAAAATATGATGAAAAATCATAAAATTCGGGCGCGGAAGCAAATATTTATATGATTTTTTACAAAAATAAAGTCAGATTTTACCTATTCTTGAAATGGATATTTTTGTTAAAACATTCATAAACATGCTTTTGGACCTATACTATGGATAAAATATGATAAGAAATTATAAAATTCGGGCGCGGAAGCAATTATTTATATGATTTTTTACAAAAAAAAAGTCAAATTTTACATATTTTTGATGAATACGTTGTATATTGTAAGCTACATGGGCTGGATTCTAGAATACCTAACACACTTTAAATAACAATTTTCTTGTTGCAGTGTTTTCTTTTAGCTAAAATATGATGAAAAATCATAAAATTCGGACGCGGAAGCAAATATTTATATGATTTTTTACAAAAATAAAGTCAAATTTTACCTATTTTTGAAATGGATATTTTTGTTAAAACATTCATAAACATGCTTTTGGACCTTTACTATGGATAAAATATGATGAAAAATGATAAAATTAGGGCGCGGAAGCAAATGTTTATACATTATTTTACAAAAATAAAGTCAGATTTTACCTATTTTTGATGAATACGTTGTATATTGTAAGCTTCATTGGCTGGATTCTAGAATACCTACCACACTTGAAATAGCAATTTTCTTGTTGCAATGTTTTCTTTTACCTAACTTATAATGAAAAATCATAAAATTCGGGCGCGGAAGCAAATATTTATATGATATTTTATAAAAATAAAGTCAGATTTTACCTATTCTTGAAATGGATACTTTTGTTAAAACATTCATAAACATGCTTTTGGACCTATACTGTGGATAAAATATGATAAAAAATTATAAAATTCGGGCGCGGAAGCAAATATTTATATGATTTTTTACAAAAATAAAGTCAGATTTTACCTATTCTTGAAATGGATGCTTTTGTTAAAACATTCATAAACATGCTTTTGGACCTATACTGTGGATAAAATATGATAAAAAATTATAAAATTCGGGCGCGGAAGCAAATATTTATGTTTTTTTTTTACAAAAAAAAAGTCAGATTTAACTATTTTTGATGAATACTTTGTATATTGTTAGCTACATGGGTTGGATTCTAGGATACACACTTGAAATAGCAATTTTCTTATTGCAATGTTTTCTTTTAGCTAAAATATGATGAAAAATAATAAAATTCGGGCGCGGACGCAAATATTTATATGATTTTTTACAAAAATAAAGTCAGATTTTACCTATATTTGAAATGGATATTTTTGTTACAACATTCATAAACATGCTTTTGGACCTATAAAATATGATGAAAAATTATAAAATTCGGGCGCGGAAGCAAATATTTATATAATTTTTTACAAAAATAAAGTCAGATTTTACCTATTTTTGATGAATACGTTGTATATTGTAAGCTTCATTGGCTGGATTCTAGAATACCTACCGCACTTGAAATAGCAATTTTCTTGTTGCAATGTTTCTTTTAGCTAAAATATGATGAAAAATCATAAAACTCGGGCGCGGAAGCAAATATTTACATGATTTTTTACAAAAATAAAGTCAGATTTTACTTATTTTTGAAATGGATATTTTTGTTAAAACATTCATAAACATACTTTTGGACCTATACTATGGATAAAATATGATGAAATATTATAAAATTCGGGCGCGAAAGCAAATATTTATATAATTTTTTACAAAAATAAAGTCAGATTTTACCTATTTTTGATGAGTACGTTGTATATTGTAAGCTTCATTGGCTGGATTCTAGTATACCTACCACACTTGAAATAGCAATTTTCTTGTTGCAATGTTTTCTTTTACCTGAATTTTGATGAAAAATCATAAAATTCGGGCGCGGAAGCAAATATTTATATGATTTTTTACAAAAATAAAGTCAGTTTTTACCTATTCTTGAAATGGATATTTTTGTTAAAACATTCATAAACATGCTTTTGGACCTTTACTATAGATAAAATATGATAAAAAATTATAAAATTCGGGCGCGGAAGCAAATATTTATATGATTTTTTACAAAAATAAAGTCAGATTTTACCTATTTTTGATGAATAGGTTGTATATTGTAAGCTACATGGGCTGGATTCTAGAATACCTACCACACTTGAAATAGCAATTTTCTTGTTGCAATGTTTTCTTTTAGCTAACATATGATAAGAAATCATAAAATTCGGGCGCGGAAGCAAATATTTATATTTTTTTTTACAAAAATAAAGTCAGATTTTACATATTCTTAAAATGGATATTTTTGTTAACACATTCTTAAACATGCTTTTAAACCTATGCTATGGATGAAATATGATGAAAAAATATAAAATTCGGGCGCGGAAGCAAATATTTATATAATTTTTTACAAAAATAAAGTCAGATTTTACCTATTCTTGAAATGGATATTTTTGTTAAAACATTCATACACATGCCTTTGGACCTATACTTTGGATATAATATGATGAAAAATGATAAAATTCGGGCGCGGAAGCAAATATTTATATAATTTTTTACAAAAATAAAGTCAGATTTTACCTATTATTGATGAATACGTTGTATATTGTAAGCTTCATTGGCTGGATTCTAGAATACCTACCACACTTGAAATAGCAATTTTCTTATTGAAATGTTTTCTTTTACCTAAATTATGATGAAAAATCATAAAATTCGGACGCGGAAAAAATATTTATATGATTTTTTACAAAAATAAAGTCAGTTTTACTTATTCTTGAAATGGATATTTTTGTTAAAACATGCATACACATGCTTTTGGACCTATACTTTGGATAAAATATGATGAAAAATGATAAAATTCGGGCGCGGAACCAAATATTTATATAATTTTTTACAAAAATAAAGTCAGTTTTTACCTGTTTTTGATGAATACGTTGTATATTGTAAGCTTTATTGGCTAGATTCTAGAATACCTACCACGCTTGAAATAGCAATTTTCTTGATGCAATGTTTTCTCTTACCTAAATTATGACAAAAAATCATAAAATTTGGGCGCGGAAGCTAATACTTATATAATTTTTTACAAAGATAAAATCAGATTTTACCTATTTTTGAAATGCATATTTTTGTTAAAACATTCATAAACATGCTTTTAATCCTATACTATGTATAAAATATGATGAAAAATTATAAAATTCGGTCGCGGAAGCAAATATATATATATATATGATTTTTTACAAAAATAAAGTCAGATTTGACCTAATTTTGATGAATACGTTGTATATTGTAAGCTACATGGGCTGGATTCTAGAATACTCACCACACTTGAAATAGCAATTTTCTTGTTGCAATGTTTTCTTTTAGCTAAAATAAGATGAAAAATCATAAAACTCGGGCGCGGAAGCAAATTTTTATAGGATTTTTTACAAAGATAAAATCAGATTTTACCTATTTTTGAAATGGATATTTTTGTTAAAACATTCATAAACATGTTTTAAAACCTATACTATGTATAAAATATGATAAAAAATTATAAAATTCGGGCGCGGAAGCAAATATTTATATAATTTTTTACAAAAATAAAGACAGATTTTACCTATTTTTGATGAATACGTTGTATATTGTAAGCTTCATTGGCTGGATTCTAGAATACCTACCACACTTGAAATAGCAATTTTCTTGTTGCAATGTTTTCTTTTACCTAAATTATAATGAAAAATTATAAAATTCGGTCGCAGAAGCAAATATATATATGATTTTTTACAATAATAAAGTCAGATTTGACCTATTTTTGATGAATACGTTGTATATTGTAAGCTACATGGGCTGGATTCTAGAATACCTACCACACTTGAAATAGCAATTTTCATGTTGCAATGTTTTCTTTTAGCTAAAATATGATGAAACATCATAAAATTTGGGCGCGGAAGCAAATATTTATATGATTTTTTACAAAAATAAAGTCAAATTTTACCTATTTTTGAAATGGATATTTTTGTTAAAACATTCATAAACATGCTTTTGGACCTTTACTATGGATAAAATATGATGAAAAATGATAAAATTCGGGCGCGGAAGCAAATGTTTATACATTATTTTACAAAAATAAAGTCAGATTTTACCTATTTTTGATGAATACGTTGTATATTGTAAGCTTCATTGGCTGGATTCTAGAATACCTACCACACTTGAAATAGCAATTTTCTTGTTGCAATGTTTTCTTTTACCTAACTTATAATGAAAAATCATAAAATTCGGGCGCGGAAGCAAATATTTATATGATATTTTATAAAAATAAAGTCAGATTTTACCTATTCTTGAAATGGATACTTTTGTTAAAACATTCATAAACATGCTTTTGGACCTATACTGTGGATAAAATATGATAAAAAATTATAAAATTCGGGCGCGGAAGCAAATATTTATATGATTTTTTACAAAAATAAAGTCAGATTTTACCTATTCTTGAAATGGATACTTTTGTTAAAACATTCATAAACATGCTTTTGGACCTATACTGTGGATAAAATATGATAAAAAATTATAAAATTCGGGCGCGGAAGCAAATATTTATGTTTTTTTTTTACAAAAAAAAAGTCAGATTTTACCTATTTTTGATGAATACTTTGTATATTGTTAGCTACATGGGTTGGATTCTAGGATACACACTTGAAATAGCAATTTTCTTATTGCAATGTTTTCTTTTAGCTAAAATATGATGAAAAATCATAAAATTCGGGCGCGGACGCAAATATTTATATGATTTTTTACAAAAATAAAGTCAGATTTTACCTATATTTGAAATGGATATTTTTGTTACAACATTCATAAACATGCTTTTGGACCTATAAAATATGATGAAAAATTATAAAATTCGGGCGCGGAAGCAAATATTTATATAATTTTTTACAAAAATAAAGTCAGATTTTACCTATTTTTGATGAATACGTTGTATATTGTAAGCTTCATTGGCTGGATTCTAGAATACCTACCGCACTTGAAATAGCAATTTTCTTGTTGCAATGTTTCTTTTAGCTAAAATATGATGAAAAATCATAAAACTCGGGCGCGGAAGCAAATATTTACATGATTTTTTACAAAAATAAAGTCAGATTTTACTTATTTTTGAAATGGATATTTTTGTTAAAACATTCATAAACATACTTTTGGACCTATACTATGGATAAAATATGATGAAAAATTATAAAATTCGGGCGCGAAAGCAAATATTTATATAATTTTTTACAAAAATAAAGTCAGATTTTACCTATTTTTGATGAGTACGTTGTATATTGTAAGCTTCATTGGCTGGATTCTAGTATACCTACCACACTTGAAATAGCAATTTTCTTGTTGCAATGTTTTCTTTTACCTGAATTTTGATGAAAAATCATAAAATTCGGGCGCGGAAGCAAATATTTATATGATTTTTTACAAAAATAAAGTCAGTTTTTACCTATTCTTGAAATGGATATTTTTGTTAAAACATTCATAAACATGCTTTTGGACCTTTACTATAGATAAAATATGATAAAAAATTATAAAATTCGGGCGCGGAAGCAAATATTTATATGATTTTTTACAAAAATAAAGTCAGATTTTACCTATTTTTGATGAATAGGTTGTATATTGTAAGCTACATGGGCTGGATTCTAGAATACCTACCACACTTGAAATAGCAATTTTCTTGTTGCAATGTTTTCTTTTAGCTAACATATGATAAGAAATCATAAAATTCGGGCGCGGAAGCAAATATTTATATTTTTTTTTACAAAAATAAAGTCAGATTTTACATATTCTTAAAATGGATATTTTTGTTAACACATTCTTAAACATGCTTTTAAACCTATGCTATGGATGAAATATGATGAAAAAATATAAAATTCGGGCGCGGAAGCAAATATTTATATAATTTTTTACAAAAATAAAGTCAGATTTTACCTATTCTTGAAATGGATATTTTTGTTAAAACATTCATACACATGCCTTTGGACCTATACTTTGGATATAATATGATGAAAAATGATAAAATTCGGGCGCGGAAGCAAATATTTATATAATTTTTTACAAAAATAAAGTCAGATTTTACCTGTTTTTGATGAATACGTTGTATATTGTAAGCATCATTGGCTGGATTCTAGAATACCTACCACGCTTGAAATAGCAATTTTCTTGATGCAATGTTTTCTTTTACCTAAATTATGATAAAAAATCATAAAATTTGGGCGTGGAAGCTAATATGTATATGATATTTTACAAAAATAAAATCAGATTTTACCTATTTTTGAAATGAATATTTTGGTTAAAACATTGATAAACATGCTTTTAATCCTATACTATGTATAAAATATGATGAAAAATTATAAAATTCGGGCGCGGAAGTAAATATTTATATAATTTTTTACAAAAATAAAGTCAGATTTGACCTATTATTGATGAATACGTTGTATATTGTAAGCTTCATTGGCTGGATTCTAGAATACCTACCACACTTGAAATAGCAATTTTCTTGTTGCAATGTTTTCTTTTACCTAACTTATAATGAAAAATCATAAAATTCGGGCGCGGAAGCAAATATTTATATGATATTTTATAAAAATAAAGTCAGATTTTACCTATTTTTGAAATGGATACTTTTGTTAAAACATTCATAAACATGCTTTTGGACCTTTACTATGGATAAAATATGATGAAAAATGATAAAATTCGGGCGCGGAAGCAAATGTTTATACATTATTTTACAAAAATAAAGTAAGATTTTACCTATTTTTGATGAATACGTTGTATATTGTAAGCTTCATTGACTGGATTCTAGAATACCTACCACACTTGAAATAGCAATTTTCTTGTTGCAATGTTTTCTTTTACCTAACTTATAATGAAAAATCATAAAATTCGGGCGCGGAAGCAAATATTTATATGATATTTTATAAAAATAAAGTCAGATTTTACCTATTCTTGAAATGGATACTTTTGTTAAAACATTCATAAACATGCTTTTGGACCTATACTGTGGATAAAATATGATAAAAAATTATAAAATTCGGGCGCGGAAGCAAATATTTATATGATTTTTTACAAAAATAAAGTCAGATTTTACCTATTCTTGAAATGGATACTTTTGTTAAAACATTCATAAACATGCTTTTGGACCTATACTGTGGATAAAATATGATAAAAAATTATAAAATTCGGGCGCGGAAGCAAATATTTATGTTTTTTTTTTACAAAAAAAAAGTCAGATTTTACCTATTTTTGATGAATACTTTGTATATTGTTAGCTACATGGGTTGGATTCTAGGATACACACTTGAAATAGCAATTTTCTTATTGCAATGTTTTCTTTTAGCTAAAATATGATGAAAAATCATAAAATTCGGGCGCGGACGCAAATATTTATATGATTTTTTACAAAAATAAAGTCAGATTTTACCTATATTTGAAATGGATATTTTTGTTACAACATTCATAAACATGCTTTTGGACCTATAAAATATGATGAAAAATTATAAAATTCGGGCGCGGAAGCAAATATTTATATAATTTTTTACAAAAATAAAGTCAGATTTTACCTATTTTTGATGAATACGTTGTATATTGTAAGCTTCATTGGCTGGATTCTAGAATACCTACCGCACTTGAAATAGCAATTTTCTTGTTGCAATGTTTCTTTTAGCTAAAATATGATGAAAAATCATAAAACTCGGGCGCGGAAGCAAATATTTACATGATTTTTTACAAAAATAAAGTCAGATTTTACTTATTTTTGAAATGGATATTTTTGTTAAAACATTCATAAACATACTTTTGGACCTATACTATGGATAAAATATGATGAAAAATTATAAATTTCGGGCGCGAAAGCAAATATTTATATAATTTTTTACAAAAATAAAGTCAGATTTTACCTATTTTTGATGAGTACGTTGTATATTGTAAGCTTCATTGGCTGGATTCTAGTATACCTACCACACTTGAAATAGCAATTTTCTTGTTGCAATGTTTTCTTTTACCTGAATTTTGATGAAAAATCATAAAATTCGGGCGCGGAAGCAAATATTTATATGATTTTTTACAAAAATAAAGTCAGTTTTTACCTATTCTTGAAATGGATATTTTTGTTAAAACATTCATAAACATGCTTTTGGACCTTTACTATAGATAAAATATGATAAAAAATTATAAAATTCGGGCGCGGAAGCAAATATTTATATGATTTTTTACAAAAATAAAGTCAGATTTTACCTATTTTTGATGAATAGGTTGTATATTGTAAGCTACATGGGCTGGATTCTAGAATACCTACCACACTTGAAATAGCAATTTTCTTGTTGCAATGTTTTCTTTTAGCTAACATATGATAAGAAATCATAAAATTCGGGCGCGGAAGCAAATATTTATATTTTTTTTTACAAAAATAAAGTCAGATTTTACATATTCTTAAAATGGATATTTTTGTTAACACATTCTTAAACATGCTTTTAAACCTATGCTATGGATGAAATATGATGAAAAAATATAAAATTCGGGCGCGGAAGCAAATATTTATATAATTTTTTACAAAAATAAAGTCAGATTTTACCTATTCTTGAAATGGATATTTTTGTTAAAACATTCATACACATGCCTTTGGACCTATACTTTGGATATAATATGATGATAAATGATAAAATTCGGGCGCGGAAGCAAATATTTATATAATTTTTTACAAAAATAAAGTCAGATTTTACCTGTTTTTGATGAATACGTATATTGTAAGCATCATTGGCTGGATTCTAGAATACCTACCACGCTTGAAATAGCAATTTTCTTGATGCAATGTTTTCTTTTACCTAAATTATGATAAAAAATCATAAAATTTGGGCGTGGAAGCTAATATGTATATGATATTTTACAAAAATAAAATCAGATTTTACCTATTTTTGAAATGAATATTTTGGTTAAAACATTGATAAACATGCTTTTAATCCTATACTATGTATAAAATATGATGAAAAATTATAAAATTCGGGCGCGGAAGTAAATATTTATATAATTTTTTCAAAAATAAAGTCAGATTTGACCTATTATTGATGAATACGTTGTATATTGTAAGCTTCATTGGCTGGATTCTAGAATACCTACCACACTTGAAATAGCAATTTTCTTATTGAAATGTTTTCTTTTACCTAAAATATGATGAAAAATCATAAAATTCGGACGCGGAAAAAATATTTATATGATTTTTTACAAAAATAAAGTCAGTTTTACTTATTCTTGAAATGGATATTTTTGTTAAAACATGCATACACATGCTTTTGGACCTATACTTTGGATAAAATATGATGAAAAATCATAAAATTCGGGCGCGGACGCAAATATTTATATGATTTTTTACAAAAATAAAGTCAGATTTTACCTATATTTGAAATGGATATTTTTGTTACAACATTCATAAACATGCTTTTGGACCTATAAAATATGATGAAAAATTATAAAATTCGGGCGCGGAAGCAAATATTTATATAATTTTTTACAAAAATAAAGTCAGATTTTACCTATTTTTGATGAATACGTTGTATATTGTAAGCTTCATTGGCTGGATTCTAGAATACCTACCGCACTTGAAATAGCAATTTTCTTGTTGCAATGTTTCTTTTAGCTAAAATATGATGAAAAATCATAAAACTCGGGCGCGGAAGCAAATATTTACATGATTTTTTACAAAAATAAAGTCAGATTTTACTTATTTTTGAAATGGATATTTTTGTTAAAACATTCATAAACATACTTTTGGACCTATACTATGGATAAAATATGATGAAAAATTATAAATTTCGGGCGCGAAAGCAAATATTTATATAATTTTTTACAAAAATAAAGTCAGATTTTACCTATTTTTGATGAGTACGTTGTATATTGTAAGCTTCATTGGCTGGATTCTAGTATACCTACCACACTTGAAATAGCAATTTTCTTGTTGCAATGTTTTCTTTTACCTGAATTTTGATGAAAAATCATAAAATTCGGGCGCGGAAGCAAATATTTATATGATTTTTTACAAAAATAAAGTCAGTTTTTACCTATTCTTGAAATGGATATTTTTGTTAAAACATTCATAAACATGCTTTTGGACCTTTACTATAGATAAAATATGATAAAAAATTATAAAATTCGGGCGCGGAAGCAAATATTTATATGATTTTTTACAAAAATAAAGTCAGATTTTACCTATTTTTGATGAATAGGTTGTATATTGTAAGCTACATGGGCTGGATTCTAGAATACCTACCACACTTGAAATAGCAATTTTCTTGTTGCAATGTTTTCTTTTAGCTAACATATGATAAGAAATCATAAAATTCGGGCGCGGAAGCAAATATTTATATTTTTTTTTACAAAAATAAAGTCAGATTTTACATATTCTTAAAATGGATATTTTTGTTAACACATTCTTAAACATGCTTTTAAACCTATGCTATGGATGAAATATGATGAAAAAATATAAAATTCGGGCGCGGAAGCAAATATTTATATAATTTTTTACAAAAATAAAGTCAGATTTTACCTATTCTTGAAATGGATATTTTTGTTAAAACATTCATACACATGCCTTTGGACCTATACTTTGGATATAATATGATGATAAATGATAAAATTCGGGCGCGGAAGCAAATATTTATATAATTTTTTACAAAAATAAAGTCAGATTTTACCTGTTTTTGATGAATACGTATATTGTAAGCATCATTGGCTGGATTCTAGAATACCTACCACGCTTGAAATAGCAATTTTCTTGATGCAATGTTTTCTTTTACCTAAATTATGATAAAAAATCATAAAATTTGGGCGTGGAAGCTAATATGTATATGATATTTTACAAAAATAAAATCAGATTTTACCTATTTTTGAAATGAATATTTTGGTTAAAACATTGATAAACATGCTTTTAATCCTATACTATGTATAAAATATGATGAAAAATTATAAAATTCGGGCGCGGAAGTAAATATTTATATAATTTTTTCAAAAATAAAGTCAGATTTGACCTATTATTGATGAATACGTTGTATATTGTAAGCTTCATTGGCTGGATTCTAGAATACCTACCACACTTGAAATAGCAATTTTCTTATTGAAATGTTTTCTTTTACCTAAAATATGATGAAAAATCATAAAATTCGGACGCGGAAAAAATATTTATATGATTTTTTACAAAAATAAAGTCAGTTTTACTTATTCTTGAAATGGATATTTTTGTTAAAACATGCATACACATGCTTTTGGACCTATACTTTGGATAAAATATGATGAAAAATGATAAAATTCGTGCGCGGAACCAAATATTTATATAATTTTTTACAAAAATAAAGTCAGTTTTTACCTGTTTTTGATGAATACGTTGTATATTGTAAGCTTTATTGGCTAGATTCTAGAATACCTACCACGCTTGAAATAGCAATTTTCTTGATGCAATGTTTTCTCTTACCTAAATTATGACAAAAAATCATAAAATTTGGGCGCGGAAGCTAATATTTATATAATTTTTTACAAAGATAAAATCAGATTTTACCTATTTTTGAAATGTATATTTTTGTTAAAACATTCATAAACATGCTTTTAATCCTATACTATGTATAAAATATGATGAAAAATTATAAAATTCGGTCGCGGAAGCAAATATATATATATATGATTTTTTACAAAAATAAAGTCAGATTTGACCTAATTTTGATGAATACGTTGTATATTGTAAGCTACATGGGCTGGATTCTAGAATACTCACCACACTTGAAATAGCAATTTTCTTGTTGCAATGTTTTCTTTTAGCTAAAATAAGATGAAAAATCATAAAACTCGGGCGCGGAAGCAAATATTTATAGGATTTTTTACAAAGATAAAATCAGATTTTACCTATTTTTGAAATGGATATTTTTGTTAAAACATTCATAAACATGTTTTAAAACCTATACTATGTATAAAATATGATAAAAAATTATAAAATTCGGGCGCGGAAGCAAATATTTATATAATTTTTTACAAAAATAAAGACAGATTTTACCTATTTTTGATGAATACGTTGTATATTGTAAGCTTCATTGGCTGGATTCTAGAATACCTACCACACTTGAAATAGCAATTTTCTTGTTGCAATGTTTTCTTTTACCTAAATTATAATGAAAAATTATAAAATTCGGTCGCAGAAGCAAATATATATATGATTTTTTACAATAATAAAGTCAGATTTGACCTATTTTTGATGAATACGTTGTATATTGTAAGCTACATGGGCTGGATTCTAGAATACCTACCACACTTGAAATAGCAATTTTCATGTTGCAATGTTTTCTTTTAGCTAAAATATGATGAAACATCATAAAATTTGGGCGCGGAAGCAAATATTTATATGATTTTTTACAAAAATAAAGTCAAATTTTACCTATTTTTGAAATGGATATTTTTGTTAAAACATTCATAAACATGCTTTTGGACCTTTACTATGGATAAAATATGATGAAAAATGATAAAATTCGGGCGCGGAAGCAAATGTTTATACATTATTTTACAAAAATAAAGTCAGATTTTACCTATTTTTGATGAATACGTTGTATATTGTAAGCTTCATTGGCTGGATTCTAGAATACCTACCACACTTGAAATAGCAATTTTCTTGTTGCAATGTTTTCTTTTACCTAACTTATAATGAAAAATCATAAAATTCGGGCGCGGAAGCAAATATTTATATGATATTTTATAAAAATAAAGTCAGATTTTACCTATTTTTGAAATGGATACTTTTGTTAAAACATTCATAAACATGCTTTTGGACCTTTACTATGGATAAAATATGATGAAAAATGATAAAATTCGGGCGCGGAAGCAAATGTTTATACATTATTTTACAAAAATAAAGTCAGATTTTACCTATTTTTGATGAATACGTTGTATATTGTAAGCTTCATTGGCTGGATTCTAGAATACCTACCACACTTGAAATAGCAATTTTCTTGTTGCAATGTTTTCTTTTACCTAACTTATAATGAAAAATCATAAAATTCGGGCGCGGAAGCAAATATTTATATGATATTTTATAAAAATAAAGTCAGATTTTACCTATTCTTGAAATGGATACTTTTGTTAAAACATTCATAAACATGCTTTTGGACCTATACTGTGGATAAAATATGATAAAAAATTATAAAATTCGGGCGCGGAAGCAAATATTTATATGATTTTTTACAAAAATAAAGTCAGATTTTACCTATTCTTGAAATGGATACTTTTGTTAAAACATTCATAAACATGCTTTTGGACCTATACTGTGGATAAAATATGATAAAAAATTATAAAATTCGGGCGCGGAAGCAAATATTTATGTTTTTTTTTTACAAAAAAAAAGTCAGATTTTACCTATTTTTGATGAATACTTTGTATATTGTAAGCTACATGGGCTGGATTCTAGAATACCTACCACACTTGAAATAGCAATTTTCATGTTGCAATGTTTTCTTTTAGCTAAAATATGATGAAACATCATAAAATTTGGGCGCGGAAGCAAATATTTATATGATTTTTTACAAAAATAAAGTCAAATTTTACCTATTTTTGAAATGGATATTTTTGTTAAAACATTCATAAACATGCTTTTGGACCTTTACTATGGATAAAATATGATGAAAAATGATAAAATTCGGGCGCGGAAGCAAATGTTTATACATTATTTTACAAAAATAAAGTCAGATTTTACCTATTTTTGATGAATACGTTGTATATTGTAAGCTTCATTGGCTGGATTCTAGAATACCTACCACACTTGAAATAGCAATTTTCTTGTTGCAATGTTTTCTTTTACCTAACTTATAATGAAAAATCATAAAATTCGGGCGCGGAAGCAAATATTTATATGATATTTTATAAAAATAAAGTCAGATTTTACCTATTTTTGAAATGGATACTTTTGTTAAAACATTCATAAACATGCTTTTGGACCTTTACTATGGATAAAATATGATGAAAAATGATAAAATTCGGGCGCGGAAGCAAATGTTTATACATTATTTTACAAAAATAAAGTCAGATTTTACCTATTTTTGATGAATACGTTGTATATTGTAAGCTTCATTGGCTGGATTCTAGAATACCTACCACACTTGAAATAGCAATTTTCTTGTTGCAATGTTTTCTTTTACCTAACTTATAATGAAAAATCATAAAATTCGGGCGCGGAAGCAAATATTTATATGATATTTTATAAAAATAAAGTCAGATTTTACCTATTCTTGAAATGGATACTTTTGTTAAAACATTCATAAACATGCTTTTGGACCTATACTGTGGATAAAATATGATAAAAAATTATAAAATTCGGGCGCGGAAGCAAATATTTATATGATTTTTTACAAAAATAAAGTCAGATTTTACCTATTCTTGAAATGGATACTTTTGTTAAAACATTCATAAACATGCTTTTGGACCTATACTGTGGATAAAATATGATAAAAAATTATAAAATTCGGGCGCGGAAGCAAATATTTATGTTTTTTTTTTACAAAAAAAAAGTCAGATTTTACCTATTTTTGATGAATACTTTGTATATTGTTAGCTACATGGGTTGGATTCTAGGATACACACTTGAAATAGCAATTTTCTTATTGCAATGTTTTCTTTTAGCTAAAATATGATGAAAAATCATAAAATTCGGGCGCGGACGCAAATATTTATATGATTTTTTACAAAAATAAAGTCAGATTTTACCTATATTTGAAATGGATATTTTTGTTACAACATTCATAAACATGCTTTTGGACCTATAAAATATGATGAAAAATTATAAAATTCGGGCGCGGAAGCAAATATTTATATAATTTTTTACAAAAATAAAGTCAGATTTTACCTATTTTTGATGAATACGTTGTATATTGTAAGCTTCATTGGCTGGATTCTAGAATACCTACCGCACTTGAAATAGCAATTTTCTTGTTGCAATGTTTCTTTTAGCTAAAATATGATGAAAAATCATAAAACTCGGGCGCGGAAGCAAATATTTACATGATTTTTTACAAAAATAAAGTCAGATTTTACTTATATTTGAAATGGATATTTTTGTTAAAACATTCATAAACATACTTTTGGACCTATACTATGGATAAAATATGATGAAAAATTATAAATTTCGGGCGCGAAAGCAAATATTTATATAATTTTTTACAAAAATAAAGTCAGATTTTACCTATTTTTGATGAGTACGTTGTATATTGTAAGCTTCATTGGCTGGATTCTAGTATACCTACCACACTTGAAATAGCAATTTTCTTGTTGCAATGTTTTCTTTTACCTGAATTTTGATGAAAAATCATAAAATTCGGGCGCGGAAGCAAATATTTATATGATTTTTTACAAAAATAAAGTCAGTTTTTACCTATTCTTGAAATGGATATTTTTGTTAAAACATTCATAAACATGCTTTTGGACCTTTACTATAGATAAAATATGATAAAAAATTATAAAATTCGGGCGCGGAAGCAAATATTTATATGATTTTTTACAAAAATAAAGTCAGATTTTACCTATTTTTGATGAATAGGTTGTATATTGTAAGCTACATGGGCTGGATTCTAGAATACCTACCACACTTGAAATAGCAATTTTCTTGTTGCAATGTTTTCTTTTAGCTAACATATGATAAGAAATCATAAAATTCGGGCGCGGAAGCAAATATTTATATTTTTTTTTACAAAAATAAAGTCAGATTTTACATATTCTTAAAATGGATATTTTTGTTAACACATTCTTAAACATGCTTTTAAACCTATGCTATGGATGAAATATGATGAAAAAATATAAAATTCGGGCGCGGAAGCAAATATTTATATAATTTTTTACAAAAATAAAGTCAGATTTTACCTATTCTTGAAATGGATATTTTTGTTAAAACATTCATACACATGCCTTTGGACCTATACTTTGGATATAATATGATGAAAAATGATAAAATTCGGGCGCGGAAGCAAATATTTATATAATTTTTTACAAAAATAAAGTCAGATTTTACCTGTTTTTCATGAATACGTTGTATATTGTAAGCATCATTGGCTGGATTCTAGAATACCTACCACGCTTGAAATAGCAATTTTCTTGATGCAATGTTTTCTTTTACTTAAATTATGATAAAAAATCATAAAATTTGGGCGTGGAAGCTAATATGTATATAATATTTTACAAAAATAAAATCAGATTTTACCTATTTTTGAAATGAATATTTTGGTTAAAACATTGATAAACATGCTTTTAATCCTATACTATGTATAAAATATGATGAAAAATTATAAAATTCGGGCGCGGAAGTAAATATTTATATAATTTTTTACAAAAATAAAGTCAGATTTGACCTATTATTGATGAATACGTTGTATATTGTAAGCTTCATTGGCTGGATTACTCTGAGATAGCGCGTCTTGAAATAGCAATTTTCTTATTGAAATGTTTTCTTTTACCTAAATTATGATGAAAAATCATAAAATTCGGACGCGGAAAAAATATTTATATGATTTTTTACAAAAATAAAGTCAGTTTTACTTATTCTTGAAATGGATATTTTTGTTAAAACATGCATACACATGCTTTTGGACCTATACTTTGGATAAAATATGATGAAAAATGATAAAATTCGGGCGCGGAACCAAATATTTATATAATTTTTTACAAAAATAAAGTCAGTTTTTACCTGTTTTTGATGAATACGTTGTATATTGTAAGCTTTATTGGCTAGATTCTAGAATACCTACCACGCTTGAAATAGCAATTTTCTTGATGCAATGTTTTCTCTTACCTAAATTATGACAAAAAATCATAAAATTTGGGCGCGGAAGCTAATATTTATATAATTTTTTACAAAGATAAAATCAGATTTTACCTATTTTTGAAATGTATATTTTTGTTAAAACATTCATAAACATGCTTTTAATCCTATACTATGTATAAAATATGATGAAAAATTATAAAATTCGGTCGCGGAAGCAAATATATATATATATGATTTTTTACAAAAATAAAGTCATATTTGACCTAATTTTGATGAATACGTTGTATATTGTAAGCTACATGGGCTGGATTCTAGAATACTCACCACACTTGAAATAGCAATTTTCTTGTTGCAATGTTTTCTTTTAGCTAAAATAAGATGAAAAATCATAAAACTCGGGCGCGGAAGCAAATATTTATAGGATTTTTTACAAAGATAAAATCAGATTTTACCTATTTTTGAAATGGATATTTTTGTTAAAACATTCATAAACATGTTTTAAAACCTATACTATGTATAAATTATGATAAAAAATTATAAAATTCGGGCGCGGAAGCAAATATTTATATAATTTTTTACAAAAATAAAGACAGATTTTACCTATTTTTGATGAATACGTTGTATATTGTAAGCTTCATTGGCTGGATTCTAGAATACCTACCACACTTGAAATAGCAATTTTCTTGTTGCAATGTTTTCTTTTACCTAAATTATAATGAAAAATTATAAAATTCGGTCGCAGAAGCAAATATATATATGATTTTTTACAATAATAAAGTCAGATTTGACCTATTTTTGATGAATACGTTGTATATTGTAAGCTACATGGGCTGGATTCTAGAATACCTACCACACTTGAAATAGCAATTTTCATGTTGCAATGTTTTCTTTTAGCTAAAATATGATGAAACATCATAAAATTTGGGCGCGGAAGCAAATATTTATATGATTTTTTACAAAAATAAAGTCAAATTTTACCTATTTTTGAAATGGATATTTTTGTTAAAACATTCATAAACATGCTTTTGGACCTTTACTATGGATAAAATATGATGAAAAATGATAAAATTCGGGCGCGGAAGCAAATGTTTATACATTATTTTACAAAAATAAAGTCAGATTTTACCTATTTTTGATGAATACGTTGTATATTGTAAGCTTCATTGGCTGGATTCTAGAATACCTACCACACTTGAAATAGCAATTTTCTTGTTGCAATGTTTTCTTTTACCTAACTTATAATGAAAAATCATAAAATTCGGGCGCGGAAGCAAATATTTATATGATATTTTATAAAAATAAAGTCAGATTTTACCTATTCTTGAAATGGATACTTTTGTTAAAACATTCATAAACATGCTTTTGGACCTATACTGTGGATAAAATATGATAAAAAATTATAAAATTCGGGCGCGGAAGCAAATATTTATATGATTTTTTACAAAAATAAAGTCAGATTTTACCTATTCTTGAAATGGATACTTTTGTTAAAACATTCATAAACATGCTTTTGGACCTATACTGTGGATAAAATATGATAAAAAATTATAAAATTCGGGCGCGGAAGCAAATATTTATGTTTTTTTTTTACAAAAAAAAAGTCAGATTTTACCTATTTTTGATGAATACTTTGTATATTGTTAGCTACATGGGTTGGATTCTAGGATACACACTTGAAATAGCAATTTTCTTATTGCAATGTTTTCTTTTAGCTAAAATATGATGAAAAATCATAAAATTCGGGCGCGGACGCAAATATTTATATGATTTTTTACAAAAATAAAGTCAGATTTTACCTATATTTGAAATGGATATTTTTGTTACAACATTCATAAACATGCTTTTGGACCTATAAAATATGATAAAAAATTATAAAATTCGGGCGCGGAAGCAAATATTTATATAATTTTTTGCAAAAATAAAGTCAGATTTTACCTATTTTTGATGAATACGTTGTATATTGTAAGCTTCATTGGCTGGATTCTAGAATACCTACCGCACTTGAAATAGCAATTTTCTTGTTGCAATGTTTCTTTTAGCTAAAATATGATGAAAAATCATAAAACTCGGGCGCGGAAGCAAATATTTACATGATTTTTTACAAATATAAAGTCAGATTTTACTTATTTTTGAAATGGATATTTTTGTTAAAACATTCATAAACATACTTTTGGACCTATACTATGGATAAAATATGATGAAAAATTATAAAATTCGGGCGCGAAAGCAAATATTTATATAATTTTTTACAAAAATAAAGTCAGATTTTACCTATTTTTGATGAGTACGTTGTATATTGTAAGCTTCATTGGCTGGATTCTAGTATACCTACCACACTTGAAATAGCAATTTTCTTGTTGCAATGTTTTCTTTTACCTGAATTTTGATGAAAAATCATAAAATTCGGACGCGGAAGCAAATATTTATATGATTTTTTACAAAAATAAAGTCAGTTTTTACCTATTCTTGAAATGGATATTTTTGTTAAAACATTCATAAACATGCTTTTGGACCTTTACTATAGATAAAATATGATAAAAAATTATAAAATTCGGGCGCGGAAGCAAATATTTATATGATTTTTTACAAAAATAAAGTCAGATTTTACCTATTTTTGATGAATAGGTTGTATATTGTAAGCTACATGGGCTGGATTCTAGAATACCTACCACACTTGAAATAGCAATTTTCTTGTTGCAATGTTTTCTTTTAGCTAACATATGATAAGAAATCATAAAATTCGGGCGCGGAAGCAAATATTTATATTTTTTTTTACAAAAATAAAGTCAGATTTTACATATTCTTAAAATGGATATTTTTGTTAACACATTCTTAAACATGCTTTTAAACCTATGCTATGGATGAAATATGATGAAAAAATATAAAATTCGGGCGCGGAAGCAAATATTTATATAATTTTTTACAAAAATAAAGTCAGATTTTACCTATTCTTGAAATGGATATTTTTGTTAAAACATTCATACACATGCCTTTGGACCTATACTTTGGATATAATATGATGAAAAATGATAAAATTCGGGCGCGGAAGCAAATATTTATATAATTTTTTACAAAAATAAAGTCAGATTTTACCTGTTTTTGATGAATACGTTGTATATTGTAAGCATCATTGGCTGGATTCTAGAATACCTACCACGCTTGAAATAGCACTCTGAGATAGCGCGTGTTTTCTTTTACCTAAATTATGATAAAAAATCATAAAATTTGGGCGTGGAAGCTAATATGTATATGATATTTTACAAAAATAAAATCAGATTTTACCTATTTTTGAAATGAATATTTTGGTTAAAACATTGATAAACATGCTTTTAATCCTATACTATGTATAAAATATGATGAAAAATTATAAAATTCGGGCGCGGAAGTAAATATTTATATATATTTTTACAAAAATAAAGTCAGATTTGACCTATTATTGATGAATACGTTGTATATTGTAAGCTTCATTGGCTGGATTCTAGAATACCTACCACACTTGAAATAGCAATTTTCTTATTGAAATGTTTTCTTTTACCTAAATTATGATGAAAAATCATAAAATTCGGACGCGGAAAAAATATTTATATGATTTTTTACAAAAATAAAGTCAGTTTTACTTATTCTTGAAATGGATATTTTTGTTAAAACATGCATACACATGCTTTTGGACCTATACTTTGGATAAAATATGATGAAAAATGATAAAATTCGGGCGCGGAACCAAATATTTATATAATTTTTTACAAAAATAAAGTCAGTTTTTACCTGTTTTTGATGAATACGTTGTATATTGTAAGCTTTATTGGCTAGATTCTAGAATACCTACCACGCTTGAAATAGCAATTTTCTTGATGCAATGTTTTCTCTTACCTAAATTATGACAAAAAATCATAAAATTTGGGCGCGGAAGCTAATATTTATATAATTTTTTACAAAGATAAAATCAGATTTTACCTATTTTTGAAATGTATATTTTTGTTAAAACATTCATAAACATGCTTTTAATCCTATACTATGTATAAAATATGATGAAAAATTATAAAATTCGGTCGCGGAAGCAAATATATATATATATGATTTTTTACAAAAATAAAGTCAGATTTGACCTAATTTTGATGAATACGTTGTATATTGTAAGCTACATGGGCTGGATTCTAGAATACTCACCACACTTGAAATAGCAATTTTCTTGTTGCAATGTTTTCTTTTAGCTAAAATAAGATGAAAAATCATAAAACTCGGGCGCGGAAGCAAATATTTATAGGATTTTTTACAAAGATAAAATCAGATTTTACCTATTTTTGAAATGGATATTTTTGTTAAAACATTCATAAACATGTTTTAAAACCTATACTATGTATAAAATATGATAAAAAATTATAAAATTCGGGCGCGGAAGCAAATATTTATATAATTTTTTACAAAAATAAAGACAGATTTTACCTATTTTTGATGAATACGTTGTATATTGTAAGCTTCATTGGCTGGATTCTAGAATACCTACCACACTTGAAATAGCAATTTTCTTGTTGCAATGTTTTCTTTTACCTAAATTATAATGAAAAATTATAAAATTCGGTCGCAGAAGCAAATATATATATGATTTTTTACAATAATAAAGTCAGATTTGACCTATTTTTGATGAATACGTTGTATATTGTAAGCTACATGGGCTGGATTCTAGAATACCTACCACACTTGAAATAGCAATTTTCATGTTGCAATGTTTTCTTTTAGCTAAAATATGATGAAACATCATAAAATTTGGGCGCGGAAGCAAATATTTATATGATTTTTTACAAAAATAAAGTCAAATTTTACCTATTTTTGAAATGGATATTTTTGTTAAAACATTCATAAACATGCTTTTGGACCTTTACTATGGATAAAATATGATGAAAAATGATAAAATTCGGGCGCGGAAGCAAATGTTTATACATTATTTTACAAAAATAAAGTCAGATTTTACCTATTTTTGATGAATACGTTGTATATTGTAAGCTTCATTGGCTGGATTCTAGAATACCTACCACACTTGAAATAGCAATTTTCTTGTTGCAATGTTTTCTTTTACCTAACTTATAATGAAAAATCATAAAATTCGGGCGCGGAAGCAAATATTTATATGATATTTTATAAAAATAAAGTCAGATTTTACCTATTCTTGAAATGGATACTTTTGTTAAAACATTCATAAACATGCTTTTGGACCTATACTGTGGATAAAATATGATAAAAAATTATAAAATTCGGGCGCGGAAGCAAATATTTATATGATTTTTTACAAAAATAAAGTCAGATTTTACCTATTCTTGAAATGGATACTTTTGTTAAAACATTCATAAACATGCTTTTGGACCTATACTGTGGATAAAATATGATAAAAAATTATAAAATTCGGGCGCGGAAGCAAATATTTATGTTTTTTTTTTACAAAAAAAAAGTCAGATTTTACCTATTTTTGATGAATACTTTGTATATTGTTAGCTACATGGGTTGGATTCTAGGATACACACTTGAAATAGCAATTTTCTTATTGCAATGTTTTCTTTTAGCTAAAATATGATGAAAAATCATAAAATTCGGGCGCGGACGCAAATATTTATATGATTTTTTACAAAAATAAAGTCAGATTTTACCTATATTTGAAATGGATATTTTTGTTACAACATTCATAAACATGCTTTTGGACCTATAAAATATGATGAAAAATTATAAAATTCGGGCGCGGAAGCAAATATTTATATAATTTTTTTACAAAAATAAAGTCAGATTTTACCTATTTTTGATGAATACGTTGTATATTGTAAGCTTCATTGGCTGGATTCTAGAATACCTACCGCACTTTGAAATAGCAATTTTCTTGTTGCAATGTTTCTTTTAGCTAAAATATGATGAAAAATCATAAAACTCGGGCGCGAAAGCAAATATTTACATGATTTTTTACAAAATAAAGTCAGATTTTACTTATTTTGAAATGGATATTTTTGTTAAAACATTCATAAACATACTTTTGGACCTATACTATGGATAAAATATGATGAAAAATTATAAAATTCGGGTGCGAAAGCAAATATTTATATAATTTTTTACAAAAATAAAGTCAGATTTTACCTATTTTTGATGAGTACGTTGTATATTGTAAGCTTCATTGGCTGGATTCTAGTATACCTACCACACTTGAAATAGCAATTTTCTTGTTGCAATGTTTTCTTTTACCTGAATTTTGATGAAAAATCATAAAATTCGGGCGCGGAAGCAAATATTTATATGATTTTTTACAAAAATAAAGTCAGTTTTTACCTATTCTTGAAATGGATATTTTTTGTTAAAACATTCATAAACATGCTTTTGGATCTTTACTATAGATAAAAATATGATAAAAAATTATAAAATTCGGGCGCGGGAAGCAAATATTTATATGATTTTTTACAAAAATAAAGTCAGATTTTACCTATTTTTGATGAATAGGTTGTATATTGTAAGCTACATGGGCTGGATTCTAGAATACCTACCACACTTGAAAATAGCAATTTTCTTGTTGCAATGTTTTCTTTTAGCTAACATATGATAAGAAATCATAAAATTCGGGCGCGGAAGCAAATATTTATATTTTTTTTTTACAAAAATAAAGTCAGATTTTACATATTCTTAAATGGATATTTTTGTTAACACATTCTTAAACATGCTTTTAACCTATGCTATGGATGAAATATGATGAAAAAATATAAAATTCGGGCGCGGAAGCAAATATTTATATAATTTTTTACAAAAATGAAGTCAGATTTTACCTTTTTTGAAATGGATATTTTTGTTAAAACATTCATAAACATGCTTTTGGACCTATACTATGGATAAAATATTATGAAAAATTATAAAATTCGGGCGCGGAAGCAAATATTTACATGAATTTTTACAAAAAAAAAAGTCAGATTTTACCTATTTTTTGATGAATACGCTGTATATTGTATGCTACATGGGCTAGATTCTAGGATACCTAACACACTTGAAATAGCAATTTTCTTGTTGCGATGTTTTCTTTTAGAGAATATATGATGAAAAATCATAAAATTCTGGCGCGGAAGCAAATATTTATGATTTTTTACAAAATTTTTGATGAATATGTTGTATATTGTAAGCTTCTTTGGCTGGATTCTAGAATACCTAACACATTTGAAATAGCAATTTTCTTGTTGCAATGTTTTCTTTTACCTAAAATTATGATGAAAAATCATTATATTCGGGCGCGGAAGCAAATATTTATATGATTTTTTACAGAAATAAAGTCAGATTTTACCTATTCTTGAAATGGATATTTTTGTTAAAACATTCATAAACATGCTTTTGGAACTATACTGTGTATAAAATATTATGAAAAATTATAAAATTCGGGCCCGGAAGCAAATATTTATATGATTTTTTACAAAAATAAAGTCAGATTTTACCTATTCTAGTAATGGATATTTTTGTTAAAACATTCTTAAACATGCTTTTGGACCTATACTGTGTATAAAATATAATAAAAAACTATAAAATTCGGGCGCGGAAGCCAAATATTAATGATTTTTTACAAAAAAAAAGTCAGATTTTACCTATTTTTGATGAATACGTTGTATATTGTATGCTTCATGGGCTGGATTCTAAAATACCTAACACACTTGAAATAGCAATTTTCTTGTTGCAATGTTTTCTTTTAGCTAAAATATGATGAAAAATCATAAAATTCGGGCGCGGAAGCAAATATTTATATGATTTTTTACAAAATAGTTAGATTTTACCTATTTTTGAAATAGATATTTTTGATAAAACATTCATAAACATGCTTTTGGACCTATACTATGGATAAAAAATGATGAAAAATCATAATATTCGGGCGCGAAATCAAATATTTATATGATTTTTTACAAAAATAAACTCAGATTTTACCTACTCTTGAAAAGGATATATTTGTAAACATTATTAAACATGCTTTTTGGACCTATACTGTGGATAAAATATGATGAAAAATTATAATTTCGAGCGCGGAAGCAAATATTTATATGATTTTTTACAAAAAAAGTCAGATTTTACCTATTTTTCATGAATACGTTGTATATTGTAAACTACATGGGCTGGATTCTATAATACCTAACACACTTGATATTGCAATTTTCTTGTTGCAATGTTTTCTTTTAGCGAAAATATGATGAAAAATCATTAAATTCCGGCGCGGAAGCAAATATTTATATGATTTTTTACAAAAATAAAGTCAGATTTTACCTATATTTGAATAGATATTTTTGTTAAAACATTCATAAACATGCTTTTGGACCTATACTGTGGATAAAATATGATGAAAAATTATAAAATTCGGGCGCGGAAGCAAATATTTATATGATTATTTACCAAAAAAAAAGATTTTACCTATTTTTGATGAATAGGTTGTATATTGTAAGCTACATGGGCTGGATTCTAGAATACCTAACACACTTGAAATAGCAATTTTCTTGTTGCAATGTTTTCTTTTACCTAAAATATGATGAAAAATCATAAAATTCGGGCGCGGAAGCAAATTTTTATGATTTTTTACAAAAATAAAGTCAGATTTTACCTATTTTTGAAAAGGATATTTTTGTTAAAACATTCATAAACATGCTTTTTGGACCTATACTGTGGATAAAATATGATGAAAAATTATAAAATTCGGGCGCAGAAGCAAATATTTATATGAATTTTTACAAAAAAAAGTCAGATTTTACCTATTTTTGAAATGGATATTTTTGTTAAAACATTCATAAACATGCTTTTGGACCTATACTATGGATAAAATATGATGAAAAATTATATAATTCGGGCGCGGAAGCAAATATTTATATAATTTTTTACAAAAATAAAGTCAGATTTTACCTATTTTTGATGAATACGTTGTATATTGTAAGCTACATTGGCTGGATCTAGAATACCCACCACACTTGAAATAGCAATTTTTCTTGTTGCAATGTTTTCTTTTACCTAAATTATGATGAAAAATTTGTTGCAATGTTTTCTTTTAGCTAAAATATGATGAAAAATCATAAAATTCGGGCGCGTAATCAAAATATTTATATGATGTTTTACAAAAATAAAGTCAGATTTTACCTATTCTTGAAATGGATATTTTTGTTAAAACATTTATAAACATGCTTTTGGACCTATACTGTGGATAAAATATGATAAAAAATTATCAAAGTTGGGCGCGGAAGCAAATATTTAAATGATTTTTTTTACAAAAATAAAGTCAGATTTTACCTATTCTTGAAATGGATATTTTTGTTAAAACATTCATAAACATACTTTTGGACCTATACTGTGTATAAAATATGATAAAAAAACTATAAAATTCTTGCGCGGAAGCAAATATTTATATGATTTTTACCTTCCGCCTATCAATATATAGATAAGGGAGGTATTGTTGTTGATCAAATTTCTCAAGTGTGAGTTTTCAACATATGAGCACGAATTAGGGTCCCTAGAATACGATTTTATTATTATTAGCGTGATATCTGTATGTCTGTGTGTGTTTTTGTGTGTGTGTGTGTGTGTGTGTGTGTCTGTGTGTGTGTGTGTGTGTGTGTGTGTGTGTGTGTGTGTGTCTGTGACGATTTTTCGTCCACGATAACTCTAATACGATACATATAAAAAATAAAATATTTGATATTTGAGAGATATATTCAAATATGATGAACTGATTAGATTTTGACTACAATTGGTTTAACCGGAAATAGTACTTTACTTGAAGCTTTAACAGTTTTTCCAAAAAAAATAACTCTAATACCATTTTTTCGCAAATTACGTTATTATTAATATAAAGATTTTTCAATTTTCTACGATTTGCATAATTACGTTTATATATAACTTCTAGCTAGAAAGAAAAAAATATATAAATTATAAAATTTTACATATCGTTTAGGCTGAGAAATTTCGATAAAACAGATGAGTTATTCATATGTTCACAAAATTTGACATATGATGTCAAATATAATGTAAGTGAGTTTAAAAGATAAAATAAGTAAATATAAAGCAGTTTTGTTCTACCATTAAAAATGGTGGAAAAATATATAAGGAATGTATTCGCATGCATAAATCAAGGTAATTTTGGTTTCGATTTTAGTAACGTCATAAATAGCTGTCATATTGGTCATACAAATTTTATTAAGGAAATTTAGGTACGAAATGAATTAAAAGTATTCTCAACTGCATAGAATATATTTCGACAGTGGCGGGAGGTATTGTGTTGGACACATCAGATTTTTTACAAAAAAGTCAGATTTTACCTATTTTTGATGAATACGTTGTATATTGTAAGCTACATGGCCTGGATTCTAGAATACCTAACACACTTGAAATAGCAATTTTCTTGTTGCAATGTTTTTTTTTAGCTAAAATATGATGAAAAATCAAAAAATTCGGGCGCGGAAGCAAATATTTATATGATTTTTTACAAAAATAAAGTCAGATTTTACATATTTTTGATGAATAAGTTGTATATTGTAAGCTTCATTGGCTGGATTCTAGAATACCTTCCACACTTGAAATAGCAATTTTCTTATTGCAATGTTTTCTTTTACCTAAATTATGATGAAAAATCATAAAATTCGGGCGCGGAAGCAAATATTTATATGATTTTTTACAAAATAAAGTCAGATTTTACCTATTCTTGAAATGGATATTTTTGTTAAAACATTTATAAACATGCTTTTGGACCTATACTGTGGATAAAATATGATAAAAAAATTATAATATTCGGGCGCGGAAGCAAATATTTACATGAATTTTTACAAAAATAAAGTCAGATTTTACCTATTCTTGAAATAGATATTTTGTTTAAAACATTCATAAACATGCTTTTGGACCTATACTGTGAATAAAATTTATGAAAAATTATAAAATTCGGGCGCGGAAGCCAATAATTTATATGAATTTTTTACAAAAAAAAGTCAGATTTTACCTATTTTTGATGAATACGTTGTATATTGTAAGCTACATAGGTTGGATTCTAGAATACCTAACACACTTGAAATAGCAATTTTCTTGTTGCAATGTTTCCATTTTGCTAAAATATGATGAAAAATCATAAAATTCGGGGGCGGAAGCAAATATTTATATGATTTTTTACAAAAATAAAGTCAGATTTTACCTATTCTTGAAATGGATATTTTTGTTAAAACATTCATAAACATGCTTTTGTACCTATACTGTGGGTAAAATATGATGAAAAATTATAAAATTCGGGCGCGGAAGCAAATATTTATATAATTTTTTACAAAAAAAAAGTCAGATTTTACCTAATTTTCATGAATACGTTGTATATTGTAAGCTACATGGGCTGGATTCTAGAATACTTAACACACTTGAAATAGCAATTTTCTTGTTGCAATGTTTTCTTTTAGCTAAAATATGATGAAAAATCATAAAATTTGGGCGCGGAAGCAAATATTTATATGATTTTTTACAAAAATTAAGTCAGATTTTACCTATTTTTGATGAATACGTTGTATAATGTAAGCTACATGGGCTGGACTCTACAATACCTAACACACTTGAAATAGCAAATTTCTTGTTGCAATGTTTTTTTTTAGCCAAAATATGATTGAAAATCATAAAATTCGGGCACGGAAGCAAATATTTGTATGATTTTTTACAAAAAAAAAGTCAGATTTTACATATTTTTGATGAATACGTTGTATATTGTAAGCTTCATTGGCTGGATTCTAGAATACCTAACACACTTGAAATACCAATTTTCTTGTTGCAATGTTTTCTTTTACCTAAATTATGATGAAAAATCATAAAATTCGGGCGCGGAAGCAAATATTTATATGATTTTTTACAAAAATAAAGTCAGATTTTACCTATTCTTGAAATGGATATTTTTGTTAAACCATTCATAAACATGCTTTTGGACCTATACTGTGGATAAAATATAATGAAAAATTATAAAATTCGGGCGCGGAAGAAAATATTTATATGTTTTTTTACAAATAAAAAAAGTCAGATTTTACCTAATTTTTTGAATACGTTGTATATTGTAAGCTACATGGGCTGGATTCTAGAATACCTAACACACTCGAAATAGCAATTTTCTTGATGCAATGTTTTCTTTTAGCTAAACTATGATGAAAAATCATAAAATTCGGGCGCGGAAGCAAATATTTATATAATTTTTTACAAAAATAAAGTCAGATTTTACCTATTTTTGATGAATACGTTGTATATTGTAAGCTTCATTGGCTGGATTTTAGAATACCTACCACACTTGAAATAACAATTTTCTTGTTGCAATGTTTTCTTTTACCTAAATATGATGAAAATACATAAAATTCGGGCCCGGAATCAAATATTTATATGACTTTTTACAAAAATAAAGTCAGATTTTACCTATTCTTGAAATGGATATGTTTGTTAAAAAATTCATAAACATGCTTTTGGACCTATACTGTGGGTAAAATATGATGAAAAATTATAAAATATGGGCGCGGAAGCAAAGATTTATATGATTTTTTACAAAAAAAAGTTAGCTTTTACCTATTTTTGATGAATACGTTGTATATTGTGAGCTACATGGGCTGGATTCTAGAATACCTAACACACTTGAAATAGCAATTTTCTTGTTGCAATGTATTCTTTTACCTAAATTATGATGAAAAATCATAAAATTCGGGCGCGGAAGCAAATATTTATATGATTTTTTTACAAAAATAAAGTCAGATTTTACCTATTCTTGAAATGGATATTTTTATTAAAACATTCATAAACATGGTTTTGGACCTATACTGTGGATAAAATATGATGAAAAATTATAAAATTCGGGCGCGGAAACAAATATTTATATGATTTATTACAAAAAAAAGTCAGATTTTACCTATTTTTGATGAATACGTTGTATATTGTAAGCTACATGGGCTGGATTCTAGAATACCTAACACACTGGAAATAGCAATTATCTTGTTGCAATGTTTTCTATTAGCTAAATTATAATGAAAAATCATAATATTCGTTCGCGGAAGCAAATATTTTTATGATTTTTTACAAAAATAGTCAGATTTTACCTATTTTTGAAATGGATATTTTTGTTAAAACATTCATAAACATGCTTTTGGACCTATACTATGGATAAAATATGATGAAAAATAAAAAAATTCGGGTGCGGAAGCAAATATTTTATATAATATTTTACAAAAATAAAGTCAGATTTTACCTGTTTTTGATGAATAAGTTGTATATTGTAAGCAACATTGGCTGTATTCTAGAACACCTACCAAACTTGAAATAGCAATTTTCTTGTTGCAATGTTTTCTTTTACCTAAATTATAATGAAAAATCATAAAATTCGGGCGCGGAAGCAAATATTTATATGATTTTTTACAAAAATAAAGTCAGAATTTACCTATTCTTGAAATGGATATTTTTGTTAAAACATTATTAAACATGCTTTTAGACCTATACTGTGTATAAAATATGATGAAAAATTATAAAATTCGGGCGCGGAAGCAAATATTTATATGATTTTTTACAAAAAAAAAGTCAGATTTTAACTGTTTTTGATGAATACCTTGTATATTGTAAGGTACATGGGCTAGATTCTAGAATACCTAACACACTTGAAATAGCAATTTTCTTGTTGCAATGTTTTCTTTAAGTTAAAATATGATAAAAAATCATAAAATTCGGGCGCGGAAGCAAATATTTACATGATTTTTTACAAAAATAAAGTCAGATTTTATCTACTCTTAAAATGGATATTTTTGTTAAAACATTCTTAAACTTGCTTTTGGACCTATACTGTGGATAAAATATGATGAAAAATAATAAAATTCGGGCGCGGAAGCAAATGTTTATATAATTTTTTACAAAAATTAAGTCAGATTTTACCAATTTTTGATGAATACGTTGTATATTGCAAGCTTCATTGGCTGGATTCTAGGATACCTACCACACTTGAAATAGCAATTTTCTTGTTGCAATGTTTTCTTTTACCTAAATTATGATGAAAAATCATAAAATTCGGGCGCGGAAGCAATAATTTATGATTTTTTACAAAAATAAAGTCAAATTTAACCTATTATTGAAATGGATATTTTTGTTAAAACATTAATAAACATGCTTTTGGACCTATACTGTGGGTAAAATATGATGAAAAATTATAAAATTCGGGCGCGGAAGCAAATATTTATATGATTTTTGATGAATACGGTGTACATTGTAAGCTACATGGGCTGGATTGTAGAATACCTAACACACTTGAAATAGCAATTTTCTTGTTGCAATGTTTCCTTTTTGCTAAAATATGATGAAAAATCATAAAATTCGGGGGCGGAAGCAAATATTTATATGATTTTTTACAAAAATAAAGTCAGATTTTACCTATTCTTGAAATGGATATTTTTGTAAAAACATTCATAAACATGCTTTTGGACCTATACTGTGAATAAAATATGATGAAAAATTATAAAATTCGGGCGCGGAAGCAAATATTTATATGATTTTTTACAAAAATAAAGTCAGATTTACCTGTTTTGAAATAGATATTTTTGTTAAAACATTCATAAACATGCTTTAGGACTTATACTATGGATAAAATATGATGAAAAATTATAAATTCGGGCGCGGAAGCAAATATTTATATAATATTTTACAAAAATAAAGTCAGATTTTACCTATTTTTGATTAATACGTTGTATATTGTAAGCTACATTGCTGTATTCTAGAACACCTACCAAACTTGAAAAAGCAATTTTCTTGTTGCAATGTTTTCTTTTACCTAAATTATGATGAAAAATTATAAAAATTTGGGCGCGAAGCAAATATTTATATGATTTTTACAAAAATAAAGTCAGATTTACCTATTCTTGAAATGGATATTTTTGTTTAAAACATTATTAAACATGCTTTTAGACCTATACTGTGTATAAAATGTGATGAAAAATTATAAAATTCGGGCGCGGAAGCAAATATTTATATGATTTTTTACAAAAAAAAAGTCAGATTTTACCTATTTTTGATGAATACCTTGTATATTGTAGGTACATGGACTAGATTCTAGAATACCTAACACACTTGAAATAGCAATTTTCTTGTTGCAATGTTTTCTTTAAGCTAAATATGATAAAAAATCATAAAATTCGAGCGCGGAAGCAAATATTTATATGATATTTTTTACAAAAATAAAGTCAGATTTTACCTATTTTTGAAATGGATATTTTTGTTAAAACATTCTTAAACTTGCTTTTGGACCTATACTGTGGATATACATTGGCTGGATTCTAGAATACCTACCACACTTGAAATAGCAATTTTCTTGTTGCAATGTTTTCTTTTACCTAAAATATGATGAAAAATCATAAAATTCGGGCGCGGAAGCAAATATTTATATGATTTTTTTCAAAATAAAGTCAGATTTTACCTATTTTTTAAGTGGATATTTTTGTTAAAACATTCATAAACATACTTTTGGACCTATACTACGAATAAAATGTGATAAAAAATTATAAAATTCGGTCGCGGAAGCAAATATTTATATAATTTTTTACAAAAATTAAAGTCAGATTTTACCAATTTTTGATGAATACGTTGTATATTGTAAGCTTCATTGGCTGGTTTCTAGAATACCTACCACATTTGAAATAGTAATTTTCTTGTTGCAATGTTTTCTTTTACCTAAATTATGATGAAAAATCATAAAATTCGGGCGCGGAAGGCAAATATTTATATGATTTTTTACAAAAAAAAAGTCAGATTTTACCTATTTTTGATTAATACGTTGTATATTGTAAGCTACATGGGCTGGATTCTAGAATACCTAACACACTTGAAATAGCAATTTTCTTGTTGCAATGTTTTTTTTAGCTAAAATATGATGAAAAATCATAAATTCGGGCGCGAAAGCAAATATTTATATGATTTTTTACAAAAATAAAGTCAGATTTTACCTATTTTTGATTAATACGTTGTATATTGTAAGCTACATGGGCTAGATTCTAGAATACCTACCACACTTGAAATAGCAATTTTCTTGTTGCAATGTTTTCTTTTACCTAAATTATGATGAAAATACATAAAATTCGGGCACGGAAGCAAATATTTATATGACTTTTTACAAAATAAGTCAGATTTTACCTATTCTTGAAATGGATATGATTGTTAAAACATTCATAAACATGCTTTTGGACCTATACTGTGGTAAAATATGATGAAAAAATTATAAAATTTGGGGGCGGAGGCAAATATTTATATGATTTTTTTCAAAAAAAGTTACATTTTACTATTTTTGATGAATACGTTGTATATTGTGAGCTACATGGGCTGGATTCTAGAATACCTAACACACTTGAAATAGCAATTTTCTTGTTGCAATGTTTTCTTTTACCTAAATTATGATGAGAAATCATAAAATTCGCTCGCGGAAGCAAATATTTTTATGATTTTTTACAAAAATAGTCAGATTTTACCTATTTTTGAAATGGATATTTTTGATAAAACATTCATAAACATGCTTGTGGACCTATACTATGGATAAAATATGATAAAAAAATAAAAAAATTCGGGCGCGGAAGCAAATATTTATATAATATTTTACAAAAATAAAGTCAGATTTTACCTATTTTGATGAATACATTGTATATTGTAAGCTACATTGGCTGTATTCTAGAACACCTACCAAACTTGAAATAGCAATTTTCTTGTTGCAAGGTTTTCTTTTACCTAAATTATGATGAAAAATCATAAAATTCGGGCGCGGAAGCAAATATTTATATGATTTTTAAAAAAAATAAAGTCAGATTTTACCTATTCTTGAAATGGATATTTTTGTTAAAACATTATTAAACATGCTTTTAGACCTATACTGTGTACAAAATATGATGAAAAATTATAAAATTTGGGCGCGGAAGCAAATATTTATATAATTTTTTACAAAAAAAAGTCAGATTTTAACTATTTTTGATGAATACCTTGTATATTGTAAGGTACATGGGCTAGATTCTAGAATACCTAACACACTTGAAATAGCAATAGTCTTGTTGCAATGTTTTCTA
>JAQOWZ010000392.1:0-47146 GCA_035578165.1 Stenolophus ochropezus | reverse complement strand
ACGCGCTATCTCAGAGTTATCCATAGTATAGGTCCAAAATCATGTTATGAACGTTTTAACAAAAATATCCATTTCAAAAATATGTAAAATCTGACTTTATTTTTGTAAAAAATCATATAAATATTTGCTTCCGAGCCCGAATTTTATGATTTTTCATCATATTTTAGCTAAAAGAAAACATTGCAACAAGAAAATTGCTATTTCAAGTGTGTTAGGTATTCTAGAATCCAGCCCATATAGCTTACAATATACAACGTATTCATCAAAAATAGGTAAAATTTGACTTTTTTTTTGTAAAAAATCATATAAATATTTGTTTGCGCGCCCGAATTTTATAATTTTTCATCATATTTTATCCGCAGTATAGGTCCAAAAGCATGTTTATGAATGTTTTAACATAATATCCATTTCAAGAAAAGGAAAAATCTGATTTTATTTTTGTAAAAAATCATATAAATATTTGCTTCCGCGCCCGAATTTTATGATTTTTCATCATATTTTAGCTAAAAGAAAACATTGCAACAAGAAAATTGCTATTTCAATTGTGGTAGGTATTCTAGAATCCAGCCAATGAAGCTTACAATATACAACGTATTCATGAAAAATAGGTAAAATCTGACTTTATTTTTGTAAAAAATTATATAAATATTTGTTTCCGCGCTCGAATTTTATAATTTTTCATCATATTTTATCCATAGTATAGGTCCAAAATCATGTTTATGAACGTTTTAACCAAAAATATCCATTTCAAAAATATGTAAAATCTGACTTTATTTTTGTAAAAAATCATATAAATATTTGCTTCCGAGCCCGAATTTTATGATTTTTCATCATATTTTAGCTAAAAGAAAACATTGCAACAAGATAATTGCTATTTCAAGTGTGTTAGGTATTCTAGAATCCAGCCCATGTAGCTTACAATATACAACGTATTCATCAAAAATAGGTAAAATCTGACTTTTTTTTTGTAAAAAATCATATAAATATTTGTTTGCGCGCCCGAATTTTATAATTTTTCATCATATTTTTATCCGCAGTATAGGTCCAAAAATATGTTTATGAATGTTTTAACATAAATATAAATTTCAAGAATAGGAAAAATCAGATTTTATTTTTGTAAAAAATCATATAAATATTTGCTTCCCGCGCCCGAATTTTATGATTTTTCATCATATATTAGCTAAAAGAAAACATTGCAACAAAAAAATTGCTATTTCAAGTGTGGTAGGTATTCTAGAATCCAGCCCATGTAGCTTACAATATACAACGTATTCATCAAAAATAGTTAAAATTTGACTTTTTTTTTGTAAAAAATCGTATAAATATTTGTTTGCGCGCCCGAATTTTATAATTTTTCATCATATTTTATTCCGCTGTATAGGTCCAAAAGCATGTTTATGAACGTTTTAAGAAAAATATCCATTTCAAAAATATGTAAAATCTGACTTTATTTTTGTAAAAAATCATATAAATATTTGCTTCCGAGCCCGAATTTTATGATTTTTTCATCATATTTTAGCTAAAAGAAAACATTGCAACAAGAATATTGCTATTTCAAGTGTGTTAGGTATTCTAGAATCCAGCCCATGTAGCTTACAATATACAACGTATTCATCAAAAATAGGTAAAATCTGACTTTTTTTTTGTAAAAAATTATATAAATATTTGTTTCCGCGCTCGAATTTTATAATTTTTCATCATATTTTATCCATAGTATAGGTCCAAAATCATGTTTATGAACGTTTTAACAAAAATATCCATTTCAAAAATATGTAAAACCTGACTTTATTTTTGTAAAAAATCATATAAATATTTGCTTCCGAGCCCGAATTTTATGATTTTTTATAATATTTTAGCTAAAAGAAAACATTGCAACAAAAAAAATTGCTATTTCAAGTGTGGTAGGTATTCTAGAATCCAGCCCATGTAGCTTACAATATACAACGTATTCATCAAAAATAGTTAAAATCTGACTTTTTTTTTGTAAAAAATCATATAAATATTTGTTTGCGCGCCCGAATTTTATAATTTTTCATCATATTTTATCCGCAGTATAGGTCCAAAAGCATGTTTATGAATGTTTTAACATAAATATCCATTTCAAGAGTAGGAAAAGTCTGACTTAATTTTGTAAAAAATCATATAAATATTTGCTTCCGCGCCCGAGTTTTATGATTTTTCATCATCATATACTATTTTGATATTTTAGCTAAAAGAAAACATAGCAACAAGAAAATTGCTATTTCAAGTGTGGTAGGTATTCTAGAATCCAGCCAATGAAGCTTACAATATACAACGTATTCATCAAAAATAGGTAAAATCTGACTTTATTTTTGTAAAAAATTATATAAATATTTGTTTCCCGCGCTCGAATTTTATAATTTTTCATCATATTTTATCCATAGTATAGGTCCATAATCATGTTTATGAACGTTTTAACAAAAATATCCATTTCAAAAATATGTAAAATCTGACATTTATTTTGTAAAAAATCATATAAATATTTGCTTCCGAGCCCGAATTTTATGATTTTACATCATATTTTAGCTAAAAGACAACATTGCAACAAGTAAATTGCTATTTCAAGTGTGTTAGGTATTCTAGAATCCAGCCCATGTAGCTTACAATATACAACGTATTCATCAAAAATAGGTAAAATCTGATTTTTTTTTGTAAAAAATCATATAAATATTTGTTTGCGCGCCCGAATTTTATAATTTTTCATCATATTTTATCCGCAATATAGGTCCAAAAGCATGTTTATAAATGTTTTAACAAAAATATCCATTTCAAGAGTAGGAAATGTCTGACTTAATTTTGTAAAAAATCATATAAATATTTGCTTCCGCGCCCGAATTTTATAATTTTTCATCATCATATACTATTTTGATATTTTAGCTAAAAGAAAACATAGCAACAAGAAAATTGCTATTTCAAGTGTGGTAGGTATTCTAGAATCCAGCCAATGAAGCTTACAATATACAACGTATTCATCAAAAATAGGTAAAATCTGACTTTATTTTTATAAAAAATCATATAAATATTTGCTTCCGAGCCCGAAGTTTATGATTTTTCATCATATTTTAGCTAAAAGAAAACATTGCAACAAGAAAATTGCTATTTCAAGTGTGGTAGGTATTCTAGAATCCAGCCAATGAAGCTTAAAATATACAACGTATTCATCAAAAATAGGTAAAATCTGACTTTATTTATGTAAAAAATCATATAAATATTTGTTTGCGCGCCCGAATTTTATAATTTTTCATCATATTTTATCCGCAGTATAGGTCCAAAAGCATGTTTATGAATGTTTTAACATAAATATCCATTTCAAGAATAGGAAAAATCTGACTTTATTTTTGTAAAAAATCATATAAATATTTGCTTCCGAGCCCGAATTTTATGATTTTTCACCATATTTTACCTAAAAGAAAACATTGCAACAAGAAAATTGCTATTTCAAGTGTGTTAGGTATTCTAGAATCCAGCCCATGTAGCTTACAATATACAACGTATTCATCAAAAATAGGTAAAATCTGACTTTTTTTTTGTAAAAAATCATATAAATATTTGTTTGCGCGCCCGAATTTTATAATTTTTCATCATATTTTATCCGCAATATATGTCCAAAAGCATGTTTATGAATGTTTTAACATAAATATCCATTTCAAGAATAGGAAAAATCTGATTTTATTTTTGTAAAAAATCATATAAATATTTGCTTCCGCGCCCGAATTTTATGATTTTTCATCATATTTTAGCTAAAAGAAAACATTGCAACAAGAAAATTGCTATTTCAAGTGTGGTAGGTATTCTAGAAACCAGCCAATGAAGCTCACAATATACAACGTATTCATCAAAAATAGGTAAAATCTGACTTTATTTTTGTAAAAAATTATATAAATATTTGTTTCCGCGCTCGAATATTATAATTTTTCATCATATTTTATCCATAGTATAGGTCCAAAATCATGTTTACGAACGTTTTAACAAAAATATCCATTTCAAAAATATGTACAATCTGACTTTATTTTTGTAAAAAATCATATAAATATTTGCTTCCGAGCCCGAATTTTATGATTTTTCACCATATTTTACCTAAAAGAAAAACATTGCAACAAGAAAATTGCTATTTCAAGTGTGTTAGGTATTCTAGAATCCAGCCCATGTAGCTTACAATATACAACGTATTCATCAAAAATAGGTAAAATCTGACTTTTTTTTTGTAAAAAATCATATAAATATTTGTTTGCGCGCCCGAATTTTATAATTTTTTATCATATATTATCCGCAGTATAGGTCCAAAAGCATGTTTATGAATGTTTTAGCATAAATATCCATTTCAAGAATAGGAAAAATCTGACTTTATTTTTGTAAAAAATCATATAAATATTTGCTTCCGCGCCCGAATTTTATGATTTTTCATGATATTTTAGCGTAAAGAAAACATTGCAACAAAAAATTGCTATTTTAAGTGTGGTAGGTATTCTAGGATCCAGCCCATGTAGCTTACAATATACAACGTATTCATCAAAAATAGTTAAAATCTGACTTTTTTTTTGTAAAAAATCATATAAATATTTGTTTGCGCGCCCGAATTTTATAATTTTTCATCATATTTTATCCGCAGTATAGGTCCAAAAGCATGTTTATAAACGTTTTAACAAAAATATCCATTTCAAAAATATGTAAAATCTGACTTTATTTTTGTAAAAAATCATATAAATATTTGCTTCCGAGCCCGAAATTTATGGTTTTTCATCATATTTTAGCTAAAAGAAAACATTGCAACTAGAAAATTGCTATTTGAAGTGTGATAGGTATTCTAGAATCCAGCCCATGTAGCTTACAATATACAACGTATTCATCAAAAATAGGTAAAATCTGACTTTATTTTTTAAAAAATTATATAAATATTTGTTTCCGCGCTCGAATTTTATAATTTTTTATCATATTTTTATCCATAGCATAGGTCCAAAATCATGTTTATGAACGTTTTAACAAAAATATCCATTTCAAAAATATGTAAAATCTGATTTTATTTTTGTAAAAAATCATATAAATATTTGCTTCCGAGCCCGAAGTTTATGATTTTTCATCATATTTTAGCTAAAAGAAACATTGCAACAAGAAAATTGCTATTTCAAGTGTGGTAGGTATTCTAGAATCCAGCCAATGAAGCTTAAAATATACAACGTATTCATCAAAAATAGTAAAATCTGACTTTATTTTTGTAAAAAATTATATAAATATTTGTTTCCGCGCTCGAATTTTATAATTTTTCATCATATTTTATCCATAGTATAGGTCCAAAATCATGTTTATGAACGTTTAACAAAAATATCCATTTCGAAAATATGTAAAATCTGACTTTATTTTTGTAAAAAATCATATAAATATTTGCTTCCGAGCCCGAATTTTATGATTTTTTATCATATTTTAGCTAAAAGAAAACATTGCAACAAGAAAATTGCTATTTCAAGTGTGTTAGGTATTCTAGACTCCAGCTCATGTAGCTTACAATATACAACGTATTCATCAAAAATAGGTAAAATCTGACTTTTTTTTGTAAAAAATCGTATAAATATTTGTTTGCGCGCCCGAATTTTATAATTTTTCATCATATTTTATCCGCAGTATAGGTCCAAAAGCATGTTTATGAATGTTTTAACATAAATATCCATTTCAAGAATAGGAAAAATCTGATTTTATTGTTGTAAAAAATCATATAAATATTTGCTTCCGCGCCCGAATTTTATGATTTTTCATCATATTTTAGCTAAAAGAAAACATTGCAACAAGAAAATTGCTATTTCAAGTGTGGTAGGTATTCTAGAAACCAGCCAATGAAGCTCACAATATACAACGTATTCATCAAAAATAGGTAAAATCTGACTTTATTTTTGTAAAAAATTATATAAATATTTGTTTCCGCGCTCGAATATTATAATTTTTCATCATATTTTATCCATAGTATAGGTCCAAAATCATGTTTACGAACGTTTTAACAAAAATATCCATTTCAAAAATATGTACAATCTGACTTTATTTTTGTAAAAAATCATATAAATATTTGCTTCCGAGCCCGAATTTATGATTTTTCACCATATTTTACCTAAAAGAAAACATTGCAACAAGAAAATTGCTATTTCAAGTGTGTTAGGTATTCTAGAATCCAGCCCATGTAGCTTACAATATACAACGTATTCATCAAAAATAGGTAAAATCTGACTTTTTTTTTGTAAAAAATCATATAAATATTTGTTTGCGCGCCCGAATTTTATAATTTTTTATCATATATTATCCGCAGTATAGGTCCAAAAGCATGTTTATGAATGTTTTAGCATAAATATCCATTTCAAGAATAGGAAAAAATCTGACTTTATTTTTGTAAAAAATCATATAAATATTTGCTTCCGCGCCCGAATTTTATGATTTTTCATGATATTTTAGCTAAAAGAAAACATTGCAACAAAAAAATTGCTATTTTAAGTGTGGTAGGTATTCTAGGATCCAGCCCATGTAGCTTACAATATACAACGTATTCATCAAAAATAGTTAAAATCTGACTTTTTTTTTGTAAAAAATCATATAAATATTTGTTTGCGCGCCCGAATTTTATAATTTTTCATCATATTTTATCCGCAGTATAGGTCCAAAAGCATGTTTATAAACGTTTTAACAAAAATATCCATTTCAAAAATATGTAAAATCTGACTTTATTTTTGTAAAAAATCATATAAATATTGCTTCCGAGCCCGAAATTTATGGTTTTTCATCATATTTTAGCTAAAAGAAAAACATTGCAACTAGAAAATTGCTATTTGAAGTGTGATAGGTATTCTAGAATCCAGCCCATGTAGCTTACAATATACAACGTATTCATCAAAAATAGGTAAAATCTGACTTTATTTTTAAAAAATTATATAAATATTTGTTTCCGCGCTCGAATTTTATAATTTTTTATCATATTTTATCCATAGCATAGGTCCAAAATCATGTTTATGAACGTTTTAACAAAAATATCCATTTCAAAAATATGTAAAATCTGATTTTATTTTTGTAAAAAATCATATAAATATTTGCTTCCGAGCCCGAAGTTTATGATTTTTCATCATATTTTAGCTAAAAGAAAACATTGCAACAAGAAAATTGCTATTTCAAGTGTGGTAGGTATTCTAGAATCCAGCCAATGAAGCTTAAAATATACAACGTATTCATCAAAAATAGGTAAAATCTGACTTTATTTTTGTAAAAAATTATATAAATATTTGTTTCCGCGCTCGAATTTTATAATTTTTCATCATATTTTATCCATAGTATAGGTCCAAAATCATGTTTATGAACGTTTTAACAAAAATATCCATTTCGAAAATATGTAAAATCTGACTTTATTTTTGTAAAAAATCATATAAATATTTGCTTCCGAGCCCGAATTTTATGATTTTTTATCATATTTTAGCTAAAAGAAAACATTGCAACAAGAAAATTGCTATTTCAAGTGTGTTAGGTATTCTAGACTCCAGCCCATGTAGCTTACAATATACAACGTATTCATCAAAAATAGGTAAAATCTGACTTTTTTTTGTAAAAAATCGTATAAATATTTGTTTGCGCGCCCGAATTTTATAATTTTTCATCATATTTTATCCGCAGTATAGGTCCAAAAGCATGTTTATGAATGTTTTAACATAAATATCCATTTCAAGAATAGGAAAAATCTGATTTTATTTTTGTAAAAAAATCATATAAATATTTGCTTCCGCGCCCGAATTTTATGATTTTTCATCATATTTTAGCTAAAAGAAAACATTGCAACAAGAAAATTGCTATTTCAAGTGTGGTAGGTATTCTAGAAACCAGCCAATGAAGCTCACAATATACAACGTATTCATCAAAAATAGGTAAAATCTGACTTTATTTTTGTAAAAAATTATATAAATATTTGTTTCCGCGCTCGAATATTATAATTTTTCATCATATTTTATCCATAGTATAGGTCCAAAATCATGTTTACGAACGTTTTAACAAAAATATCCATTTCAAAAATATGTACAATCTGACTTTATTTTTGTAAAAAATCATATAAATATTTGCTTCCGAGCCCGAATTTTATGATTTTTCACCATATTTTACCTAAAGAAAACATTGCAACAAGAAAATTGCTATTTCAAGTGTGTTAGGTATTCTAGAATCCAGCCCATGTAGCTTACAATATACAACGTATTCATCAAAAATAGGTAAAATCTGACTTTTTTTTTGTAAAAAATCATATAAATATTTGTTTGCGCGCCCGAATTTTATAATTTTTATCATATATATCCGCAGTATAGGTCCAAAAGCATGTTTATGAATGTTTTAGCATAAATATCCATTTCAAGAATAGGAAAAATCTGACTTTATTTTTGTAAAAAATCATATAATATTTGCTTCCGCGCCCGAATTTTATGATTTTTCATGATATTTTAGCTAAAAGAAAACATTGCAACAAAAAAATTGCTATTTTAAGTGTGGTAGGTATTCTAGGATCCAGCCCATGTAGCTTACAATATACAACGTATTCATCAAAAATAGTTAAAATCTGACTTTTTTTTTGTAAAAATCATATAATATTTGTTTGCGCGCCCGAATTTTATAATTTTTCATCATATTTTATCCGCAGTATAGGTCCAAAAGCATGTGTATAAACGTTTTAACAAAAATATCCATTTCAAAAATATGTAAAATCTGACTTTATTTTTGTAAAAAATCATATAAATATTTGCTTCCGAGCCCGAAATTTATGGTTTTTCATCATATTTTAGCTAAAAGAAAACATTGGAACTAGAAAATTGCTATTTGAAGTGTGATAGGTATTCTAGAATCCAGCCCATGTAGCTTACAATATACAACGTATTCATCAAAAATAGGTAAAATCTGACTTTATTTTTTAAAAAATTATATAAATATTTGTTTCCGCGCTCGAATTTATAATTTTTTATCATATTTTATCCATAGCATAGGTCCAAAATCATGTTTATGAACGTTTTAACAAAATATCCATTTCAAAAATATGTAAAATCTGATTTTATTTTTGTAAAAAATCATATAAATATTTGCTTCCGAGCCCGAAGTTTATGATTTTTCATCATATTTTAGCTAAAAGAAAACATTGCAACAAGAAAATTGCTATTTCAAGTGTGGTAGGTATTCTAGAATCCAGCCAATGAAGCTTAAAATATACAACGTATTCATCAAAAATAGGTAAAATCTGACTTTATTTTTGTAAAAAATTATATAAATATTTGTTTCCGCGCTCGAATTTTATAATTTTTCATCATATTTTATCCATAGTATAGGTCCAAAATCATGTTTATGAACGTTTTAACAAAAATATCCATTTCGAAAATATGTAAAATCTGACTTTATTTTTGTAAAAAATCATATAAATATTTGCTTCCGAGCCCGAATTTTATGATTTTTTATCATATTGTAGCTAAAAGAAAACATTGCAACAAGAAAATTGCTATTTCAAGTGTGTTAGGTATTCTAGACTCCAGCCCATGTAGCTTACAATATACAACGTATTCATCAAAAATAGGTAAAATCTGACTTTTTTTTGTAAAAAATCGTATAAATATTTGTTTGCGCGCCCGAATTTTATAATTTTTCATCATATTTTATCCGCAGTATAGGTCCAAAAGCATGTTTATGAATGTTTTAACATAAATATCCATTTCAAGAATAAGAAAAATCTGATTTTATTTTTGTAAAAAATCATATAAATATTTGCTTCCGCGCCCGAATTTTATGATTTTTCATCATATTTTAGCTAAAAGAAAACATTGCAACAAGAAAATTGCTATTTCAAGTGTGGTAGGTATTCTAGAAACCAGCCAATGAAGCTCACAATATACAACGTATTCATCAAAAATAGGTAAAATCTGACTTTGTTTTTGTAAAAAATTATATAAATATTTGTTTCCGCGCTCGAATTTTATAATTTTTCATCATATTTTATCCATAGTATAGGTCCAAAATCATGTTTACGACGTTTTAACAAAAATATCCATTTCAAAAATATGTACAATCTGACTTTATTTTTGTAAAAAATCTATAAATATTGCTTCCGAGCCCGAATTTTATGATTTTTCATCATATTTTAGCTAAAAGACAACATTGCAACAAGTAAATTGCTATTTCAAGTGTGTTAGGTATTCCAGAATCCAGCCCATGTAGCTTACAATATACAACGTATTCATCAAAAATAGGTAAAATCTGACTTTTTTTTTTGTAAAAAATCATATAAATATTTGTTTGCGCGCCCGAATTTTATAATTTTTCATCATATTTTATCCGCAGTATAGGTCCAAAAGCATGTTTATGAATGTTTTAACATAAATATCCATTTCAAGAATAGGAAAATTCTGACTTTATTTTTGTAAAAAATCATTTAAATATTTGCTACCGCGCCCGAATTTTATGATTTTTCATCATATTTTAGCTAAAAGAAAACATTGCAACAAAAAAATTGCTATTTCAAGTGTGGTAGGTATTCTAGAATCCAGCCATGTAGCTTACAATATACAACGTATTCATCAAAAATAGTTAATATCTGACTTTTTTTTTGTAAAAAATCATATAAATATTGGTTTGCGCGCCCGACTTTTATAATTTTTCATCATATTTTATCCGCAGTATAGGTCCAAAAGCATGTTTATGAACGTTTTAACAAAAATATCCATTTCAAAAATATGTAAAATCTGACTTTATTTTTGTAAAAAATCATTTAAATATTTGCTTCCGAGCCTGAATTTTATGATTTTTCATCATATTTTAGCTAAAAGAAAACATTGCAACAAGAAAATTGCTATTTCAAGTGTGGTAGGTATTCTAGAATCCAGCCAATGAAGCTTACAATATACAACGAATTCATCAAAAATAGGTAAAATCTGACTTTATTTTTGTAAAAAATTATATAAATATTTGTTTCCGCGCTCGAATTTTATAATTTTTCAGCATATTTTATCCATAGTATAGGTCCAAAATCATGTTTATGAACGTTTTAACAAAAATATCCATTTCGAAAATATGTAAAATCTGACTTTATTTTTGTAAAAAATCATATAAATATTTGCTTCCGAGCCCGAATTTTATCATTTTATATCATATTTTAGCTAAAAGAAAACATTGCAACAAGAAAATTGCTATTTCAAGTGTGTTAGGTATTCTAGAATCCAGCCCATGTAGCTTACAATATATAACGTATTCATCAAAAATAGGTAAAATCTGACTTTTTTTTTAGTAAAAAATCATATAAATATTTGTTTGCGCGCCCGAATTTATATAATTTTTCATCATATTTTATCCGCAGTATAGGTCCAAAAGCATGTTTATGAATGTTTTAACATAAATATCTATTTTAAGAATAGGAAAAATCTGAATTTATTTTTGTAAAAAATCATATAAATATTTGCTTCCGCGCCTGAATTTTATGATTTTTCATCATATTTTATCTAAAAGAAAACATTGCAACAAAAAAATTGCTATTTCATGTGTGGTAGGTATTCTAGAATCCAGCCCATGTAGCTTACAATATACAACGTATTCATCAAAAATAGTTAAAATCTGACTTTTTTTTGTAAAAAATCATATAAATATTTGTTTGCGCGCCCGAATTTTATAATTTTTCATCATATTTTATCCGCAGTATAGGTCCAAAAGCATGTTTATGAACGTTTTAACAAAAATATCCATTTCAAAAATATGTAAAATCTGACTTTATTTTTGTAAAAAATCATATAAATATTTGCTTCCGAGCCCGAATTTTATGATTTTTTATCATATTTTACCTAAAAGAAAACATTGCAACAGAAAATTGCTATTTCAAGTGTATTAGGTATTCTAGAATCCAGCCCATGTAGCTAACAATATACAACGTATTCATTAAAAATAGGTAAAATCTGACTTTTTTTTGTAAAAATTCATATAAATATTTGTTTGCGCGCCCGAATTTTATAATTTTTCATCATATTTTATCCGCAATATAGGTCCAAAAGCATGTTTATAAATGTTTTAACAAAAATATCCATTTAAGAGTAGGAAAAATCTGGCATTATTTTTGTAAAAAATCATATAAATATTTGCTTCCGCGCCCGATTTTTATGATTTTTCATCATATTTTAGCTAAAAGAAAACATTGCAACAAGAAAATTGCTATTTCAAGTGTGGTAGGTATTCTAGAATCCAGCCAATGAAGCTTACAATATACAACGAATTCATCAAAAATAGGTAAAATCTGACTTTATTTTTGTAAAAAATTATATAAATATTTGTTTCCGTGCTCGAATTTTATAATTTTTCATCATATTTTATCCATAGTATAGGTCCAAAATCATGTTTATGAACGTTTTAACAAAAATATCCATTTCAAAAATATGTAAAATCTGACTTTATTTTTGTAAAAAATCATATAAATATTTGCTTCCGAGCCCGAATTTTATGATTTTTCATCATATTTTAGCTAAAAGAAAACGTTGCAACAAGAAAATTGCTATTTCAAGTGTGTTAGGTATTCTAGAATCCAGCCAATGTAGCTTACAATATACAACGTATTCATCAAAAATAGGTAAAATCTGACTTTGTTTTTGTAAAAAATCATATAAATATTTGTTTGCGCGCCCGAATTTTATAATTTTTCATCATTTTTTATCCGCAGTATAGGTCCAAAAGCATGTTTATGAATGTTTTAACATAAATATCCATTTCAAGAATAGGAAAATTCTGACTTTATTATTGTAAAAAATCATATAAATATTTGCTTCCGCGCCCGAATTTTATGATATTTCATGATATTTTAGCTAAAAGAAAACATTGCAACAAAATAATTGCTATTTTAAGTGTGGTAGATATTCTAGAATCCATCCCATGTAGCTTACAATATACAACGTATTCATCAAAAATAAATAAAATCTGACTTTTTTTTTGTAAAAAATCATTTAAATATTTGCTTTCGAGCCCGAATTTTATGATTTTTCATCATATTTTAGCTAAAAGAAAACATTGCAACAAGAAAATTGCTATTTCAAGTGTGTTAGGTATTCTAGAATCCAGCCCATCTAGCTTACAATATACAACGTATTCATCAAAAATAGGTAAAATCTGACTTTTTTTTTGTAAAAAATCATATAAATATTTGTTTGCGCGCCCGAATTTTATAATTTTTCATCATATTTTATCCGCAGTATAGGTCCAAAAGCATGTTTATGAATGTTTTAACATAAATATCTATTTTAAGAATAGGAAAAATCTGAATTTATTTTTGTAAAAAATCATATAAATATTTGCTTCCGCGCCTGAATTTTATGATTTTTCATCATATTTTATCTAAAAGAAAACATTGCAACAAAAAAATTGCTATTTCATGTGTGGTAGGTATTCTAGAATCCAGCCCATGTAGCTTACAATATACAACGTATTCATCAAAAATAGTTAAAATCTGACTTTTTTTTTTGTAAAAAATCATATAAATATTTGTTTGCGCGCCCGAATTTTATAATTTTTCATCATATTTTATCCGCAGTATAGGTCCAAAAGCATGTTTATGAACGTTTTAACAAAAATATCCATTTCAAAAATATGTAAAATCTGACTTTATTTTTGTAAAAAATCATATAAATATTTGCTTCCGAGCCCGAATTTTATGATTTTTTATCATATTTTACCTAAAAGAAAACATTGCAACAAGAAAATTGCTATTTCAAGTGTATTAGGTATTCTAGAATCCAGCCCATGTAGCTAACAATATACAACGTATTTATCAAAAATAGGTAAAATCTGACTTTTTTTTTGTAAAAAATCATATAAATATTTGTTTGCGCGCCCGAATTTTATAATTTTTCATCATATTTTATCCGCAATATAGGTCCAAAAGCATGTTTATAAATGTTTTAACAAAAATATCCATTCAAGAGTAGGAAAAATCTGACTTTATTTTTGTAAAAAATCATATAAATATTTGCTTCCGCGCCCGATTTTTATGATTTTTCATCATATTTTAGCTAAAAGAAAACATTGTAACAAGAAAATTGCTATTTCAAGTGTGTTAGGTATTCTAGAATCCAGCCCATGTAGCTTACAATATACAACGTATTCATCAAAAATAAGTAAAATCTGACTTTGTTTTTGTAAAAAATCATATAAATATTTGTTTGCGCGCCCGAATTTTATAATTTTTCATCATATTTTATCCGCAGTATAGGTCCAAAAGCATGTTTATGAATGTTTTAACATAAATATCCATTTCAAGAATAGGAAAATTCTGACTTTATTATTGTAAAAAATCATATAAATATTTGCTTCCGCGCCCGATTTTTATGATTTTTCATCATATTTTAGCTAAAAGAAAACATTGCAACAAGAAAATTGCTATTTCAAGTGTGTTAGGTATTCTAGAATCCAGCCCATGTAGCTTACAATATACAACGTATTCATCAAAAATAGTTAAAATCTGACTTTTTTTTGTAAAAAATCATATAAATATTTGTTTGCGCGCCCGAATTTTATAATTTTTCATCATATTTTATCCGCAGTATAGGTCCAAAAGCATGTTTATGAACGTTTTAACAAAAATATCCATTTCAAAAATATGTAAAATCTGACTTTATTTTTGTAAAAAATCATATAAATATTTGCTTCCGAGCCCGAAATTTATGGTTTTTCATCATATTTTAGCTAAAAGAAAACATTGCAACTAGAAAATTGCTATTTGAAGTGTGTTAGGTATTCTAGAATCCAGCCCATGTAGCTTACAATATACAACGTATTCATCAAAAATAGGTAAAATCTGACTTTTTTTTGGTAAGAAATCATATAAATATTTGTTTGCGCGCCCGAATTTTATAATTTTTCATCATATTTTATCCGCAATATAGGTCCAAAAGCATGTTTATAAAAGTTTTAACAAAAATATCCATTTCAAGAGTAGGAAAAATCTGACTTTACTTTTGTAAAAAATCATATAAATATTTGTTTGCGCGCCCGAATTTTATGATTTTTCATCATATTTTATCCATAGTATAGGTCCAAAATCATGTTAATGAACGTTTTAACAAAAATATCCATTTCAAAAATATGTAAAATCTGACTTTAATTTTGTAAAAAATCATATAAATATTTGCTTCCGAGCCCGTATTTTATGATTTTTCATCATATTTTAGCTAAAAGAAAACATTGCAACAAGAAAATTGCTATTTCAAGTGTGTTAGGTATTCTAGAATCCAGCCCATGTAGCTTACAATATACAACGATTTCATCAAAAATAGGTAAAATCTGACTTTTTTTTTGTAAAAAATCATATAAATATTTGTTTGCGCGCCCGAATTTTATAATTTTTCATCATATTTTATCCGCAGTATAGGTCCAAAAGCATGTTTATGAATGTTTTAACATAAATATCCATTTCAAGAATAGGAAAATTCTGACTCTATTATTGTAAAAAATCATATAAATATTTGCTTCCGAGCCCGAATTTTATGATTTTTCATCATATTTTAGCTAAAAGAAAACATTGCAACAAGAAAATTGCTATTTCAAGTGTGTTAGGTATTCTAGAATCCAGCCCATGTAGCTAACAATATACAACGTATTCATCAAAAATAGGTAATATCTGACTTTTTTTTGTAAAAAATCATATAAATATTTGTTTGCGCGCCCGAAACTCTGAGATAGCGCGTATATTTTATCCGCAATATAGGTCCAAAAGCATGTTTATAAATGTTTTAACAAAAATATCCATTTCAAGAGTAGGAAAAGTCTGACTTTATTTTTGTAAAAAATCATATAAATATTTGCTTCCGCGCCCGAATTTTATGATTTTTCATCATATTTTAGCTAAAAGAAAACATTGCAACAAGAAAATTGCTATTTCAAGTGTGGTAGGTATTATAGAATCCAGCCAATGAAGCTTACAATATACAACGTATTCATCAAAAATAGGTAAAATCTGACTTTATTTTTGTAAAAAATTATATAAATATTTGTTTCCGCGCTCGAATTTTATAATTTTTCATCATATTTTATCCATAGTATAGGTCCAAAATCATGTTTATGAACGTTTTAACAAAAATATCCATTTCGAAAATATGTAAAATCTGACTTTATTTTTTTAAAAAATCATATAAATATTTGCTTCCGAGCCTGAATTTTATCATTTTTTATCATATTTTAGCTAAAAGAAAACATTGCAACAAGAAAATTGCTATTTCAAGTGTGTTAGGTATTCTAGAATCCAGCCCATGTAGCTTACAATATACAACGTATTCATCAAAAATAGGTAAAATCTGACTTTTTTTTTGTAAAAAATCATATAAATATTTGTTTGCGCGCCCGAATTTTATAATTTTTCATCATATTTTATCCGCAGTATAGGTCCAAAAGCATGTTTATGAATGTTTTAACATAAATATCCATTTCAAGAATAGGAAAAATCTGAATTTATTTTTGTAAAAAATCATATAAATATTTGCTTCCGCGCCCGAATTTTATGATGTTTCATCATATTTTAGCTAAAAGAAAACATTGCAACAAAAAAATTGCTATTTCAAGTGTGGTAGGTATTCTAGAATCCAGCCCATGTAGCTTAAAATATACAACGTATTCATCAAAAATAGTTAAAATCTGACTTTTTTTTTGTAAAAAATCATATAAATATTTGTTTGCGCGCCCGAATTTTATAATTTTTCATCATATTTTATCCGCAATATAGGTACAAAAGCATGTTTATAAATGTTTTAACAAAAATATCCATTTCAAGAGTAGGAAAAGTCTGACTTTATTTTTGTAAAAAATCATATAAATATTTGCTTCCGCGCCCGAATTTTATGATTTTTCATCATATTTTAGCTAAAAGAAAACATTGCAACAAGAAAATTGCTATTTCAAGTGTGGTAGGTATTCTAGAATCCAGCCAATGAAGCTTACAATATACAACGTATTCATCAAAAATAGGTAAAATCTGACTTTATTTTTGTAAAAAATTATATAAATATTTGTTTCCGCGCTCGAATTTTATAATTTTTCATCATATTTTATCCATAGCATAGGTTCAAAATCATGTTTATGAACGTTTTAACAAAAATATCCATTTCAAAAATATTTAAAATCATAAAAATATTTGCTTCCGAGCCCGAATTTTATGATTTTTCATCATATTTTAGCTAAAAGAAAACATTGCAACAAGAAAACTGCTATTTCAAGTGTGTTAGGTATTCTAGAATCCAGCCCATGTAGCATACAATATACAACGTATTCATCAAAAATAGGTAAAATCTGACTTTTTTTTTGTAAAAAATCATATAAATAATTGTTTGCGCGCCCGAATTTTATAATTTTTCATCATATTTTATCCGCAATATAGGTCCAAAAGCATGTTTATAAATGTTTTAACAAAAATATCCATTCAAGAGTAGGAAAAATCTGACTTTATTTTTGTAAAAAATCATATAAATATTTGCTTCCGCGCCCGATTTTTATGATTTTTCATTATATTTTAGCTAAAAGAAAACATTGCAACAAGAAAATTGCTATTTCAAGTGTGTTAGGTATTCTAGAATCCAGCCCATGTAGCTTACAATATACAACGTATTCATCAAAAATAGGTAAAATCTGACTTTGTTTTTGTAAAAAATCATATAAATATTTGTTTGCGCGCCCGAATTTTATAATTTTTCATCATATTTTATCCGCAGTATAGGTCCAAAAGCATGTTTATGAATGTTTTACCATAAATATCCATTTCAAGAATAGGAAAATTCTGACTTTATTATTGTAAAAAATCATATAAATATTTGCTTCCGCGCCCGAATTTTATGATTTTTCATGATATTTTAGCTAAAAGAAAACATTGCAACAAAATAATTGCTATTTTAAGTGTGGTAGATATTCTAGAATCCAGCCCATGTAGCTTACAATATACAACGTATTCATCAAAAATAGTTAAAATCTGACTTTTTTTTGTAAAAAATCATATAAATATTTGTTTGCGCGCCCGAATTTTATAATTTTTCATCATATTTTATCCGCAGTATAGGTCCAAAAGCATGTTTATGAACGTTTTAACTAAAATATCCATTTCAAAAATATGTAAAATCTGACTTTATTTTTGTAAAAAATCATATAAATATTTGCTTCCGAGCCCGAAATTTATGGTTTTTCATCATATTTTAGCTAAAAGAAAACATTGCAACTAGAAAATTGCTATTTGAAGTGTGTTAGGTATTCTAGAATCCAGCCCATGTAGCTTACAATATACAACGTATTCATCAAAAATAGGTAAAATCTGACTTTTTTTTGGTAAGAAATCATATAAATATTTGTTTGCGCGCCCGAATTTTATAATTTTTTATCATATTTTATCCGCAATATAGGTCCAAAAGCATGTTTATAAAAGTTTTAACAAAAATATCCATTTCAAGAGTAGGAAAAATCTGACTTTACTTTTGTAAAAAATCATATAAATATTTGTTTGCGCGCCCGAATTTTATAATTTTTCATCATATTTTATACGCAGTATAGGTCCAAAAGCATGTTTATGAATGTTTTAACATAAATATCCATTTCAAGAATAGGAAAATTCTGACTCTATTATTGTAAAAAATCATATAAATATTTGCTTCCGAGCACGAATTTTATGATTTTTCATCATATTTTAGCTAAAAGAAAACATTGCAACAAGAAAATTGCTATTTCAAGTGTGTTAGGTATTCTAGAATCCAGCCCATGTAGCTAACAATATACAACGTATTCATCAAAAATAGGTAATATCTGACTTTTTTTTTGTAAAAAATCATATAAATATTTGTTTGCGCGCCCGAATTTTATAATTTTTCATCATATTTTATCCGCAATATAGGTCCAAAAGCATGTTTATAAATGTTTTAACAAAAATATCCATTTCAAGAGTAGGATAAGTCTGACTTTATTTTTGTAAAAAATCATATAAATATTTGCTTCCGCGCCCGAATTTTATGATTTTTCATCATATTTTAGCTAAAAGAAAACATTGCAACAAGAAAATTGCTATTTCAAGTGTGGTAGGTATTATAGAATCCAGCCAATGAAGCTTACAATATACAACGTATTCATCAAAAATAGGTAAAATCTGACTTTATTTTTGTAAAAAATTATATAAATATTTGTTTCCGCGCTCGAATTTTATAATTTTTCATCATATTTTATCCATAGTATAGGTCCAAAATCATGTTTATGAACGTTTTAACAAAAATATCCATTTCGAAAATATGTAAAATCTGACTTTATTTTTGTAAAAAATCATATAAATATTTGCTTCCGAGCCTGAATTTTATCATTTTTTATCATATTTTAGCTAAAAGAAAACATTGCAACAAGAAAATTGCTATTTCAAGTGTGTTAGGTATTCTAGAATCCAGCCCATGTAGCTTACAATATACAACGTATTCATCAAAAATAGGTAAAATCTGACTTTTTTTTTGTAAAAAATCATATAAATATTTGTTTGCGCGCCCGAATTTTATAATTTTTCATCATATTTTATCCGCAGTATAGGTCCAAAAGCATGTTTATGAATGTTTTAACATAAATATCCATTTCAAGAATAGGAAAAATCTGAATTTATTTTTGTAAAAAATCATATAAATATTTGCTTCCGCGCCCGAATTTTATGATGTTTCATCATATTTTAGCTAAAAGAAAACATTGCAACAAAAAAATTGCTATTTCAAGTGTGGTAGGTATTCTAGAATCCAGCCCATGTAGCTTAAAATATACAACGTATTCATCAAAAATAGTTAAAATCTGACTTTTTTTTTGTAAAAAATCATATAAATATTTGTTTGCGCGCCCGAATTTTATAATTTTTCATCATATTTTATCCGCAGTATAGGTCCAAAAGCATGTTTATGAACGTTTTAACAAAAATGTCCATTTCAAAAATATGTAAAATCTGACTTTATTTTTGCAAAAAATCATATAAATATTTGCTTCCGAGCCCGAATTTTATGATTTTTCATCATATTTTACCTAAAAGAAAACATTGCAACAAGAAAATTGCTATTTCAAGTGTGGTAGGTATTCTAGAATCCAGCCAATGAAGCTTACAATATACAACGTATTCATCAAAAATAGGTAAAATCTGACTTTATTTTTGTAAAAAATTATATAAATATTTGTTTCCGCGCTCGAATTTTATAATTTTTCATCATATTTTATCCATAGTATAGGTTCAAAATCATGTTTATGAACGTTTTAACAAAAATATCCATTTCAAAAATATTTAAAATCATAAAAATATTTGCTTCCGAGCCCGAATTTTATGATTTTTCATCATATTTTAGCTAAAAGAAAACATTGCAACAAGAAAATTGCTATTTCAAGTGTGGTAGGTATTCTAGAATCCAGCCCATGTAGCTTACAATATACAACGAATTCATCAAAAATAGGTAAAATCTGACTTTTTTTTTGTAAAAAATCATATAAATATTTGTTTGCGCGCCCGAATTTTATAATTTTTTATCATATTTTATCCGCAGTATAGGTCCAAAAGCATGATTATGAATGGTTTAACATAAATATTGTAGCGTGCCGAACAAAGACACAAACACAATCTGCTTTTACTGGCCTTTATTTTAACAACTAATAATAACTACAACACTACAATATAACCAATATTACAACACATTTACTGTACACCTTGACACCTTGGCAAGTCACTCGCGTCAGCCTACACGCTGTTCGTCTGTTCAGTGTTACCAACCATCTTTTTCCAAATAGTAGTTCCGCTACCTCACCACAGAGGACACTACACTCTTCCCTTCTTAGGCTATATTTCCTCCTGGAAATGGATGCGAAGTTGCGCTAACTCCCTGGCAGCGCGAGCGGGTAACTGCCTTCGGACGATCTTCTCGGGCGACTCCCCGGCCGGTGAACACTCTGTCGACGGCGCCACCATCCCAGGTGGCTTAACTTCCCCTGGTAGTTCAACTGCTCGGGATATCTCTACCTCTCTTGACTGTTCAACCACCAACCCTGGCGGTTCACCTTCCCGTGACGGCTCGACCTCCCTAGTCTGCTCAACCACCACCCCTGGCAGTTCATCTTTCCGTGACGGCTCGACCTCCCTGGACTGCTCAACCACCACCTCTGGCGGTGTATCTTCCCGTGAAGGCGCGACCTCCGTGACCGGAACCTCTTGGACATCAGGCACGCCCCCGGAGAGCTCTCCATCTAGAGAACCTGAAACAAATAAAATCTCTCGAACTTCCTCGGACACAGGAACTCGTGACTCGGCAGCATCATCCATCGGTTCGGTAGGCTCGGGGACGTCAACTTGATGGAGTCCCGTGTAGGCGTCGTCGCTAGACAGTGAGTCCTTTGATCCATCAAGAGATAGGGGGTCACCTTGAAATTCGGGCGGTAGCTGCCACCCTGGTGAAGAGGAACCATAGGACCGCGGAGATGACACCCACGACTGTGGTCTACTCGAGTTTTCTATTATACTCGTCTCGATCCTTGACTCTGATGGCAACTCCCTCACGGGTTGTGAGTATGGCCAATGACAGATTCGTATACTAATTCCTGAATCCTCAAACACCTCTTTGATGATAGTCTTCACTCGATCCGGGTCCAGTTCATCATGCCCGCAACCAATCATAGGCATAGCTATTTTGGTGATTCGGCCGTCTTGTGCTTTCCTGCGCATAGCCCACAAAGCACGCTCTAAATCCTCGTAGGAGGGTTTATGGTAATAACGTTGTTTGGTTACTAAATAGAACAAATCGCGCTCATCTGTTCGTAAGATACATACTCCCCCCACATGAACTCGCTGTCGTCTCAGCTGTTCCAATCTTCCAAAGCGTTGTCGGAATTGTACGGCTATTCCCTGGCCCATACGTAGATCAGCAGATACGCAATGAGCTAATGCGTACTCCAGAGGTACATGAAATAAATCTTCTTTCTTCTCCTCATACCACGTGGATACATTTCTCGACCGAACAGTTCTCGCAACCTCTGTTTCTTGCCTCGGTCTTCCCGGTTTACGAACAGCCCGTTCTTCTTTCCTTGCCATCTCCGGAGTTGGTATTTCAGCTCAAGGCTTAATGCGATCCTGATGTACCACCAGTCTCTTGTGTCGATGAACACAATGTTGGATGCGGAATGTGTGCATGCCAACATCTTTAATTATACGGTATGGGCCAGTCCAAGGTCTTTCTAATTTAGGGCTAAGACCCTTTTTCGGCGTAGTCTGGTGCAACCAGACGATATCACCAACCTTAAACTCTCGAAAATGCACTTTACGGTCATAATAGTTTTTCTGTCGTCGGTGGCTCGCCTCCAGAGCTATGCGAGCTTCTGCGTGAGCTTCATCTAAACTAGATCGCAAACGGCGAATATATTCATTTTCCAAATGACAAGATTGTCCTGGGGGTAGCCCATACTGGGCGTCCAGTGGTAGTCGGATTTCTCGCCCAAACATTAATAAGAAAGGCGTTTGTTTCGTGCTACTATGCTGACTACTCCGGTACGCCAACATAAGCTGAGGAAGTTTCTCATCCCACTGTTTTTGTTTATCGCCAGCCCAATGGCTTAGCATATCTAACAGTGTTCTATTAAAACGTTCTACAAGCCCATCAGACTGAGGGTGAAACGGTGTTGTGCGCGTTTTCTCAATATCAAGTAGGTGGCACATTTCTTGAAACATTTGAGCTTCGAATTGACGTCCTTGGTCGGTGTGGAGAATTTCAGGTGACCCATACCGGGATACAAATTCGTCCACGAACACTCTCGTAACTGTATGTGCCGTCTGGTCAGGAATAGCGAAGGCTTCAGTCCACTTCGTGAAATAGTCTCCAACGACGAGAATGTATTTATTACCTCTATGGGTCATCGGTAAGGGCCCTAAGATATCCAAGGCCACACGCTCCAGTGGTCGAGTGGATACATTAGAAATTAAGGGCGACCGAGTCTTCTGCGTCGGCGACTTACGTCGGCTACAATCTTCACAACTATTACAATAGTCTGTCACGTCCCGCTGCATACCGCTCCAAAAGAATCGGTCCTTTAATTTAAACAACGTACGCGTTATACCCAGGTGAGCCCCTGCTGCTGCATTCGCGTGATAGTCCCGGATAACAGTATTCACTAATACCGACGGAATAATAATACGATATTCTGGCTGCACTCCCGTTCGGTCCACTAGACACAACAAGTCATTCACTAGTTCAGGTTTTAAACTGTATAGTCGATGCGATAATTTCGGAAGTTCTTTCTCGCACATCAATTTCTTCAGACAACGAATAACCGGTCTACAGCACTCATCACGTTCTTGTTCAGTCGCTATTGTCACATTATTTACCGACACTACCGGGTCCGAAAAAGTCTCACTAACCGCTGCCGCGTTTAACACACCTGCGACTTCCAACTCCAACTTGGGGGTCTCCTCTTCATCCAACCCGCACTGAGGACAAGGCCGTCTTGAAAGTCCATCCGCGTTCGTATGCCTCTTCCCCGGCCTATGCTCAACCGTCATATCGAATTCCGATAACAGTTCGAGCCACCTCGCGACTTGTCCTTCGGGTTCCTTGAAATTCTGGAGCCACTTTAAACAATTGTGATCGGTGCGTGCCGTGAAATGTGCACCCAACAGATAGCCACGAAATTGTCTACACACAGAGACTAAAGCTAGTAATTCTTTGCGAGTCACGCAATACCGTCTTTCCGCCTTAGTCAGAGTGCGACTAAAATATGCTATAACGCGTTCCTGATCATCCTGGACTTGACTTAACACTCCTCCTATCCCAGAATTACTGGCATCAACATCAATGATAAACGGATCACTCGTTTTAGGGTAAGCTAACACCGGAGTGTTAACCAAACATCTCTTCAAATGTTGAAAAGCTAATTGACACTCCTCACTCCACCGATAAGACTGTCCCTTATTAAGAAGCTTGTATAATGGCTCGGATACAGCCGCAAATTTTGGTACAAATTTGCGGTAATAAGAGGCAAGTCCCAAGAAAGAACGGAGTTCTGTTATATCTCTCGGAATAGCCCAATTTTGAATTGCTTCCACTTTACCGGGATCAGTAGCGATTCCTTCAGGGCCAACAATGTGCCCTGAAAATTCCACTTCTCTATGAAATAGCCGACATTTTCGGGGGTTTACCTTCAATCCGGCATCACGAAGACGGCTCAACACAGTACGCAGTCGTTCAATGTGCTCTTCGAACGTCGTCCCAGAGACAATTACATCGTCCAGGTATACCAGAGCGCTATCGTCAAGTACAAGCTCCATTAATCTCTGGAATGTAGCTGGACCGTTACACACCTTAAAAGGAAGGACGTTAAACTCGTAGAGTCCAGATCCTATTGAAAATGCTGTTTTTGGACGGTCTTCTGGTAGAACTTCGCATTGCCAATACCCCGATTGAAGATCAAGAGCCGTAAATAAGCGGGCGCCGGACAATGATTCCAATACACAGTCAATGCGGGGTAAAGGGTAGCTATCCTTGACTGTAACAGCATTTAGCTTCCTGAAGTCCACACAGAAGCGCATACTCCCATCCTTTTTCTTGATTAACACCGCTGGAAAACACCACGGTGACGAAGAGGGACTGATAACTCCAGCCTGTAACATACGATCTATTTCTTGCTGGGCTTCTGCTCGACGAGCAAATGGAAGTCGTCGAGGTGCTTGACGAATTGGTGCCGCATCCTTAGTGTCAATTCTATGTTGCAAAACTTTGGTTCTTCCCGTATCATTTTTTCCCCGCGACACAGTGTCTCCAAACTCATCAATAACATTCTGCGCAACTCGCAGTTCGTTAGCCGTTAAGTGACGAGAAGCTTCACTCCAGTCAAATTCTTGATGCGAAAGATTATCTTTTGATGTTTGGGAATCATCCACAAGACTACAGACTACTGCTGTTCCCACCGTTGTATTTCTTTGCAACGAAATACAGTCTGGTGTTGGGTTTCTGATAAGTACGCGCCCCTCACTTCCAGTTACTAAACATCTACCGACCAAACACCCGTACTTTTCCCAGCACTGTGGAGCAGCTTCTATTACCCGTAAAGTATTTATTTCTTCCCCGACAATACGCACAGATCCTATCACTTCACTTCGACCAGGTATTACAATTGACTCACACAACACAGCAGAAGCAGGTGGAATTTGACTCTCTTCTACCCGTACTCCTTGTATCAATATATAATTTTCATTCGGATATACAACACACTTTTGCTCACGTAAGAAAGTACATCCAAGCACACAGTCATCTATTAACTCCTCACAAACACTTACTTCCACCAACATACTAATCCCGGAAAGTTCTATTTGTATTTTACAAACCCCAAGTATATTCAATGGTTCATTGTTCGCTTGTACAACACTTACTGAGCTTGGCTTGAGTCTTGTCCTATCACCGCCTATTCGTTCCCACACGTTTCGACGTATGAAGCACCGTGATGCCCCTGTGTCTATAAGAAACAAAACACTCTGATTGTTTATCTTGCCGCGCACGCGAACAACTGCTGTGTCCTGTCCCTTCGCACAACGGGAATCCTCTTCGGGACTTAGAGATTCCCTCTCCCGTTTCCCGATGATCTCTGCTGTGGACAATCACGGCGTAGATGTCCGCGGCGATTACAACGGTAACACCGCTTAGCGTCCCCCTCAAGACGTTCCTGGACAGGGGACAAAGAACGCATCCTAGTCGGACTCCGGCTGTACTGATGTAGAGATCTTCCTCGCGCCGCGTGCACTTCCACTGCTAACTCCTTAACCAGTTCCGCAAGTTCATCTATTTTTTTTTACATTCTTCTGTCTCTTTTTCTGCACGTACATTTTCCATCGTACACACCGTTGCTGACTGTTCTAGCTGCACGTTTTTCTGTTCTTTCTGGTTCCGACGAATGTCGTCTACCACTTTCTGTGTCTTCAAGGCCGACTGAGCGTTTACTACAGCTACCTCTAATGACACAGGCTGAGATCGGGCAACCTCCTCCGCAACTTTAGGATCAATGCCTAACAAAAACTGACGCAACAACATCTTATTCTTTATAGCTACACTGTGCTCCGGAAATGCTATCTCTCCCAAATATTTCAGAGCAGCAGCATACATTTGTAACGTTTCCCCTTCCTCTTGATATCTTTTCAGAAATTTTTCCTCAGCATCATCCTCATCGTGCGTAAATATTACCTGCAGTGACAGTTTTGCCGTCGCCCACTTGTCCTTTTGTGCAGCAGACAGGCTGCGGTACGCTTGCAAAGCTGGGCCATTTAAAAATAAAGGCAACGCTGATAACTTCTTATTATCATCCCAGTCCTTTAAAATGGCTAACGCCTCAAATATCTCAATCCACTCTTTCCAATTTCCGGAAACAAATTTAGGGCATTGAGTATCCGTCATGTTTACTTAGTTTTAAAATATCCCGCGCCAGAAAACAGATTGTAGCAGTTTGTTTCACTATACACTGTTGGCAACACTGATCACGCCCACCGAAATACCCCGTTCCCGCGTACTCGATAACCTCTCACACACGAATACACTGAACATAAGATTTCACCGCTGTCACCACTTGTAGCGTGCCAAACAAAGACACAAACACAATCTGCTTTTACTGGCCTTTATTTTAACAACTAATAATAACTACAACACTACAATATAACCAATATTACAACACATTTACTGTACACCTTGACACCTTGGCAAGTCACTCGCGTCAGCCTACACGCTGTTCGTCTGTTCAGTGTTACCAACCATCTTTTTCCAAATAGTAGTTCCGCTACCTCACCACAGAGGACACTACAATATCCATTTCAAGAATAGAAAATTCTGACTTTATTTTTGTAAAAAATCATATAAATATTTGCTTCCGCGCCCGAATTTTATGATTTTTCATCATATTTTAGCTAAAAGAAAACATTGCAACAAAAAAATTGCTATTTCAAGTGTGGTAGGTATTCTAGAATCCAGCCCATGTAGCTTACAATATACAACGTATTCATCAAAAATAGTTAAAATCTGACTTTTTTTTTGTAAAAAATCATATAAATATTTGTTTGCGCGCCCGAATTTTATAAATTTTCATCATATTTTATCCGCAGTATAGGTCCAAAAGCATGTTTATGAACGTTTTAACAAAAATATCCATTTCAAAAATATGTAAAATCTGACTTTATTTTTGTAAAAAATCATTTAAATATTTGCTTCCGAGCCTGAATTTTATGATTTTTCATCATATTTTAGCTAAAAGAAAACATTGCAACAAGAAAATTGCTATTTCAAGTGTGTTAGGTATTCTAGAATCCAGCCCATGTAGCTTACAATATACAACGTATTCATCAAAAATAGTTAAAATCTGACTTTTTTTTTGTAAAAAATCATAAATATTTGTTTGCGCGCCCGAATTTTATAATTTTTCATCATATTTTATCCGCAGTATAGGTCCAAAAGCATGTTTATGAACGTTTTAACAAAAATATCCATTTCAAAAATATGTAAAATCTGACTTTATTTTTGTAAAAAATCATTTAAATATTTGCTTCCGCGCCCGAATTTTATGATTTTTCATCATATATTAGCTAAAAGAACACATTGCAATAAAAAAATTGCTATTTCAAGTGTGGTAGGTATTCTAGAATCCAGCCCATGCAGCTTACAATATACAACGTATTTATCAAAAATAGTTAAAATCTGACTTTTTTTTTGTAAAAAATCATTTAAATATTTGTTTGCGCGCCCGAATTTTATAATTTTTCATCATATTTTATCCGCAGTGTAGGTCCAAAAGCATGTTTATGAACGTTTTAACAAAAATATCCATTTCAAAAATATGTAAAATCTGACTTTATTTTTGTAAAAAATCATATAAATATTTGCTTCCGAGCCCGAATTTTATGATTTTTCATCATATTTTACCTAAAAAAAAACATTGCAACAAGAAAATTGCTATTTCAAGTGTGTTAGGTATTCTAGAATCCAGCCCATGTAGCTAACAATATACTACGTATTCATCAAAAATAGGTAAAATCTGACTTTTTTTTGTAAAAAATCATATAAATATTTGTTTGCGCGCCCGAATTTTATTATTTTTCATCATATTTTATCCGCAATATAGGTCCAAAAGCATGTTTATAAATGTTTTAACAAAAATATCCATTTCAAGAGTAGGAAAAGTCTGACTTTATTTTTGTAAAAAATCATATAAATATTTGCTTCCGCGCCCGAATTTTATGATTTTTCATCATATTTTAGCTAAAAGAAAACATTGCAACAAGAAAATTGCTATTTCAAGTGTGGTAGGTATTCTAGAATCCAGCCAATGAAGCTTACAATATACAACGTATTCATCAAAAATAGGTAAAATCTGACTTTATTTTTGTAAAAAATTATATAAATATTTGTTTCCGCGCTCGAATTTTATAATTTTTCATCATATTTTATCCATAGTATAGGTCCAAAATCATGTTTATGCACGTTTTAACAAAAATATCCATTTCAAAAATATTTAAATTCATATAAATATTTGCTTCCGAGCCCGAATTTTATGATTTTTCATCATATTTTAGCTAAAAGAAAACATTGCAACAAGAAAATTGCTATTTCAAGTGTGTTAGGTATTCTAGAATCCAGCCCATGTAGTTTACAATATACAACGTATTCATCAAAAATAGGTAAAATCTGACATTTTATTTGTAAAAAATCATATAAATATTTGTTTATGCGCCCGAATTTTATAATTTTTTATCATATTTTATCCGCAATATAGGTCCAAAAGCATGTTTATAAATGTTTTATCAAAAATATCCATTTCAAGAGTAGGAAAAATCTGACTTTATTTTTGTAAAAAATCATATAAATATTTGCTTCCGCGCCCGAATTTTATGATTTTTCATCATATTTTAGCTAAAAGAAAACATTGCAACAAGAAAATTGCTATTTCAAGTGTGGTAGGTATTCTAGAATCCAGCCCATGTAGCTTACAATATACAACGTATTCATCAAAAATAGTTAAAATCTGACTTTTTTTTTGTAAAAAATCATATAAATATTTGTTTGTGCGCCCGAATTTTATAATTTTTCATCATATTTTATCCGCAGTATAGGTCCAAAAGCATGTTTATGAACGTTTTAACAAAAATATCCATTTCAAAAATATGTAAAATCTGACTTTATTTTTTTTAAAAATCATATAAATATTTGCTTCCGAGACCGAATTTTATGATTTTTCATCATATTTTAGCTAAAAGAAAACATTGCAACAAGAAAATTGTTATTTCAAGTGTGTTGGGTATTCTAGAATCCAGCCCATGTAGCTTACAATATACAACGTATTCGTCAAAAATAGGTAAAATCTGACTTTTTTTTTGTAAAAAATCATATAAATATTTGTTTGCGCGCCCGAATTTTATAATTTTTCATCATATTTTATCCACAATATAGGTCCAAAAGCATGTCTATAAATGTTTTAACAAAAATATCCATTTCAAGGGTAGGAAAAATCTGACTTTATTTTTGTAAAAAATCATATAAATATTTGCTTCCGCGCCCGAATTTTATGATTTTTCATCATATTTTAGCTAAAAGAAAACATTGCAACAAGAATATTGCTATTTCAAGTGTGGTAGGTATTCTAGAATCCAGCCAATGAAGCTTACAATATACAACGTATTCATCAAAAATAGGTAAAATAAGACTTTTTTTTTTTTTTTAAATAATAAAAATATTTGTTTGCGCGCCCGAATTTTATAATTTTTCATCATATTTTATCCGCAGTATAGGTCCAAAAGCATGTTTATGAATGTTTTAACATAAATATCCATTTCAAGAATAGGAAAGATCTGACTTTATTTTTGTAAAAAATCATATAAATATTTGCTTCCGCGCCCGAATTTTATGATTTTTCATCATATTTTAGCTAAAAGAAAACATTGCAACAAAAAAATTGCTATTTCAAGTGTGGTAGGTATTCTAGAATCCAGCCCATGTAGCTTACAATATACAACGTATTCATCAAAAATAGTTAAAATCTGACTTTTTTTTTGTAAAAAATCATATAAATATTTGTTTGCGCGCCCGATTTTTATAATTTTTCATCATATTTTATCCGCAGTATAGGTCCAAAAGCATGTTTATGAACGTTTTAACAAAAATATCCATTTCAAAAATATGTAAAATCTGACTTTATTTTTGTAAAAAATCAATTAAATATTTGCTTCCGCGCCCGAATTTTATGATTTTTCATCATATTTTAGCTAAAAGAAAACATTGCAACAAGAAAATTGCTATTTCAAGTGTGTTAGGTATTCTAGAATCCAGCCCATGTAGCTTACAATATACAACGTATTCATCAAAAATAGTTAAAATCTGACTTTTTTTTTGTAAAAAATCATAAATATTTGTTTGCGCACCCGAATTTTATAATTTTTCATCATATTTTATCCGCAGTATAGGTCCAAAAGCATGTTTATGAACGTTTTAACAAAAATATCCATTTCAAAAATATGTAAAATCTGACCTTATTTTTGTAAAAAATCATTTAAATATTTGCTTCCGCGCCCGAATTTTATGATTTTTCATCATATTTTAGCTAAAAGAAAACATTGCAATAAAAAAATTGCTATTTCAAGTGTGGTAGGTATTCTAGAATCCAGCCCATGTAGCTTACAATATACAACGTATTCATCAAAAATAGTTAAAATCTGACTTTTTTTTGTAAAAAATCATATAAATATTTTTTTGCGCGCCCGAATTTTATAATTTTTTATCATATTTTATCCGCAGTGTAGGTCCAAAAGCATGTTTATGAACGTTTTAACAAAAATATCCATTTCAAAAATATGTAAAATCTGACTTTATTTTTGTAAAAAATCATATAAATATTTGCTTCCGAGCCCAAATTTTATGATTTTTCATCATATTTTACCTAAAAGAAAACATTGCAACAAGAAAATTGCTATTTCAAGTGTGTTAGGTATTCTAGAATCCAGCCCATGTAGCTAACAATATACAACGTATTCATCAAAAATAGGTAAAATCTGACTTTTTTTTTGTAAAAAATCATATAAATATTTGTTTGCGCGCCCGAATTTTATTATTTTTCATCATATTTTATCCGCAATATAGGTCCAAAAGCATGTTTATAAATGTTTTAACAAAAATATCCATTTCAAGAGTAGGATAAGTCTGACTTTATTTTTGTAAAAAAACATTTAAATATTTGCTTCCGCGCCCGAATTTTATGATTTTTCATCATATTTTAGCTAAAAGAAAACATTGCAACAAGAAAATTGCTATTTCAAGTGTGGTAGGTATTCTAGAATCCAGCCAATGAAGCTTACAATATACAACGTATTCATCAAAAATAGGTAAAATCTGACTTTATTTTTGTAAAAAATTATATAAATATTTGTTTCCGCGCTCGAATTTTATAATTTTTCATCATATTTTATCCATAGTATAGGTCCAAAATCATGTTTATGAACGTTTTAACAAAAATATCCATTTCAAAAATATTTAAATTCATATATATATATTTGCTTCCGAGCCCGAATTTTATGATTTTTCATCATATTTTAGCTAAAAGAAAACATTGCAACAAGAAAATAGCTATTTCAAGTGTGGTAGGTATTCTAGAATCCAGCCAATGAAGCTTACAATATACAACGTATTCATCAAAAATAGGTAAAATCTGACTTTATTTTTGTAAAAAATTATATAAATATTTGTTTCCGTGCTCGAATTTTATAATTTTTCATCATATTTTATCCATAGTATAGGTCCAAAATCATATTTATGAACGTTTTAACAAAAATATCCATTTCAAAAATATGTAAAATCTGACTTTATTTTTGTAAAAAATCATATAAATATTTGCTTCCGAGCCCGAATTTTATGGTTTTTCATCATATTTTAGCTAAAAGAAAACATTGCAACAAGAAAATTGCTATTTCAAATGTGTTAGGTATTCTAGAATCCAGCCCATGTAGCTTACAATATACAACGTATTCATCAAAAATAGGTAAAATCTGACTTTGTTTTTGTAAAAAATCATATAAATATTTGTTTGCGCGCCCGAATTTTATAATTTTTTATCATATTTTATCCATAGTATAGGTCCAAAATCATGTTTATGAACGTTTTTTACAAAAATATCCATTTCAAAAATATGTAAAATCTGACTTTATTTTTATTAAAAATCATATAAATATTTGCTTCCGAGCCCGAATTTTATGATTTTTCATCATATTTTAGCTAAAAGAAAACATTGCAACAAGAAAATTGCTATTTCAAGTGTGTTAGGTATTCTAGAATCCAGCCCATGTAGCTTACAATATACAACGTATTCATCAAAAATAGGTAAAATCTGTCTTTTTATTTGTAAAAAAATCATATAAATATTTGTTTGCGCGCCCGAATTTTATAATTTTTTATCATATTTTATCCGCAATATAGGTCCAAAAGCATGTTTATAAATGTTTTATCAAAAATATCCATTTCAAGAGTAGGAAAAATCTGACTTTATTTTTGTAAAAAATCATATAAATATTTGCTTCCGCGCCCGAATTTCATGATTTTTCATCATATTTTAGCTAAAAGAAAACATTGCAACAAGAAAATTGCTATTTCAAGTGTGGTAGGTATTCTAGAATCCAGCCCATGTAGCTTACAATATACAACGTATTCATCAAAAATAGTTAAAATCTGACTTTTTTTTGTAAAAAATCATATAAATATTTGTTTGCGCGCCCGAATTTTATAATTTTTCATCATATTTTATCCGCAGTATAGGTCCAAAAGCATGCTTATGAACGTTTTAACAAAAATATCCATTTCAAAAATATGTAAAATCTGACTTTATTTTTTTAAAAAATCATATAAATATTTGCTTCCACGCCCGAATTTTATGATTTTTCATCATATATTAGCTAAAAGAGAACATTGCAACAAGAAAATTGCTATTTCAAGTGTGTTAGGTATTCTAGAATCCAGCCCATGTAGCTTACAATATACAACGTATTCATCAAAAATAGGTAAAATCTGACTTTTTTTTTGTAAAAAATCATATAAATATTTGTTTGCGCGCCCGAATTTTATAATTTCTCATCATATTTTATCCGCAATATAGGTCCAAAAGCATGTTTATAAATGTTTTAACAAAAATATCCATTTCAAGGGTAGGAAAAATCTCACTTTATTTTTGTAAAAAATCATATAAATATTTGCTTCCGCGCCCGAATTTTATGATTTTTCATCATATTTTAGCTAAAAGAAAACATTGCAACAAGAATATTGCTATTTCAAGTGTGGTAGGTATTCTAGAATCCAGCCAATGAAGCTTACAATATACAACGTATTCATCAAAAATAGGTAAAATCTGACTTTTTTTTTGTAATAAATCATATAAATATTTGTTTGCGCGCCCGAATTTTATAATTTTTCATCATATTTTATCCGCAATATAGGTCCAAAAGCATGTTTTTAAATGTTTTAACAAAAATATCCATTTCAAGAGTAGGTAAAATCTGACATTATTTTTGTAAAAAATCATATAAATATTTGCTTCCGCGCCCGAATTTTATGATTTTTCATTATATTATAGCTAAAAGAAAACATTGCAACAAGAAAATTGTTATTTCAAGTGTAGTAGGTATTCTAGATTCCAGCCAATGAAGCTTACAATATACAACGTATTCATCAAAAACAGGTAAAATCTGACTTTATTTTTGTAAAAAATTATATAAATATTTGTTTCCGCGCTCGTATTTTATAATTTTTCATCATATTTTATCCATAGTATAGGTCCAAAATCATGTTTATGAACGTTTTAACAAAAATATCCATTTCAAAAATATGTAAAATCTGACTTTATTTTTGTAAAAAATCATATAAATAATTGCTTCCGAGCCCGAATTTTATAATTTTTCATCATATTTTAGCTAAAAGAAAACATTGCAACAAGAAAATTGCTATTTTAAGTGTGTTAGGTATTCTAGAATCCAGCCCATGTAGCTTACAATATACAACGTATTCATCAAAAATAGGTAAAATCTGACTTTTTTTTTGTAAAAAATCATATAAATATTTGTTTGCGCGCCCGAATTTTATAATTTTTTATCATATTTTATCCGCAGTATAGGTCCAAAAGCATGTTTATGAATGTTTTAACATAAATACCCATTTCAAGAATAGGAAAAATCTGCGTTAATTTTTGTAAAAAATCATATAAATATTTGCTTCCGCGCCCGAATTTTATGATTTTTCATCATACTTTAGCTAAAAGAAAACATTGCAACAAAAAAATTGCTATTTCAAGTTTGGTAGGTATTCTAGAATCCAGCCCATGTAGCTTACAATATACAACGAATTCATCAAAAATAGTTAAAATCTGACTTTTTTTTTGTAAAAAATCATATAAATATTTGTTTGCGTGCCCGAATTTTATAATTTTTCATCATATTTTATCCGCAGTATAGGTCCAAAAGCATGTTTATGAACGTTTTAACAAAAATATCCATTTCAAAAATATGTAAAATCTGACTTTATTTTTGTAAAAAATCATATAAATATTTGCTTCCGAGCCCAAATTTTATGATTTTTCATCATATTTTAGCTAAAAGAAAACATTGCAACAAGAAAATTGCTATTACAAGTGTGTTAGGTATTCTAGAATCCAGCCCATGTAGCTTACAATATACAACGTATTCATCAAGAATAGGTAAAATCTGACTTTTTTTTGTAAAAAATCATATAAATATTTGTTTGCGCGCCCGAATTTTATAATTTTTCATTTTATTTTATCCGCAATATAGGTCCAAAAGTATGTTTAAAAATGTTTTAACAAAAATATCCATTTTAAGAGTAGGAAAAATCTGACTTTATTTTTGTAAAAAATCATATAAATATTTGCTTCCGCGCCCGAATTTTATGATTTTTCATTATATTATAGCTAAAAGAAAACATTGCAACAAGAAAATTGTTATTTCAAGTGTAGTAGGTATTCTAGATTCCAGCCAATGAAGCTTACAATATACAACGTATTCATCAAAAACAGGTAAAATCTGACTTTATTTTTGTAAAAAATTATATAAATATTTGTTTCCGCGCTCGTATTTTATAATTTTTCATCATATTTTATCCATAGTATAGGTCCAAAATCATGTTTATGAACGTTTTAACAAAAATATCCATTTAAAAAATATGTAAAATCTGACTTTATTTTTGTAAAAAATCATATAAATAATTGCTTCCGAGCCCGAATTTTATGATTTTTCATCATATTTTAGCTAAAAGAAAACATTGCAACAAGAAAATTGCTATTTTAAGTGTGTTAGGTATTCTAGAATCCAGCCCATGTAGCTTACAATATACAACGTATTCATCAAAAATAGGTAAAATCTGACTTTTTTTTTGTAAAAAATCATATAAATATTTGTTTGCGCGCCCGAATTTTATAATTTTTTATCATATTTTATCCGCAGTATAGGTCCAAAAGCATGTTTATGAATGTTTTAACATAAATACCCATTTCAAGAATAGGAAAAATCTGCGTTAATTTTTGTAAAAAATCATATAAATATTTGCTTCCGCGCCCGAATTTTATGATTTTTCATCATACTTTAGCTAAAAGAAAACATTGCAACAAAAAAATTGCTATTTCAAGTTTGGTAGGTATTCTAGAATCCAGCCCATGTAGCTTACAATATACAACGTTAATACGTTTATTGTTGAGTTACGTAAAGTTTAATTCAATTCACAAAGTAAATGAATAATTTGCCGTTTCTTCACAAAGTTTTTATTAGCAAGATAATAATAATAATAATAATAATAATTGTACTTTATTGACTTCATGGTCAAGGGCGGAATTCAGCCTATGGCTGTTCTTCCATTCAACCCAAGATAAGTATATCAATACAAAAATATTTATAAAAGAACCTTAGATTTAAATATCATAATATTAAGAAAAGATACAGAGATATAGAGTGCAGAGACATGAAAAACAAATTAAGAATTAAAAACAATAGATATTTGATTCCAACATGATTTAATTTTGAACCTAAATGATTCAAATGAAAGATTTTTTATAGCTTCGGGCAATTTATTATATAAATTAGGGGCAATATAGGAAAAAGATGCTTTGAATTTAGTTGTTTTAAATTTGGAAATTGATAATTTTTCCTCACGAAGATAGTAGAGAGAAATTCTTGTTATTAATTTATTACGTAGGTATGGTGGAATTCCATTCTTTAAGATCTTGTGTGTAAGAATTAAAAAAGCTTGTTTTATTTTGTCATCAATTGTTAGCATATTTGCTTGAGCTCTGAAGGATGAAATGTGATCATATTTACAAATATTAAAAACGAAACGTAGGCAACAGTTCTGAAAAAGAGCAATCCTGTTTCTGTCGATCTTGTATAAATTAGGTATATAAACACAAGAACAGTAATCAAATATAGATAAAACTAGTGAATTAATAAGATATAATTTAATATCAGGTGACAAAGTATATTTATGTTCATACAACATTCTTAATTTTAGCCTAGCACACTGCAATTTGTTATTTAAATGATGTCTGAAGTTCAGTTTGTTATCTATTTGTAAACCAAGACACTTAGCGCTATCTTTACTTTCCAGGGATTTACCCTCTAAAATTATAGGAGTGGAAATTTTGTTCTTACCGAAAATAATCATAGATGATTTGTTGACATTTATCTGTAATCCATGACTGTTTACCCAGTTAACTATTTTTTCTAAATCTTTGTTTATTTTAATAACTGATGATACTGAAGTTTCAGGTGAGAATATAGCTAAGAGATGCGTATCATCGGCATAGGAATGTATAGAACAAAATTTCAGTACAGAAGGCATGTCAGCGGTATATAAAATGAAGAACAGAGGTCCTAAAATGGAACCTTGGGGTACACCCTTCTTTAATGAAAGTAAACTAGACTTATTAATTGACATATCTGTTTTGTTTTTCATATGAATTTGAAATGTTCTATGTGTCAGATAACTCTCGCACCATTTAATTACTGAAGGTGAAAAGTTGTAATATTTAAGTTTAGCTAATAATAAGTTGTAATTAACAAGATCGAAGGCTTTCGAAAAATCTATTTGTATGAAAACAACTGTATTGGAATTATCTAATCCTTTAATGATTTCATCCGTAATATTTAACAGACAGGTGTTAGTGCTGAAGCCAGGTCTAAATCCTGACTGTGAATTAGGAATAATATTGTTTTTATTTATGTATTCGCAAATTTGTGCGTAACAAATCTTTTCAATGACCTTGGAAAGTGCTGGCAGAATACTGATAGGTCTGAGATCATCAAAGGTTACAGGGTTGTTCTTTTTCACTATAGGGTAAACAATAGCACATTTCCACTGTTCCGGTACAGATCCTTCCAAAAAAGAGCAATTAATTATATGGCAAATGGAATTTATAATATAGGGAAGAATTAGTTTGATCATATGTAATGAAATTCCATCAGAACCAACAGAATTGGATTTTAATTTAGAAATAGTATTACTAACTACTTTACTATCAACGCAAGTAAAATTAAAATTGTTTTCCAAATTTACATTGAATTTATTTTCTGCGTAAAAATTTTGTGAATTACTATTAATATTAATATTGGCAGTTTTTTGTAAAATATGCTGTCCGTAATCACAAGGATTACTTAAGCAATCTGGTAAAGTACTATTGGAATTGTTTGAAAAAGTATTAGTAATGTTTTTAAATCCTTGCCATAATTTAGAAGGATTTTTTAAATTAGAGTTGATAGCGTGAGTTATATATGCTTTTTTTTCTCTACGAATAGCTGCCGTTGTTAAATTCCTTAACTCCTTATAGTACTGTAATGCAGTAGCAGATTTACATTTTTTGTATTTTAAGAGGGCAGCATCTCTTTTCTTTTGCATTATTTTGATAACCGGGGTAATCCACGGTTTGTAGTTTTTATTTGTTTTGATATTTTTAACAGGGGCATGTTTATTAAAAAGTTCAATAATGGAACTATTTAAAAAGTTAACCTTTTCATTTAAATCATGTAGGTGTACAATATGATCCCAGTTTATTAAGGAAGCATCATATAATAAATTATCAATATCAATGCTTTTAAAGTCCCTGTATGTTATATATTTATCTAATTTTTTTGGCTTACATATATTAAGTATACAGTAAACACAATCGTGATCAGAGATTTCGTTTGCGGGTAATACCCCCCAGTCAGTACATATATCTACATCTGATACACAAATAATATCAATTAAAGAATTAGATGATGGCCTAGTAACTGTCTTTATAAGTTGACTCATATTAGAAGCATCCAAAATATTAGTAAGAAAATTAGATTTACAGTCACTTCGAAGCATATTAATATTAACATCACCAGTACATATTAAATAATCTGCTTTTATTAAAAAATCAGTAAATAGGGTGTTAAGTATTTCTAAATCTTTATAAAATTTAATATTTGGGTTGTATATAACACCAACCACAATTTTTACATTATTTATATTACATAGAATCCAAAAATGTTCAATGTTATTCTCAGGGACTATGCTAGCATCTAAAATATGAAAATTTATTGATTCACGAATATAGAACGCTAGGCCACCACCACGTCGATCTAATCTATCTAAATGAACAAGCTTGTAACCACAGATATTAAAAAGACATGCTGGTGAGGTGCTACTAAGCCAAGTTTCTGTAATTGAGAGAATATCAAAATCATTTTCAACTAATATATCACAAACTTCTTGAAAACTGGAATTTAGTGACCTTACATTAACGCTACCTATTGAAAATTTGTTTTGTAATTTATTAGTATCATTTAATGAATTATGCGAGACTGACATCTTAAAAAAAGAATTACAAAGTAAATCATAACATGAAAGAAACAATCGTAGTAATAGTTAAACCATAAACTTAGAAACTAAGAATAATACAAAAGTACATGTATAAGCTAAGACAGGTCATTGTACTCTGGCCTTCACCTTGCAAATAATTTTACATACTTAAGTGACAAGTAAATATTGGAGAAAAGTTGCAAATTTAAATTTATGTATATACTACGTTGCAAATAAAAAGAAATACATTTGCAATTTACTGAGGATGCGAAAAAAAGTATCTTTTAAAGTTTATTTAAGTCTTCAAGTTTACTCACTATCTTCCGCTTAGAATTAACATAGACAACTATTTTTCCATCTTGAGTCCATACGTTTTTATTGGAAAACTTCTCCTTGGCTGCTTTTAGAAGAGTCATTCTTTCTTTTGTTAGATCTTCACGAATTATAAGTCCTGTAGGTAAATGTTTTTTTGCACTGAACACTTGATTTCTATATTTGTAACTTGTGAATTTTATTATTATTTGTCGAGCTTTATTATCATCCGTAGGTCTACCGAGCCGATGGCAACGGTCTATAGCTTCAGGGGATAAATTTATCTTCAAATTGTTGTTGAATACCTCAATAATAGATTGCTCCAGATTTTCGTTTTTAGATTCTTTTAACCCAAATAAGCGTATACTGTTTCTACGAGTATACTGTTCCAGATTAACACACTTGGCAGCCAGATCTTCACTTTTTTTTGAAATGGAATTAAGTTCATCTTTTAATTTTGAGTTTTCATCTTTAACATTTTTTAATTCACTTTGAATTAATTTTAACTTATTATCGATGGCTTTAAGGACCACTTCCGACACTACATTAGACATAATTTTCATAAACTCATTATTCTTATGAAGATCGCGGATTGCTTCATTTATTAATTTGGTTATGGAATCTTTATCTTCACGAGTTAACATTTTAAAGTGGTAGATATTATACACACTTGAGCACTTAAAAAGTATTTAAAATATATTTTTATATATAAAATTGGCCGGAGCACTAATACAACACGTCTAGCTTGAGCAACGGTTCATATCAATTGTACATGTACAGATGTACATTTCGGCTACCTTGTAGCCATCTTCAGTTGTACAACTGAAGATGGCTACAAGGTAGCCGAAATGTACATTTCGCTAATAAAAACTTTGTGAAGAAAAGGCAAATTATTCATTTACTTTGTGAAATATACAACGTATTCATCAAAAATAGTTAAAATCTGACTTCTTTTTGTAAAAAATCATATAAATATTTGTTTGCGCGCCCGAATTTTATAATTTTTCATCATATTTTATCCGCAGTATAGGTCCAAAAGCATGTTTATGAACGTTTTAACAAAAATATCCATTTCAAAAATATGTAAAATCTGACTTTATTTTTGTAAAAAATCATATAAATATTTGCTTCCGAGCCCGAATTTTATGATTTTTCATCATATTTTAGCTAAAAGAAAACATTGCAACAAGAAAACTGCTATTTCAAGTGTGTTAGGTATTCTAGAATCCAGCCCATGTAGCTTACAATATACAACGTATTCATCAAAAATAGGTAAAATCTGACTTTTTTTTTGTAAAAAATCATATAAATATTTGTTTGCGCGCCCGAATTTTATAATTTTTTCTCATATTTTATCCGCAGTATAGGTCCAAAAGCATGTTTATGAATGTTTTAACATAAATACCCATTTCAAGAATAGGAAAAATCTGCGTTAATTTTTGTAAAAAATCATATAAATATTTGCTTCCGCGCCCGAATTTTATGATTTGTCATCATACTTTAGCTAAAAGAAAACATTGCAACAAAAAAATTGCTATTTCAAGTGTGGTAGGTATTCTAGAATCCAGCCCATGTAGCTTACAATATACAACGTTAATACGTTTATTGTTGAGTTATGTGTAGTTTAATTCAATTCACAAAGTAATTGAATAATTTGCCTTTTCTTCACAAAGTTTTTATTAGCAAGACGTACATTTCAGCTACCTTGTAGCCATCTTCAGTTGTACAACTGAAGATGGCTACAAGGTAGCCGAAATGTACATCTTGCTAATAAAAACTTTGTGAAGAAAAGGCAAATTATTCATTTACTTTGTGAAATATACAACGTATTCATCAAAAATAGTAAAAATCTGACTTTTTTTTTGTAAAAAATCATATAAATATTTGTTTGCGCGCCCGAATTTTATAATTTTTCATCATATTTTATCCGCAGTATAGGTCCAAAAGCATGTTTATGAACGTTTTAACAAAAATATCCATTTCAAAAATATGTAAAATCTGACTTTATTTTTGTAAAAAATCATATAAATATTTGCTTCCGAGCCCGAATTTTATGATTTTTCATCATATTTTAGCTAAAAGAAAACATTGCAACAAGAAAACTGCTATTTCAAGTGTGTTAGGTATTCTAGAATCCAGCCCATGTAGCTTACAATATACAACGTATTCATCAAAAATAGGTAAAATCTGACTTTTTTTTTTGTAAAAAATCATATAAATATTTGTTTGCGCGCCCGAATTTTATAATTTTTTATCATATTTTATCCGCAGTATAGGTCCAAAAGCATGTTTATGAATGTTTTAACATAAATACCCATTTCAAGAATAGGAAAAATCTGCGTTAATTTTTGTAAAAAATCATATAAATATTTGCTTCCGCGCCCGAATTTTATGATTTTTCATCATACTTTAGCTAAAAGAAAACATTGCAACAAAAAAATTGCTATTTCAAGTGTGGTAGGTATTCTAGAATCCAGCCCATGTAGCTTACAATATACAACGTTAATACGTTTATTGTTGAGTTACGTGAAGTTTAATTCAATTCACAAAGTAAATGAATAATTTGCCTTTTCTTCACAAAGTTTTTATTAGCAAGATGTACATTTCGGCTACCTTGTAGCCATCTTCAGTTGTACAACTGAAGATGGCTACAAGGTAGCCGAAATGTACATCTTGCTAATAAAAACTTTGTGAAGAAAAGGCAAATTATTCATTTACTTTGTGAAATATACAACGTATTCATCAAAAATAGGTAAAATCTGACTTTTTTTTTGTAAAAAATCATATAATTATTTGTTTGCACGCCCGAATTTTATAATTTTTCATCATATTTTATCCGCAGTATAGGTCCAAAAGTATGTTTATGAATGTTTTAACATAAATATCCATTTCAAGAATAGGAAAGATCTGACTTTATTTTTGTAAAAAATCATATAAATAATTGCTTCCGCGCCCGAATTTTATGATTTTTCATCATATTTTAGCTAAAAGAAAACAATGCAACAAAAAATTGCTATTTCAAGTGTGGTAGGTATTCTAGAATCCAGCCCATGTAGCTTACAATATACAATGTATTCATCAAAAATAGTTAAAATCTGACTTTTTTTTTTGTAAAAAATCATATAAATATTTGTTTGCGCGCCCCGAATTTTATAATTTTTCATCATATTTTATCCATAGTATAGGTCCAAAATCATGTTTATGAACGTTTTAACAAAAATATCCATTTCAAAAATATGTAAAATCTGACTTTAATTTTGTAAAAAATCATATAATATTTTGCTTCCGAGCCCGAATTTTATGATTTTTCATCATATTTTAGCTAAAAGAAAACATTGCAACAAGAAAATTGCTATTTCAAGTGTGGTAGGTATTTAGAATCCAGCCAAATGAAGCTTACAATATACAACGTATTCATCAAAAATAGGTAGAATCTGACTTTTTTTTTGTAAAAAATTATATAAATATGTGTTTGCGCTCCCGAATTTTATAATTTTTCATCATATTTTACCGCAGTATAGGTCCAAAAGCATGTTTATGAATGTTTTAACATAAATATCCATTTCAAGAATAGGAAAAAATCTGACTTTATTTTTGTAAAAAATCATAAATATTTGCTTCCGCGCCCGAATTTATGATTTTTCATCATATTTTAGCTAAAAAAAACATTGCAACAAGAAAATTGCTATTTCAATTGTGGTAGGTATTCTAAAATCCAGCAATGAAGCTTACAATATACAACGTATCATCAAAAATAGGTAAAATCTGACTTTAATTTTGTAAAAAATTATATAAATATTTGTTTCCGTGCTCGAATTTTATAATTTTTCATCATATTTTATCCATAGTATAGGTCCAAAATCATGTTTATGAACGTTTTAACAAAAATATCCATTTCAAAAATATGTAAATTCTGACTTTATTTTTGTAAAAAATCATATAAATATTTGCTTCCGAGCCCAAATTTTATGATTTTTCATCATATTTTAGCTAAAAGAAAACATTGCAACAACAAAATTGCTATTACAAGTGTGTTAGGTATTCTAGAATCCAGCCCATGTAAGCTTACAATATACAACGTATTCATCAAAAATAGGTAAAATCTGACTTTTTTTTTTGTAAAAAATCATATAAATATTTGTTTGCGCGCCCGAATTTTATAATTTTTCATCTTATTTTATCCGCAATATAGGTCCAAAAGCATGTTTATAAATGTTTTAACAAAAATATCCATTTTAAAGAGTAGGAAAAATCTGACTTCATTTTTGTAAAAAATCATATAAATATTTGCTTCCGCGCCCGAATTTTATGATTTTTCATCATATTATAGCTAAAAGATAACATTGCAACAAGAAAATTGCTATTTCAAGTGTGGTAGGTATTCTAGAATCCAGCCAATGAAGCTTACAATATACAACGTATTTCATCAAAAATAGGTAAAATCTGACTTTATTTTTGTAAAAAATTATATAAATATTTGTTTCCGCGCTCGAATTTTATAATTTTTCATCATATTTTGTCCATAGTATAGGTCCAAAATCATGTTTATGTACGTTTTAACAAAATATCCATTTCAAAAATATGTAAAATCTGACTTTATTTTTGTAAAAAATCATATAAATAATTGCTTCCGAGCCCGAATTTCATGATTTTTTCATCATATTTTAGCTAAAAGAAAACATTGCAACAAGAAAATTGCTATTTTAAGTGTGTTAGGTATTCTAGAATCCAGCCCATGTAAGCTTACAATATACAACGTATTCATCAAAAATAGGTAAAATCTGACTTTTTTTTTTGTAAAAAGTCATATAAATATTTGTTTGCGCGCCCGAATTTTATAATTTTTCATCATATTTTATCCGCAGTATAGGTCCAAAAGCATGTTTATGAATGTTTTAAATAAATACCCATTTCAAGAATAGGAAAAATCTGCGTTAATTTTTGTAAAAAAATCATATAAATATTTGCTTCCGCGCCCGAATTTTATGATTTTTCATCATATTTTAGCTAAAAGATAACATTGCAACAAGAAAATTGCTATTTCAAGTGTGGTAGGGTATTCTAGAATCCAGCCAATGAAGCTTACAATATACAACGTATTCATCAAAAATAGGTAAAATCTGACTTTTTTTTTGTAAAAAAATCATATAAAGATTTGTTTGCGCGCCCGAATTTTATAATTTTTCATCATATTTTATCCGCAGTATAGGTCCAAAAGCATGTTTATGAATGTTTTAACATAAATATCCATTTCAAGAATAGGAAAAATCTGACTTTATTTTTGTAAAAAATCATATCAATATTTGCTTCCGCGCCCCGAATTTTATGATTTTTCATCATATTTTAGCTAAAAGCAAACATTGCAACAAGAATATTGCTATTTCAAGTGTGTTAGGTATTCTAGAATCCAGCCAATGAAGCTTACAATATACAACGTATTCATCAAAAATAGGTAAAATAAGACTTTTTTTTTGTAAAAAATCATATAAATATTTGTTTGCGCGCCCCGAATTTTATAATTTTTCATCATATTTTATTCGCAGTATAGGTCCAAAAGCATGTTATGATTGTTTTAACATAAATATCCATTTCAAGAATAGGAAAGATCTGACTTTATTTTGTAAAAAAATCATATAAATATTTTGCTTCCGCGCCCGAATTTTAAGATTTTTCATCATCATTTTAGCTAAAAGAAAACAATGCAACAAAAAAATTGCTATTTCAAGTGTGGGTAGGTATTCTAGAATCCAGCCCATGTAGCTTACAATATACAATGTATTCATCAAAAATAGTTAAAATCTGACTTTTTTTTTTGTAAAAAATCACTCTGAGATAGCGCGTTTTATAATTTTTCATCATATTTTATCCGCAGTATAGGTCCAAAAGCATGTTTATGAACGTTTTAACAAAAATATCCGTTGCAAAAATATGTAAAATCAGACTTTATTTTTGTAAAAAATCATATAAATATTTGCTTCCGAGCCCGAAATTTATGATTTTTCATCACATTTTAGCTAAAAGAAAACATTGCAACAAGAAAATTGCTATTTCAAGTGTGTTAGGTAGTCTAGAATCCAGCCCATGTAGCTTACAATATACAACGTATTCATCAAAAATAGGTAAAATCTGACTTTTTTTTTGTAATAAATCATATAAATATTTGTTTGCGCGCCCGAATTTTATAATTTTTCATCATATTTTATCCGCAATATAGGTCAAAAAGCATGTTTTTAAATGTTTTAACAAAAATATCCATTTCAAGAGTAGGAAAAATCTGACTTTATTTTTGTAAAAAATCATATAAATATTTGCTTTCGCGTCCGAATTTTATGATTTTTCATCATATTTTAGCTAAAAGAAAACATTGCAACAAGAAAATTGCTATTTCAAGTGTGGTAGGTATTCTAGAATCCAGACAATGAAGCTTACAATATACAACGTATTCATCAAAAATAGGTAAAATCTGACTTTATTTTTGTAAAAAATTATATAAATATTTGTTTCCGCGCTCGAATTTTATAATTTTTCATCATATTTTATCCGCAGTATAGGTCCAAAAGCATGTTTTTAAATGTTTTAACAAAAATATCCATTTCAAGAGTAGGAAAAATCTGACTTTATTTTTGTAAAAAATCATATAAATATTTGCTTTCGCGCCCGAATTTTATGATTTTTCATCATATTTTAGCTAAAAGAAAACATTGCAACAAGAAAATTGCTATTTCAAGTGTGGTAGGTATTCTAGAATCCAGACAATGAAGCTTACAATATACAACGTATTCATCTAAAATAGGTAAAATCTGACTTTATTTTTGTAAAAAATTATATAAATATTTGTTTCCGCGCTCGAATTTTATAATTTTTCATCATATTTTATCCGCAGTATAGGTCCAAAAGCATGTTTATGAATGTTTTAACATAAATATCCATTTCAAGATTAGGAAAAATCTGACTTTATTTTTGTAAAAAATCATATAAATATTTGCTTCCGCGCCCGAATTTTATGATTTTTCATCATATTTTAGCTAAAAGAAAACATTGCAACAAAAAAATTGCTATTTCAAGTGTGGTAGGTATTCTAGAATCCAGCCCATGTAGCTTACAATATACAACGTATTTATCAAAAATAGTTAAAATCTGACTTTTTTTTTGTAAAAAGTCATATAAATATTTGTTTGCGTGCCCGAATTTTATAATTTTTCATCATATTTTATCCGCAGTATAGGTCCAAAAGCATGTTTATGAACGTTTTAACAAAAATATCCATTTCAAAAATATCTAAAATCTGACTTTATTTTTGTAAAAAATCATATAAATATTTGCTTCCGATCCCAAATTTTATGATTTTTCATCATATTTTAGCTAAAAGAAAACATTGCAACAAGAAAATTGCTATTTCAAGTGTGTTAGTTGTTCTAGAATCCAGCCCATGTAGCTTACAATATACAACGTATTCATCAAAAATAGGTAAAATCTGACTTTTTTTTTGTAATAAATCATATAAATATTTGTTTGCGCGCCCGAATTTTATAATTTTTCATCATATTTTATCCGCAATATAGGTCAAAAAGCATGTTTTTAAATGTTTTAACAAAAATATCCATTTTAAGAGTAGGAAAAATCTGACTTTATTTTGTAAAAAATCATATAAATATTTGCTTCCGCGCCCGAATTTTATGATTTTTCATCATAATTTAGGTAAAAGAAAACATTGCAACAAGAAAATTGCTATTTCAAGTGTGGTAGGTATTCTAGAATCCAGCCAATGAAGCTTACAATATACAACGTATTCATCAAAAATAGGTAAAATCTGACTTTATTTTTGTAAAAAATCATATAAATATTTGCTTCCGAGCCCGAATTTTATGATTTTTCATCATATTTTAGCTAAAAGAAAATATTGCAACAAGAAAACTGCTATTTCAAGTGTGTTAGGTATTCTAGAATCCAGCCCATGTAGCTTACAA